>JAJEJO010000252.1:1111887-1204973 GCA_020662805.1 Glaucomys volans | reverse complement strand
GTGTCCCACATTTCCCATGACCACAGAGAAGCAGCTTCAAAAATGAAATTTTATTAATTTAAACAAATTCAATTGATTCCTCCCACTTGGGTGCTGGGATCAAATCCAGGGTCTTTGCAAGTACTCTATCACTGAGCTACATCCCCAGCCCCAGTTGATTGATCTTTAAAATTTACTTCCTATTTGCCAAATCACAGAAGAGAGAGGAACAGGTGAAATTATTTCAAAAGGAAGCAATCAGAAGAAATCCAGAAAGTGAGACAGTACGGGTCGGCTGGACTGGACTCTTCAACAAGTTAATGTCGGGAGGAAAGGGGGCGTGGGGCAGCCGCACAGGGGGTCCCATCTAGATCAGAAGGGACAGGAAAGACACGAGTTGTTCTTAATGGATTCTGGTTCCAATCAACCAGCTGGAAAAGGCACTGTGAGACAATCAGGAGTCTGAATAGGACAGGGTACACTCCTGTCCGATTAACAGGTGTGATAAGGATGCTGCTGTGGCGTACGAAGACATCCTTAATTTTTTTAAATGCGTGTATGTCATAATATTGAAAATTTACTGCCAAACAGATGAAGCCAGTGAGGCCAGTGTGAGGCACTGCTGCAGACAGGTGACTGGCATGTGGAGTTACACCATTTCTCCCTCTGCATGTTTGAGAACAGGCATAACTAAAAGGAATTCTAAAAGGGGTGAAAGGAACATGAGCTCCTGTGTTAGCTTTTCATCACTGTGACCGAAATACCTGACCAGGACAACTTAGAGAGGAAAGGTTTACTTTGGCTCCCAGTTTCAGAGGTTCAGTCCATGGCTGGCTGGCTCCATTGCTCTGGGATGGAGGTGAGGCAGAACAACATGGCAGAAGGACATGGAGGAGGAAAGCTGCTCCGCTCCCAGCAGCCAGGAAGCAGAGAAAGAGAGCAAAGCACCAAGGACAAAATATAAACCCAAAGGCACAGCCCTGGGGACCTACTTCTTCCAGCCAGCCACATCCTACCTGCCCACAGTCACCACCCAGTACAGGAGTCCTTTCAAACTGCTCATCCATCAAATGGATCCAACCCTGAGCGGGCTCCAGCTCTCATAATCTAATCATTTCACCCCTGTACGTTCATGCATCGTTCTCACACAGGAGCTTTTGGGGGGTACCTCATATCCAAACCCTAACAGCTACTAAATAAATAATGAGTCCAACTAAAACATTAGCAAACATTCATTCCTCCTTCTCTTCAACAAAAGTCATCGGGTGCCTACCACCTGGCCAGCCTTCTCGAGGAAGAAGCAGTGAGCTAAGGGGTCAAAACCCCAGTCCTCAGAGGGCTCATCCCCTGGTGAGCGCATTATATAATGAAAAACTATTAATAAATATGCAGAATGGAAGACAGTGGAAAGTGCTCACAGAGTGAAACAGAGGAAACAGCGCTGGAGGCAAATCGTGGGCTCAGGTGGACGGAAGGGCGTACTGAGCAGGCCTGGAGGTGAGTGAGGTGCTGCAGTGCAATCCACGGTCACCTCACTGTCAGTGCATGCGAGCACTCTGATTCCCACAACAGAGGACTTCCCAAAAGCACATCTCAGCCACAGCCCCGTTGCCGTGTGACGCACAAACTGTATCAGGGAAAAAGTGACACACCAGACCTCAGAACAAAGGATGACTGGTGATGCTGTTGCTCTCCAAGAGATAACCTCAAGGGGCTGGGGTGCAGCTCCGTGGTATACCCCCATCCCAACCCCAATCCCAGGCCTCGCCCAGCATGTGCAAGCCCTGTGTTCAACTCCAGCACCACAGCAGAGGGAAAAAATAGAGAAACATAAAATCAAGGAAAACAAAAAGACATGCAACTAACTGGGAAAAACTATTTGCAATGCATAGATCAGGAAAAGGACTGGCACCCAGGATATGAAAAAGAACTCTCCACACTTACTGAGCGAGCAGTACACAGAAATGGGTGCATTGTCCTAGATACAATCATACCTCAATGGAGGTTTTTTTAAGAAAAAGCAAACAGCAAAAAGACTGAGCAACACTAAAACAATAACACCCATGAGACCAAATTCACTGAGGTCCAGAACATGAACGTGTGCCTCCAGGGACAGTGCACACAAGTGCCAGCGTGGGGTTGGGAAACACCGTTCTGCCGACAGCTAAGATGGGCACACAGCACCCTGTCCCATCACTCCGGAGCTGTTCCGGCCATCTCTGGTCGTCTCTGCTGGGGTGACTCATCTAACTGAGATTTGCATTGCATTCGTGGTATTTACTCCAGAATCCGTTGGTGCGCTGCAGCTCCTATGCCAAGACACACCAAGTAACCCATCTCAACCTACAAAGGCTTTCTATCTCAGACACATTTGGCTCATTGCAAATAATTAGATTAGTCCTGCTTCAGCCCTAACATTGTAAGTTGCTGGGCAACCAGAAGCGGTAAATTAGAAAATGAATCATCAAAGACAAGGCACGCAAGCCCTTTTAGGGGGTGTCTCATTCTTAAATACTTTCAAGGAAACCGGAGCAAATACATGTCTATTCTCATGAAATGTGTAAAAAAACGACCCAACTCTTTTTTTTTTAAAAAAAAAAAATCTATTCAAAAAAATATAATTTTTAAGATTTATTAATTTATTTTTGCAGTGCTAGGGATCAAACCCAGGGTCTCACAGAGCTAAGCATACCACTGAGTTACACCACCAGTTCCAACAAAAATTTATTGAGCACTTACATACCAATCAAAGTGGTGTGTAACTGATGATATTGACCCCTTTGGGGCAAGGTGGTGCACACCTGTAATCCATCTATTCTGGAGGCTGAGGCAAGAGGGTCAAAAGTCTGAGGCCAGCCTTGGAAACTCAGCCAAGCACAATCGCCAAAAGGGCTGGGGGTATAGCTCAGAGGTAGAGTGCCTGCTTCGCATGGTGAGGCCCTGCATTTGATCCCCAGCACCACTGGAAGGGGGGCGCGGAGGGGTGACCCTGCCCTGAAGAAATTCCTAATCTAATGAAGAGGCAGACAAGCAAATATGTAACGTCTAGTTCCTATAAAGGTCACTGATTGTTCAAGCGTTGCAGAATGACATCCTCCTGGGGAAGCCATGTATCAATAGCAGCCTCCTTAAAACCAAGTACCCTGAAGACATTAAGGAATGCAGCCCTAACGGGGACAGCTGACAAAGGGGCGCTGGCAAGGCCCCGACCAGATGCCCTTGATTGGCAAGCCACGGTCATCCAGCGTCTTAGCCAACTTCTCTCCTCTGAGGACTCTCCTCTCTCCTGCCTCACCCTACGAGTGGATGGGGCACCGAAAGGCCACTCGCAACCAATCCAAAGCCAACACCATATAAAGGAGAAAAACCAAAGGCACTTCCTCTAAAACCAGGAACAGGACAGGCTGTCCACTCTCACCACTCCTATTCAATGCAGTCCTCGAAAAATGAGCCAGAAAGGGCATGAAAAGGAAATCAAAGGGATACAAACAGGAAAAGAAAAAGTCTAACTATCTCTGTTGATGATACAATCCTATACCCAGAAGACCAAAAAACTCCACCAGAAGACTTCTAGAGCTTATAATGAGTTTAGTAAAGTAGCAGGATATGAGATCAACACGCATAACTAGCTTTCTATATGCCAACAGTGATTCCGTGGAGGAGGAAAACCATTCCATTCACAATAGCCTCAAAAAAATAAATACTTGGGAATTAATCGAACCAAGAAGGTAAAAGCACTCCATAATGAAAATTATAGAACACTGGAGAAAGAACCTCAAGAAGGCCTTGGATGATGGAAAGACATCCCATGTTCTCAGATACGCAGAATCAATATTGTCAAAGTGGCCAAACCACCAGAAGTAATATACAGATTCAACAATCTTCATCAAAATACCAATGATACTTTTCACAGAATTAGGGGGGAAAAAACGATTTTAAAATTCATTTGGAAAACATAATAGCCAAAGCAAGAAAAGCAAAGCAGGTAACATCACAATACCTGATCTGAAATTATACTATAGAGGTATAGTAAAAAAAAAAAAAAAAACAGCATGGTATTGGCATCAAAATAGACATGAAGACCAATGGAGTAGAATAGAAGACAAAGCTGGGTGTGGTGGCACACATCTATAATTCCAGTGACTCAGGAGGCTGAGGCAGGAGGGTGGCAAGTTCAAAGCCAGCCTCAGCAACTTAGCAAGACTCTAAGCAACTTAGTGAGACCCTGTCTCAAAACAAACAAACAGGGCCGAGGATGTGGCTCTGTGGTTAAGCGCCCCTATGTTCCATTCCTGATACTAACTAAACAAAAGACTAGAAGACACAGACAAATCCACATACCTATAGCAATCTGATATTTGATAAAGGTGCCAAAAATATATCTTTGAGAAAAAACAGCCTTTTAAACAAATGGTGTTGGGAAAACTGGATAGCTATATGTAAAAAAATGAAACTAGACCCCTCTATCTCATCCTGCACAGACCTCAAATCAAAATAGATCAAAGAGTTAGGAATTAGATCAGAAACCTTACAAGTGCTAGAAGGAAACATGGGGTCAACACTTCATCATAGCAGGGCTGGCACCAACTTCCTTAACAAGACCCCCAAAGCGTAAGAAAGAAAACCAAGAATCAACAAGTGGGAAGCCATCAAACTAAAAAGTTTTTGCACAGCAAAGGAAACAAGAGCATGAAGAGAAAGCCTATGGGAGGAGAGAAGACCTTGGCCAGCTACTCCTCCTGTAGGGGACTGGACGTATAGCCAGAATACACAAAGAACTCGAAAAACTTAACACCAAAAAATAATAACAACAATAACCCCATCAATAAATGGGCAAAAGAACTCAACAGAAACTTCTCAAAAGAAGAACACAAATGGCCAAAAATGTATTTTTTAAATGTTCAATACCTCCAGCAATCAGGATGCAAATCAAAACTCCATTAAGATTCCGTCTCACTCCAGTCAGAATGACAATGATTAAGAATACGGAAAACAATAAGTGCTGGAGAGGTGGCAGGTCCCCTGTGGATGGGACCGCAGACTATACAACCCCCCTGGAAAGCAATATGGAAAGTCCTCAAAAAACTAGGGATGAACCACCATATGACCTAGCTATTCCACTCCTGGGTATTTTCTCAAAAGATCTAAAATCTGCATACTACAGTGACACAGCCACATCAGTGTTGATAGTAGCACAATTCACAATAGCTAGATTATGGAATCAACCTAGATGCCAGTCAACAGATGAAAGGATAAAGAAATTGTGGTGTATGCATATACAATAGAGTTCTCCTGGGCCATAAAAAGGAATGACATTATGGCATTGGCTGGTAAATGGATGGAAATGGAGAACATCATGCTGAGTATTTCACTCAAACTCAAAAGCCAAATGTTTTCTCTCATATGCAGAAGCAGAGTAAAACAATGGAAAGGGAGAGAGAAGGATAGGATATCATGAAGAATCAATCAAATATAAATTAACAGATGAGTGAAAGGAAGTCTAGTAGAGTAGAGGAAGGAAAAGAGAAGAGGAGAAAGGAGGGGAAAGGGGGAAGGAAAAGGGAAGGATGGTGAACCAAAATTGATTCCACGCATGCATGGGTATGTCGGGAAGAACCCAACTGCTATGTAAAACTATAAAGCTCCAATTAAAAAAATAATGAGGGAAGACAACTACATGAAAGTCAAGGAAAAGCCATGTAGATGATAACACAGGCACAAGATGAAGGGGCCACTTAAAGTCTGCGCCCTGCATGTTCACAGCTCACCTACACAGCATACACATGCACACGTGACATTCGTGTATGCATTACACATGGTTTAACTGTTCAACAGTACACCAAGGAGGCCAGGCACAGTGGCCCACACCTGTAATCCCAGCAGCTAGGGAGGCTGAGGCAGGAGGATCACAAGTTCAAAGCCAGCCTCAGCAACTTAACAAGGCCCTAAGCAACTCAGCAAGACCCGATCTCTAAAAAAAAAAAATTTAAAGGGCTGGGAATGTAGCTCAATGGTTAAGCACCCTTGGACTCAATTCCTGGTACCAAAAAAAAAATATACACACACACACACACACACACTATTGAAGAAATTAGCAATGTGTTACAAAAATAAATTTGTTACAAATTTTTTTTAAAAGAGTGGATGGTACAGATAAGACCCTGTAGGATTCATTTTTTGGTAAAGGATGACAAAGATTCCAGAATGGCAGAAATGCCAAAAGGCAGTATGTTAAAAATTGTTATTCAATTTATCTTTGAGGGAATAAAACACCTCAACGTTTCCTCCCCAACCAGTTCTTTCTTTTCAAAGTGCAATATGTCACTAATCCCACCTTCCTAACACAGCTCTTGGAAAGGTTTGATCTTACTGTAGCATCTTTTTTCATCCCATACCTCAGGATCACTTCAAAAAAGTTGACCCTTAAATTCAATTTCTTCTACTTTCACCTTACAACTAGATTTATGCTTGTAAGAAGATAAACTCGGTTTTCATTCATTCAACAAAAATTTATTGAGACACGCTATAACCCAGCACTGCAGTGTGCAGGGGCGACACCAACACTTCTAGGTTAGCCCTGTGCCGACCCACAAAGAGCAGGTCATGATGGTCCTCATGACTAGGGTGCTCAGGACCGAGCCACAGGAGCCTGGGTTAACTGGGAGAAAGGAGAGGAAGAACTTTCCAGGTACAGGAAACAGATTTTATTCTGCACCCTTCCTGGAATCCAGCACATCCTAAAGTCAGGAAAACCAAAGCCGTTTTTATGGTAACTTGAGGAGAAGACAAATCATAACATGATCCCGTTCAGGAGAGCAGGCCCAGGAGGAAGGGCACCGTGGAGCACGGGAAGTCCCATCACGAGTTACTGTGCTCCAAAGCTCCTGGGCCAGCTCTGCCCGCTGCCCCATCAGGGAGCAGGATGGAAATGAACTACAGAGGGAAGAGGAGAGGGTACACAAAGGGACGGGCTGGCCGCAGGAGGGGATGCCACACAAGGTGCTGCAGAAGTGGAGACTGCAGAGTCCCTCCTGCTAACCTGTGGTGGGCGCCATGTAAATGGGCAGCTAATGAGTCAACAGGAAGTTCTGCTTGGTTTCCCAGGCTAGCCTATGTGAAGAAGCAACTGAGCTCTTACTATTGGTACCTTACACACAAAGAGTTCACAGGCAATGTCATGTTGCTGGATGTCTTCATTCAGGGATGAAGGCACAGAGCACACTGTGACTTCACCATCCGAAGATGGTGGACACAGCAGGCCAGCTCTGGGTCCTGGCCTCACTTAAGGCAGGGATGCTCCCTGGACAGCTCTCAGGTGGACTACGATTTTCAGCACCAGGATTCAGCCAAGCTGGGCTCAGGCAAGGCATGGGATGGAGTCCACATATGGGTGCAACTCCTGGCCGGACTGCCCCAAGCCAGGAGCTCCAGTCCCAGCCACGCCAGCCCCTCTGCAGTCTGCTGCCCTTGCCTGGCTGTCCAGACTCCTGGTTGGATGCCAGTTTCCCAGCCTGGGTTCCCAAGGTTGGGCCTCCCTCTTCCCCTCAGGTGCTCAGCACTGGCCATCCACAGTAGATGGACCTGGAGGGGCTTCTGACTTCAGGGACACACTGTGCCAAAACTGGTCCCTCCCACAAACTTCAGGGCAACCATCGACAAGGGACACCCAGGAGCCAAGAAGAACCTGGAGATGTGGTTTATTTGGTCTACCCATTTTGAACTAGGTGCTAACACCTAAAAATTGGGATACTTCACAGTGGATTTCCTCCTCTTTGACAGACACAGCAACTCTTTCCCATATGGCAATCACTGGCTGGGGCTAAGTGGGACACACTCTCCAACAGGACCTACGCGTCCAGCTGGCCAGCTGTATTATCTGCCCCTCCTGCTTCTCCACAGGCATCTGGTTGAGGTCACTCATCTGGCCCTGGTATCAAACCTGGCTCCGATCCAGCAAATTCTCCCCTGGGGCCCTTGATGACACTTTTCCAGTTAGGTACACGCTACTTCATCAGAGTGAGTCTAGCAACACAGACCCGCAAAACAGAAGAGGCTTATAATTTTTCCTTAAAAAGTTAAACAGAGAATTAACATATAACCCAGCAGATACACTCCACATAGACACCCAGAAGAGCTGCAAGAGGGACTCAAACAGATAGGGTGCTCACAGCAACAAGGAGGAAATGAGCTGTCCATGAAGAGATGCCTGGGTGAACAAGATGGAGTGGGGTGCGTGCGATGTAGTATTAAATATTATCCACCAAAAAATAGAATGAAACTTGGATACGTATTACCACACGGATGCATCCTGAAAATATTATGCACCAAAAGACAAATAATTGATTCCACTCCTATGAAATATCCAGAATAGACAAATTCATAGAAGCAGAAAGCAGGACAGAGGTTACCAAGAACTGGGAGTGGGGGAAGAGGAATGGGGAGTAATTGATTAATGGCTAGAGTTTCTATCTGGGGTGATTAAGAAAAAGTTTTGGAAATAGTGAGAATGGCTGAACAACACCTTGAATGTGATTGACACCTTGAAAACGGAGTCGTAGACTGAGAGGTGGCTGACAGGGCAAATTTATAGATACTTGATCAGGAGAGAGAAAGGGGGTGGAGGCCTCGACTCCTTTACTCCCAAGAAGCTCCCTGATGTCTGCGTAGTCACCTGCCACTCCTGGGTTAGCTGGCGTGCCACGGGGAAGAAGTGGCAGCCCAGGGGCCTTCCAGAACTTCCCTCAGATTCCTCCTGTGGTACCTTAGCAACACCAAGAGAAGCTACTCGGGACTTCTCAGGACAAAAGTCTCTTCCAGAATGACCTTCCACCTGGACCAAGAAGTGACCAGCAGCATCTCTTGTCAAATGATCTCAAGGTCTGTCTCGTCACACGCTGGGCCACAGCAGCAGTATGCATGCCACGGCTGTTGCCCACATACTCCCTGCCGAGCGCTGCACTGGGCACCCTAGACCTGGGTCTCTGCTCCTCACAGCAACCCCTCTGCACCACTGGCACCACCCATAGGGGAGGAAATGGGCCTCAGGCAGCATTAACCACGTGCCCAAACCACAGAGGCAGTTCAGTCACGGAGCTGGAATTCGAACCCATGAAATCAAATCTGCTGGCCCCTCAATAATCCTTGCCCTAATTCTTCCCCCACAGTCCTCAGCAAGAGACCCACCTGACCCAACACAGAGCAACATAAGAAATGCCTGTGTGCTGCCACCAAAATGCTGACAGTATCACAAAGAAAGACACACTCACCGGATCTGCACGCGTGAGTCGGTGATAGACATGGGCAGGGCGGGGAGCCAGGGAGCAGGCAGTGGGCAGGAGGGCTGGCGAGAGAAACTCGAATTTGAAGCTTGGATCCACCACCCACTAACTGCTGCTACTTAGACAAAGATTCAAGAGGACATTTTGACATTTCACCATGTGGGTGAGTTATGGTTGACCTCACCACCATCCGGTTTTGGCAGGAAAGAGATGGCACTTTCAGAAGGACTAACAAAGGACTGCCTGCAGAGCTGAGAATCAAAGCACCAAGGGTGGTGAGGCACCAGGGGCCAGCAGCAGGGCCCGAGGAGCAAGAGAACAGAACCACTGTCAGGAGCTGGCAGCAGGAGGGAGGAGAGGTAAGGACATGGCTCTCGCCTCCTGCCCACCAGTCCCCTCCAATGCACCCCAGTGACAGAATCAACCGTGGGCCCACAGAAGAGCCAACAGCACAGAGGAGGGGGTGGACTGTCACGGCCAACACCCTCCAGCAGAGGACACCACGCTGCTCAGAGCTGGCTCTGCGCGCTCACTGGCTAAGTGGTCCCACGCACATGCCTGCCCCGGGGCGCTGTGTGAACTTCTGCACATCCAGATCCTTCACCAGTGCCCAGACCAAATCTGCAATGGCAGTTCTGCAACTCCCAAGGATTTCCCGTAGAGGTCCCACTATCCGAACCCTGAGAGCTGCTGGAGGGCAGAAGCAGCCTGGTCATTCCCAGGTCCCCGCCAATGCCAGGCACCCGGCACCAGGCGCTCAGTAACGCCCACTGAGCCTTCTTCCTTTTACCATGTAAAGCGGCAGCTCAGGCGCGGTGGCTGAGAGGCCTGGATTTACTGCATTTTTTTGTTACGTGCCAACTAGCGAAGACCACAAAAGGCTTGAGGGGAACAGTAAAAGGGGGAATGAGTAAGTCGTTTCTAACGAGGCTGGTTTTACAGGCCTCACACCTCCTCTGGGCCAGGCAGGCTCATTTCAGAGGCGAGGTCTATTCTGCCAGCGCAGGGACCAGGGAGGAAGCCGGAGGGCCGAGACAAAGGGCAGCTTTGCCAGCTCCACCGCGCTGCTCGGCGAGGACAGGAGGGCACTTCCACTCGGGCTGGGGTGGGGGCTCCACATCCGCCGAGGTCTCCAGGGCCTTCATTAAGCCTGCTCTGTGAAACTCCCGCCATTCGTCTGAGTCCAACACAAACGGGCCTCTGCAGAGCGGGGAGCATGGGGGTGCAGGGCCAAGAACACTGCGCCCGGGTGCTGGTGGGGAAGGCCTGCCCACTGGCCCGAGTGGACCGGCCTAGCAACGTGCACTGCAAAGTGACCGTCAGCACTTCCTGCCACGGTCTGAGTGTGTCCCCAGCAAGTTCCCAAGCTAGGACCTCAATCCCTCTGTGCAGCAGTGCTGGAGGTGGAGCTCTGGGAGACCTCCGGGGCACCCCCTGGGCAGGGCTCAACGCCTCTCCCCAGGGAGGAGTCTCCCTTGCTCTGAGTCTGCCCTAGTTGCATAAAAGCAGCTGTCACGAAGCAAGTCCAGTCTGGTGCTCCGGCTCTCCTGCCATTACCTGCCTGCCCTTCTGCTTCCACCATGAGCTGAAGTGGAACGACCCCACCAGCCACCCCCACCGGCAACGCTGCTGCCTGATCCTGGCCTCCCCAGCCTCCTGGGAATGAACTTCCTTTATAAATTGTCCAGTCTTCCAGGTGCAACGGCCCATGCCCATAATCCCAGGGGAGGGTGAGGCAGAAAAACTGCAAGAAAATCGAAAGTTCAAGGCTAGCCTCAGCAACCAACAGGGCCCTAAGCAACTCAGTGAGAACCTGTCTCAAAATAATTAATAAAAAATGTGGGAATGTAGCTCAATCATAAAGTGTTCCTGGCTTCGATCCCCAGTACAAAAAAGTTAAACGAACAAAAAAGTTACCCAGTCTACCAGGTGCTGTGGTGCATGCCTACAATCTCAGAAACTCAGGAGGCTGAGACAGGAAGATCACAAGTTCAAGGACAGTCTCTGCAACTGAGTGAGAACCTGTCCCAAAATAAAAAATAAAAAGGGCTGGGGATATATCTCAGTGGTAGAAGCCCCCCACCCCACGTTCAACCCCCAGTATGAAAAAATTAAAATAAAAAAATAACTACAATCAAAAAATAAATAAAACAAATACCTGTCTCTGGCATTTTGTTAGAGCAATAAAAGACGAAGACACCTCATCTCTTCTCAAATCTGAATGTATTCCAGGCCCTGTCACTACTGTCAGCTGTGTGCCTGTCAAGGGGTGACTGGGCTGACTCCTCTGGAGCACTGCTTGTGAGACAGGGGACCTCAGGCACAGGATCAGGCCAACAGCTCCACCACCAGCCAGCAACGAAACCCTGCAAGGCATTGCCTGTGTGGCCTCATTCTGTATTTTTTTTGGGGGGGCGGGGGGATGAGGTACTGGGATTGCACCCAGGGGTTATAACCTCTGAGCCACATCCCCAACACTTTTTACATTCTATTTTGATACAGGGTCTCATTAAATTGCTTAGGGCCTTGTTAAGTTGCTGAGTCTGGCCTCAAACTTGTAATCCTCCTACCTCTGCTTCCCAAGTCGCTGGGATTACAGGTATGCACAACCATACCCAACCAGTTTCTTCACTTTTAAAAAGAGAAAACCAGAACATTCCTTTCCATCAAAATTGAGCTTCAAGTCAAGTCTCCATTGTTTGATTCTCCACTAGAATGTTAATATTGTGTCCAGGATTCCAATAATAAAATACACATCATCTGAAGAGAGAGAAGAGTTGGGAAGGAGTGACAGAGAGAGGGTGAGCACTTTCTCCTCCAGGCTATTTTAGCAAAGGTTCGTTTCTTCAGCTGGCTGTCCCCATAACACTCTGGAAAGTTCGGAGAATCCAGGGAACAACACAGGCAGGGCCTGGAGGGGAGAGAAAGGTGGGGCCCGAAGTGCGCAGGCAGAGGGCAGATCTAAACGAAGAACCTCTGTAATTTTAGGAGAACGCGGTCTAAGACACCTTCACTTCAGAGAGTGCACTCTCGGACAGGAAGGGGCAGCTCTCTGATGGTCAGCACACAGGACAGTTTCTCTGCTGGAAGCATCTTTAGTAACAGGTAACCCTCCCAACTGCTTCCTGGAACTCCAGCTTGCCGGTTTTCCAACACAGCTGACTCTGAACTGCTCCACACAGCTGTTGCAAACCCTGCTCCATCTGAATACAGGGTGACAGAGCTACTGGCCCAGGTGGCCACCCCAGGTGGAGCGGGACATTACTCTGGGCCTGTCCCGAGGCCTCCCAGTAGTGGGCTTGGAAGCCAAGAAAGTGTCTCATGATACATTAGCAGGAAACCCCAAAACACTTCGTAAGTGCTCACACAAAACACACTCGCTAAAAGCCTGTGATAAGCTAAAAACTGGAAATAGGAGACAAAGACTGACAGCACACGGTCCTTGCCTTCAAATGGCCTTGCATGACAGTTCAGTGGAACGGATACTCACAAATAATACAACAGCATTTCACAGTATTTAAACAATTTTTTTTAATTCTTACAGAAATGACAAGATCTAGGATCCCAAGTCACAATACCTGGGTTAGAAAATTAAAAGAAAAAATATAAATGCTATAGCTATGACACGATCATTGGCATCTTCCTAGATCAGGGGATAGAATCCCTTTGTTGGGCATAAAAGAGCAAAAATGTATCCTCAGAGCATCTGGTTATAAGGTTTTTTACTGCTCTGTAATTTAAGACTCTCAACACACCTACCCTGTAAGAACTTCACACACAGGGACTTCACCTGTGCTGATTCACGTGAGGACGGACACGCGCCTCCTGATGACCAGCCACAGAGACCCCTCACACACCAGTGGGCTTCTCACTTACCTCACGCCTTCCAAACAAACACGCCCAGGCAGAGGAAAGCTACTGCTCCCCTTCCCATGGCGCCCAGGAGTGAAACCATCAAGGCCTCCTACCCTCGTAAATAACTCCCGGGAGCTCTGTGCTTTTACTTAAGGGCAGTAACATGTGCATTGTTCAGAACAAAACATAAAAGCCACCTCTATCAGAAAAATATGGCAAACTGTGATGCAGTGGGAAATCCAGGTGAAGGCTATGTGGGCTTCACATACTATTCCTTTACCTACTTTTGTTTTTTAATTTTTTTTTTAATTAAAAAACTGGAGCACAAATGAGGGCACGAGCTTCAAAAACCCGGGCCCTGACCAGCTCTGCAGCTGGCCGCCAACCGGGAACCAACAAAGATGCAGCCCTCCTGAAAATAAAAACAGGGCAGCAGCGCAGAACACCCGGGGAAGGTTGCAGAACACCGGGGGGAGGTTCCCGTTCAAGCTGGACCTGAGGAGGCAGAGGACCTGAGGAGCCCTCTGCCATCTGTGCAGGGCAGGGCTGCTGAGGCCACACGGGGCAAGAGCACTTCCCCAAAACCACAGAATTCCATCCGCACAGAGCCTTCCCTCTGGAGCCGGGATCTGGAACAGTCCAGACACGGGTCGTACTTTTCCAAGTACAAAAACCAGCGCGTCTCCTGCAGCTTTTCAGTCTACGTGGGATCAGTGTGTTAATAACAGCTTACTGGCACCGAATGAAAAACACACAAGTCTTAATCTTCGGTCTTGAATTTTGTCCAGGTCCGACGTAATAGCTGGCTGCAAGGGCTGAGCCCTAAGTGAGCTTGGTGACTGCAGGCTGTGTAGTGAGACCTGAGTTTTGAAACCAGGATTGGTAGCTTAACAAAATTTACTGGTTGTAGAAAAAGTAAACTTGCCTCTAGGGAGGTGAGCTCAGCCTCACCATTCTGACAGCAGCCCCTGGTGGCCAGTTCAGGGGAAAGTGTTGGCTCCGAAGCTGAACACTCTGACCTCCCCTTCTAATGAAGGTCGCTTGAGCAGACAGGCCATTCCAGGTAACAGCTGAGGGTCAAGAGGGAAGCAGCAAAACCCCAGACTATGGTGTGCTTTTGGGCCGTGTAGATGACCTGCCCCCTACATTAGAAGTCAAAATGGTGTATTCGCTTTCAGAAGTGGAAAAGGGGCTGTGGGTAGAGTGTGGTGAGACCCTGGGTTCCCACCCCAGCAACACACGAGAGAAGAAAGCAAAGAGACTCTATTATAAAGGCTCAAGCCACGGACAGGTGAAGCTTGGAAAGTAATGTCATTCTTAATTGTGTAAAAAATCTTAAATATTCCAAGGGCACAGATTCCTGCATAGAATGAAGCAGCCGCGGACACTTATCGACACAGCACCACTGATTTCTACCGGCCGAACACTGGGAACTCTTACCGTAACAGAAGGAAACGCTCCTTATGGCAGAAACGTCTCGAAAATGCTGCCGCCATTCAGAGAATAAGAAAATGCTCGGGGCTGCGAGGCCTGACTTCTAGTGGCACAGATTCACACCATCTCACCCGATATAAATAGAGACTGATCCCAGGCTGACAGCTGGCTTCAAAGGCAGGAGCACAAGAAGTGGAAGCCATCAGCTTCAAGCCGACCGCCTTCTTGGTAAGGTGCACTCCGTCCTCAGCCATGAGAGAACAATCTGGAAACAATCTGCTGGGCAGCTGCTCTCATCAACAAACTGTTTATTGTAAGAAAGTGGCTGGGTCAAAGGCTAAACATCAACCCGAACCGAAAGCATACGGAGCAAAAATCAATACCGTCCCTCTAAGGAAACCGGGAGGGACTCAGCATGCAGAAGAGGCAGGGCGAGAAACTCCTGCTTAGCTGAAAGGCCCCGAACAAAACCCGTGTACTTCAACTTGCAGGGGTGTTCTGCGGGCTATTACAATGGCCGCTGTTTTCAGAATGGCCTTTTAAAAAGGGGCTAAATATTGCATTCAAAAAGAGTCACAGAGATCAGCTCCCAGATCCACTTCCCCCTCAAGTGACAACGGCTCATCTTATTTTCTTCCTTCTCTGTTTGTTTTACACAGGGCCCAACAAGTACGGGCAACGCGTGGGCAACGCACCCCGTCTCCACACGGTCTAACTGGAAACAGAAGTTCGACTGAACCCTATCACATGAAGGAACTGCTTTACTTGAGAGGTGACAGGTCTTGAGATAAAGAGAAGATAAAATAAAGATAAGTTTTTATCTTTTAGAGACACATACTGAATATTCACAGATGAGAAATACAATATCTTGGATTTAGCTCAAAACAGTTCAGCAGGCGGCGTGGTAAGAATGGATGAAACAGGACTGGCCGTTACGCGGGTGGCAGTGAAGGGGGGGGCGGGGGCACGGGGCCTCACCGTGTTCCCCCACTGACTTCTGTATATCTGAAATTTTCTACAGAATGTTTTCTTTTGCTTATCCGCACTACTTTGAAAGAAGAAAGAAACTCTGTCCTTAAGTTTAATAAGAAGAGAATTAGGGCTGGGGATGTAGCTCAGTTGGTAGAGCACTTGCCTCGCAAGCACAAGGCCCTGGGTTCAATCCCCAGGACCGCAAAAAAAAAAAGAGAAGGAGAATTAACCAGCCAACACCAATGCACTAACTCAGCACAAACACACACGCAGACACGCAACGCGGCTGTCACCAGGCGCGACTGCGTTCTGAGCTGCGTCTGAGACAGAGCTGGTATGTTCTGACAAAGAACCAGAGACGCAGAAAGGGATGGTCCATGCCTTCCTCCTGGGCCTGTGGTCCCCCACGCCGACTCTGAGGCAGACGTGTTGCCCTAAGGTTCCCCACGGTGGCAAGCAGCAGGGGCCGGAGTGGGACCCTTCCACCAGGCAGGAAGAGCTGGTGGACACCACTCTGCACACACAAAGTAAAGTTTTAATGACTTTGTGACAAACATAAAGTTGCATCAAAGACAGTATCTTATGGTTTAATTGCATCATGGAGCAAGAGAGCATAGGAGCTGGCAGGAAAACCCAACGGCAGGCCGTAAATAATGGAGACGGAGTTTTTAATCAGACAATAGTGCACACAAACTTGGAAAATGCCACTTCTGTAAATCCGAGGCTCCTGCGTGCTGCACTGATGATTCTTAAACCGAAAGTAAAATCAATTTGAGAAAGTTCCTGAAATAAATAAAATTAAACAGAAAGCCAAATATTCTTTCATTGTACTCAACTATGAAGCTGCACCTATTGATGACTTCAAGTTGCTCCAGGATAAAAATGAACCTGGCAATCATCGCAAATTCTTAGGAAAGGATACACTGAAGTGAACCTGGTAAAAAGTCTTTTAAAAGCTGGTTTTTAGTTTAATTGCTTTGCCAAATTGTTTTTCAGTCTGATTGCTTTGCCAAGACCAGCATGAATACTGCGGAGCCTCGAGAGGATCAGAAGGGCGGTTCCTCCCTGCTGCCTCCTGACAAAACTGTTTGTAATGAGAATTCGGTGACAGTCCTTTAAAAGGTCATCTCCTCTGACAAGCTCATTTGGCCAACCTGAGATACCATGCCGAACCCCAACACCATGGAAGGAAAATATACCCAAAGGGGAGAATTTGAAATTACAGACTTTTGACCTCCAATGCATTTTTATGGACCAAAAAGCTGCAGAAAAACAAATGGTCAGTGTATCAGGGCTACCAGTGGAAAGTGACACCGCAAAACAATGACCTGGGCAACTCCAGACAGCAGGGTCTGGATGTGCCCAACCCTCTAAAAACTGGCCATCTTCTTTAAATTTATGAAACACTGTTTGATGATTCTTTTAAAAGATAAATGTCCTTATTAACAGATTAATAAAGGGAAGAGGTAATGGATTTAACCATTACACCACATACGTGTGCATCAAAGCATCATGTGGTACCCCGTATGATTTTTATGATTTTATGTATCAGTTTTAAAGCATGGGAAGAGGAATTACTGAATGCCACCACTCAGCTGCTCTCCAATAACAGCTGTATGTAGGATTCACTTTTGTTCAAAGAGAAGAAAACGACTTGCCAGATGCTTTCTCAGGCACAGAGAAGCAAGGCCTTGCATCAGAAGGCAAGTGGGCTGTAGAGCACAAGTCTCCCAAGCTCAGGGCCTGGGGAGACAGTGGTCTGTGACCATGCAGGTGTCCTTACTGCCCACTGATGGACAACAACTCCCCACCTCTGCTCGGTCAGAATCTGAACTTTAGTCCTGAAGTGCAACCATCCAGGGCTGAAGCAAGCCCTCTCTTCACCCTCAGCCTGAGTCCTGCACCCCCACGCCTTTCACCGTGAAATCTCCCCTCAGCAGAAATCTCCTGATGTTCCCCAGGGTCAACGGGGAAAATACTGCTCCACAAAGTCACGTTCTAGTTCGGCAATCTTATTTTCTCCTGGAGTTTTAGTTAAAGCACATATATGAGTTTAAATAAGTGTATATTTATTTAAATAAATATGAGTTTAAATAAAAGTATATGTGTGTGTACATAATATACCTATTGGTTGAAATTGAAAAAAATCAAACACCATGAAAAAGTATCAAGTAAAACAAACATTCTAAAGGCTGAGCTCTCCTTATTTAAAACCACGTTCCTCAGCTGAGGAAGTGGACTTTAGCGCTGGGTTGTGGCTCAGAGGTAGAGCGCTTGCCTAGCATGTGTGTGAGGCACCGGGCTCGATCCTGGGCACCATGTAAAAATAAATAAAATAAACTTAAAAAAAAAAAAGAAATGGAGTTTAAACTGTAGAATTTTTATGAGGGATACTGTCTCCCACTAAGAACCAAAATTATGATCAACTCCAACATTTCTCCTTTTTAAAAAAAAAACTATTTTAATTGACATAAATTGTCTCTCTTCACTGTGTGCAACATGTGCTGGTAATGCGTATGCTGGGAAATGGAGACGCCCGCACTGCCTTCACGAGCATGACACCAAAGACTGAAAACAGTTTCAGAAAGAAAAACACTCGCACCCAAGCAGCAGGGGCACACGGAACGGTGCTAAAATGTGCAGCGCTGGACACCACGCGAGGCCCAGCTCAGCCCTGCGGTGCCAGAGAGACCTGTCCACCTGCTCACAGGCGGCCGTGGGGCCAAAGCCACAAACTGAGAGCGGAGAGGACAGCTCAGAAGGAAGAGCACTCTCCTCGTCTGCAGGACAAGCACCCCTGGACAGACAGGCAGGCGAACTAACCTTGGCTGCGTGTGCTGTTTTCCTAAAGAAGCCAGAGTGATGCGCCTGCATGCTCTGGTGTCACCGCTGCACTGCGGCCAGCAGAGAGGCACCCCAGCACCCCACATCCCACTCAGGCAGGGGAAATGCGGGCTGAAACACCATTCCGCCCACCAACTGCCTGTCGGTCTTGAAACCCCCCAAAACACCGCGGGCGCTTTCCGAGACGGTCAGCACCATACTTGGAGTAACATTCTCAAACTATTAGCACCAGGAAAACTCCAACTCACATCCCAAGAGCTGAAGGAGCACATTTATCAAACGGCACTCAGGTCTCAGACCCCAGCATTCCTGAACTGACACGCCAGCTCTGCAGTCGGGGACAGCGTGGCTGCAAAGCTGTCCTGATGCCACGGAAAGGGCGCTGTGCACCCCCCCAATCCACCCTTGCTTCCACTCCTGATCACAGGAGCCTTTGACCGTGCCCTCTAACCTGGTGCCAGTATGGGCTTGTTCCCCAGGATGTATTTTTTGGACCCGGGAGACAAAAATCTGCTCTTAAGAATGTTCCAAGATTTCCTAGAGACAGCTTCAATCGACTTCCCCGGGAGGTAGTGCCATAACCCATACCCGCTCACACATGGCAGCTATTAGGAGCTGGTGTAGAAGACAAAAAGCATTTGGTCTTGGAGGATTTTTTATTCCAAAAGAGCCTGTTTCCCATCCATGAATTTGTGACTGTATAAACGGTGGATATAAATAGTCTGAGGAAGTAAAGCCGCCCTTCTCAGACAGGGTGCCACCCCAAGAAGGCAACTGCCAGGCAGCACGTCCCTCCAGCCGGAGCCCACCTTCCCTTCCCCAGATCCCACAGCAAAATCACAACACAGAGAAAGCCAAAGCCACACCAGAACTCAGTCAAGGTGGAAAGCACCACGGTGTGCTTCTCCAGCGCCCCAGCACTATACTCCCTGCCGACTTCCCCTGGAGTAAGGGCTCGGCAGGAGCCTAGGGACATGCTACAGAAACGGTCAAACAGAAGCTGGAAAGCCTTCTCACAAAAGCAGACTTGAAAATGAACTAAAGAAAACACCCCACCTGCGATTTCTTTTGCATTTTGACACCAAGAGGCATCAGGCCTTGTGCCCCGGGCACTGTGGTGATAACAGGAAGCCAGTCAAAAGGAACAGAAAACGTCCAGCTTCAGTGAAGAGCAAAGGAAGGAAGAAAGGAGAGAGGTACATGAAAGACCCTTAAACACGCTCCTAGCTATAAAAGCTCTAGAATGTTTGCTTTAATCCTCCAGCTGCTTCGGCTATGCGGCACAGTAGAGCAGCCGGGCACCCCGGCCGCCGCAGCACCATTCAGGCTGCACCTGGGATTCTGGCTTCTCTCTCCCACTTGGATCTCCAAAGAACAGCCTATGGACTGCACGGTAGAGCAGCGCTGGCCGCCTCTTTCCTACTGGACATCCAAGGCTCAGAGCAAGGGCTCAAGGCAGTGTGGGTCAGGGCTCCAGGTCAAATGCCATACTCTAAAATGGCAGGCAAAGTTTGGGTTCTTCGTTTTAAAGGGAATTCTAATTAACTCCTTAGAAAACTACGCCAAGCTCTTCTGGGTTGAAACCCAGCCTCTGGGCTGAGAGTGCAGGTCCATGGTAGGGCATCTGCCTGATCTGGGCAGGGCCCTGGGCTCAATCCCCAGCAGTGCCAAAAATTAAACAAGCAAACAAAACCAGATGTCCTGTTTCAAGGTTGTGGAGCGCTGGGCCTTGCCCCACCCGGCAGGGCCACTGATACCAAACCAGGGGAGTCAGGGGTGCCTGCAAACTCCAGACCAAGCTGCAAAGATCAGAAATGCACTCTCATCTCCAGAAACCCCACGGTGAGGGGCTTACACCTGGGAGGCACTCAAATGTTTGCTAAACAGCGGTCGGTCAGTTAGAGAGCGAGGTGAGAGCCATGTGGTGTGACCTCGTCTGAGTCTCTGCATAAAGCCACCATTAGCCAGGTAATTTCCACTTCACTACGGATGCATCTATCAAAACACCACGGTGTACACCTAAGCATGGACTATAAAACATAAATTTTGGGGTAGAAGGGACTACAGGAGATTTTTTTTTTTTTTTTTTTTTTTTTTTGCAGTGCTGGGGATTGAACCCAGGGCCTTGTGCTTGCTTGCAAGGCAGGCACTCTACCAACTGAGCTAGATCCCCAGCCCTACAGGAGATTTTTGAATGTTGATAAATATCAAAATTATTCTTGCCAACAATACCTGTTTTTTAAGGGGAAGAAGCTTCAGAGTATATAATTTGGGGCTGGCAGAGATAAAATGAAACTCATTTTTGCTTCTAAGCATGTACTATCCATTCCACAACTCCCACACTACCAAAACGACACACGCACAGTTACTTCAAGAACAAACTCAGTTGTCACTTCTCGTTATGGTTACGTCTTGATCCCAAGGGTGAAGTAACCGGACACCCCCTCACAGAACCCCTGCCAGAAGTCCAGCCAGCTTCCATTTCTCAGGTCACCTACACTTCGTTAGCTCCTGGCCACAATGAATGCCCCAAAGAATTCCGAGAGTTTTCATTTTAGAAAAAAAAGAAATCTGTGCTCCCAGACCCTGAGCAGGAAGCTGAGGGACTCTGACAGCCCAGGGGGTTCCCTGGAGCCGCTCGCCCTCTCCCACTTCTCCTGCATCCTCTGGCCTCAGTGGCAGATGGAAGGGGACCTGCAGGTGACGCTGTAGGACTGCAGGTCAGGGAACGGCTCTGTCCCCATGCACAGGTTCGAGGTCCCACTCGTCCCAACGGCTTGGCCTCCCCACAGGAAGCCCTCTGGCTGGGATAAAACAGAAATGGAAACAGAGACATAGAACAAGACAGCTAGATTCTAACACGGGGAAGAATTATTTCATCCAGAAAATTAGATTTTATACAAAATAAATCTATTAAAATCATCCTAGGAAGCCGGGCGTGGTGGCGCACACCTGTAATCTCAACACTTAGGAGGCTGAGGCAGGAGGATTGCGAGTTCAAAGCCAGCCTCAGCAACTTAGCGAGGCCCTAAGCAACTCAGTGAGACCCTGTCTCTAAATAAAATACAAAATATGGCTGGGGATGTGGCTCAGTGGCCGAGTGTCCCTGAGTTCAATCCCTGGTTCCAAAAACAAACAAACAAATAAATAAATAAATAAAATCATCCTAGGAAACATCAAAGAATTGTGTTTCTTTCCATAAAATCAGTGTTAGTCATAAACACAACCATGCCTCCTCACGGCCAAGGTGTTCCCGCTAATTACCCACCGGCGTGGAGGCCGCCACACAAGGTCACTTCACACCGCCCCATGTCCACAGCACAGCCTCAGTCCCTCAGTCCACCCACTCCTGCAGAAAGTCCCTCAGTCCACCCACTCCTGCCGTGGGCAGCACATCATGTCCAGAGGACCTGCCAAGAAACAGGGACATCCAAGTAGGGCCAGCCTGGAACTGTGAGCTAACACCAGAAGTGCCCCGAGGCACTTCTGGCAGTCATGAACACGCCACTCACCAGAGTCCTCTGATTTGCTGGCAAAGCTGAGCCTTTCTAAATAACTAATATAGATGCCAAATATCAAGTAAGTATCAATACCTCCACAAGACACTTTGCCTTTTACCAGTTAAGTTTCAACCATATATGGGGCACCTCCCAAATCCAATGACGTACACTAATTTTTTTTTTAGTTGTTTTTTTCTTTCCTTTTTCTTTCTTTATTTTCTTTACTTTTTTCTTTTTTTTCTTTTTTTATTGGTTCTTTTTAATTATACACGACAGTAGAACCCATTTTGATATAATTATACAGCAAGGAATATATCTTTTTTTTTTCACAATGTAGATTCACATGATTCACATAATCTTACATATACATAGGGTAATACTGTCTGCCTCAGTCAGTTTTTTAGTTTTTAATAACTGGTTTGGCTCATTATAAAAAGTAACATCCACATATTATAGGCAAACTGGAAAACAGAGCAAGTTTTAAAGGACTATTAAAATCACCCTTAAGCCCACTATCACAATATACTACACACACATACATGTATACACACACGTATGCAGATAAACAGAGACAGATACACGTGTCTGGGTGCTGCATTTCCCTCCAGTCTTGATTCTGTGGACACAGATGTGTGGTGTGCATGTGTTAGTGGGTTTCATGGCTTAATGCACGGAACTTTACTGAAGCCCAGGTTTTGATCCTGCCCCTGGGAGGCTGAATTACACGTGAAGGCCTGGTCAGAAAGAAAGCCCAGCTCGGCCACCCAGAGCCTCACACTTGCTGCCTACAGCAGTCTGGGTGCCTGGGTGTCTGTGGAGCCTGGGAGCACACCCGAGTGCGTGCCAAGGGTCGACCTACTTCAGGTGGGTTACTTCCAGGTGGGACTCTGCTATTCTCAGCTGGAATCACAGTAACACAGAAGCACACAGCGGCTTCATAAATCTTCTGTGCCACTCGCTATCAAGAGCCGGGTCAGGGCACCAAACTGTATCAACTCGGCTGGTGATGGGCAAGACTATTTGGATGACTCATGTACTTATTTTGTTCTTTCATATTCTATACTAAAATAGGACCTAGTATGCAGTAAGTGTTGACTCAAAGATATTATGAGCTCTGACATTGAAATAATTTCTATAGACACAAAAGTGCCACCAAAATAATGCAAAACTTCTAAATTATACTATGTGACATTAATAAAGAGAAAATATTAAATTTTTCAAGAACTCCTTTGTGGTTCTAGGGGCCGGTATATGCTAGGCAGCCTAGCTCAGCAGCGACACCTTGTGGTGGAAGCTTGGATTACAGCAGCAGAGTATTTTCCAGGAAGCAGGAAACAAAACCCTGAGACGCCCAAGTCCTGGGACAGGTGAGTCCAACAACCTGGCAATGCCAAGATCCCTTTATGTAACGTAATCCCATGGGCGTCAATGAGATCTGTTAAAGACACAGGAAAGAAAACCAAAGACAACCCACTTGTACTCCCAACTCTTCAATCTGTATCTGTAGACGTGTAGCCAGCAGCACAGTGACTAGGTACTCTGAGATTCTCTCAGCCTCAGCCACATCAGGACAACTGCAGCAAGAGCAATCATCTGGCCACCTCCAGAAAGACCATCTCTGTTGTATGTATTTTCAAATTGATTTGCATGATAATCCTTCAGAGAATTTATAATCCAGGAAAACACTAATATTAAACAGACATTTCCTTCTTAGCAGATTCAAGGTCTTTCAAGAGGAGTTGATAGATAATAGGGAATGGATATAGTCTAGGGGCTTAGTTCAAGGATAGAGTGCTTGCCTAGCATGCATGAAGCCCTGGGTTCAATCCCTAGTATAGCAAAAAAAAAAAAAAAGAAGAAGAATGAAAAGAATAGGTATGTACAGGCCACACACACTTGGTTCTTCACCCCAAGGTAAAACAGTGCAGGCAAAATGAGCAACTAGGGGGGGGGAAGCAGCCCACAGCAGAGACATCCAAGGGGACCAACGCAGGACCCAATGTTTCTGAAAACTACCCTGGGCTGGTGTGTAAGGAGGGGCTGGTAGGGACACTCGTGTGTGTCCACAGAGCAAACGTTTGCCTTCACCTTATCCAAGCATTGCATGGTTTATGAACGGGTGAATCGATATTTCCCCAATCAATAAGTAGGGTAGAATAGTTCTGCCCATACCCACTGCCCCAGGCAGTTTAAGTAACTGGAAGGATAAAAACATGTGTTTTAATTAAGTAGACACAACACAGTTTCAGCTTGGGTATTTTCCACTATGCCCACCCTAAAGAATATCCAGAAAAGCTGAGTGTTCCAAATGTCTGCTCACAGGCCACTCTTTCCTCTCCATTCTGTCCTAGAGTCCAGAGGCCCCAGTCCCAAGTCCACTATGGTCAGAGCTCCCAGGATAGGTCAAGGAGCATTGCCAAGGGCCAGCCCAGTCCACCTAGGGGGAGCAGACAGGCACTCCCTCCCCATCCAGCTCAGGAAAGGAGGGAAGGAGAAGCTCCCGGATGGTGACAGCCACATTCCCCTCCAGACCAGCAACGCTCACCCACAGGGCCCTGCCCCTCCTGCAAGGCAGCCTGTCTGTAGGACCTGAAATGCCAAAGACTGACTTTATTTTGGTATTTCTATAAGACAGATGATGATTTGCTTCTATTATCTGAACACACAAAATAAACGAAAGGGATTCTGAGTTCCCGAGATCTAGGTACAAACAAAAGCCACACCATTAACTGCCCAGAGCGTCCATCAGGAACAGGGCAAGCTGGCTGAGAGCCGGGTGATGAAAACACAGCAAGAGCATGTTTCTTAAAGGGAAAAATCCATTGCTATAGTATTAATTTTTAAAATTAAAAACATTACCTTCTAGACTAAGTGCCAGGCACTTGTCGGGCACATAACAAGCTAACTCATTCAACCTCCCAACCACCTAATAATTATCATTATACATTATTAATTATAATAAATTATTTAAATTATATTATACATTATGTATATATTGTTATATATTTCACATATAATAAATTATTAATTTTGTTGTTATAATAAATTGTTATTTAATAATAATTCACAGAGAACTTTCACAGGCGTTATTTCACCCAGCCCTCAGGTAATCCTGGAAGGCAGCTCTCGAGTTTCACATCTGTCTCCTCCAAGTGAGCAGGGGCCCCCGGGAGCTTTGCACCCCTCTGGAAACAGCTTGCCAAGGGACAGAGCAGTCTGGAAGAGATGCCCCCCTGGGAGTGTTGGGGGAAAGGGTGTATTTTGTTCTTTTCAGGGGAGGGCAGGTGAATCAGTAGGTAGAGTCACCTGGGCTGCAGGGTATTTTCTGAAACTACATGGTTACGTCGCTAAACTCAGACTGGCCAGGTTAAGGGGAGACAACAGAAGGAGACTTGCAAAATAATCTGTCACTGGAATAAGAAGCTGACGGCCCAGTGACGTGAGGGGATCAGCAGGAGCACACACCTGGAGCATCTGGTGGCCTGCCCACACCAGATATCATGACAGGCAGCAGATGCAGACCTGGGCAGAGAATCCCCAAACACATCCCCAGCTCAGGGCGTTTTCCTCTTAGACACAACCAACAGCTGGACTGAGATTCAAAGCACTTCTGCCACAAGGTGGCAGATGTCAGCACAAACCAGCAGAAGTCTGACTTTCCCAAGCAACTATCTGCTGAGAAAAGCCCAGAACAAAACAACTGGTTTTGGTCCCAAATGATTATGATTCCCAAATGCAGCCATCCCTTGGGATCCACAGCGGACGGGTTCAGAACCGTTTCCCACGCACACCAGGGTCCACAGAAGTCCAGGTCCCTTACAGCCAACGGTACAGTGTCTGCATGTGACCTACCCACGCGCCAAACCCCTAAATCATCTCTAGACGGCCTATACCACCTAACACAATGTGAGTGCTACGGAAACAGCTCTCAGGCTGTGCTGTCCAGAAACAATGACGGGGAGAAAGGCCCACACATGCTCAGTAAAGGCACGAGTATTTTTCCCCCTAATCTCTGATCTGCAGTTGGTTGGCTAAACCCACAGATGCAGAGCCCACCAATGGGGTGGGGGCAACTGTTCACTCTCGACACACACAACAGGGATCTTCCCCCTAAAAGGGCCCTAACCTGCAGACTCACACCTCCCGAACTCCAGCCTTCTTCACTCCCTCACCTACGCACACCAAAAAGAGGCAAAGAGACTCACGCATCCATAAGGTGCTTTCTAAACCCAAAGTCAAAACAGAAATGGGAAATCACAATAGAAATCAAAATCAAAGCCAAGGGAACAGCCCCGGAGGGGGGCGAGGCACTCACCTCCACGGCGGACAGCAGGTACAGGGGCGATAAGGCAGGAGCTTCTCGCAGGTCGCAGCTGACACCCAGGGCGGTGAGGATCTCCTGGAGGACCTCGTACCTCCTCAGGTTGCTTGACTTAAGCAGGTCGAAGTCCTCCTGGGTCTGCACTACGAAGGAGCTGGGAGGCAGTTCTAAGTGCACCTGAGCAAACAGACACCACCTGGTAAACGGGGGCACTGACAGCCTCAGTTTCTTCAACAGGTTTTCTAGAGTGAACGTGAACGCCACTCCTCATCAGCAGGATACAAACACTGAACCTGATTATCTGGAAAGCAACAGGAATAAAAAGAACAAAAAACATTCAAAAGGACCTTTATTTTTGGTACTAGGGATGGAACCCAGGGGTGTTCTATCACTGAGCTACTTCCCCAGCCCGCTTCAAGTTTTATTTTGAGACAGGGCCTCACTAAGTTACCCAGGCTGGCCTTGAACTTGTGATCCTCCTGCCTCAGCCTCCTGAGTTGAAGAGATCACAGGTGTGTGCTACCATACCCTGCCCTGAAGGGCCTCTTAAAATTGTGGCTGCCAGACTGAGAGGATGGGTGGAATTAACCCTGGGTGGTCAACAGTCTTTTTACAGTTGATTTTTATCACAGCCATGTGACCCTGGGCAAATCACTTAAGTTGGTTATCAGCCTAAATCATCTGCTGTGTAGCTGTGCTGAGAACCTGAAGAAGTGCTGCCATGCTCACTCGGGAGGCACGAGGGCCATGCTGGGAACTGCCACCTGCCCACCAGTCAGAACTTGGAAGCACACCTGGGCTGAGAGTATCCGGAGCACTCGCAGGAATGGGAACAGTGGACCTCCTGGACACCAGGCAGGCCTCCCCCCTGCCCTGCTCCACCTGGCGCAGTTCTAAGACCCAGAGCCTCATGTACTTAGCCCAGACCTGCTTGCTGTTCAGTGAAAAGTAAATTATCTCTACCCACCAACACCTGTCTTGCATGAAGAATCATACTAGAACTTGTAGCTCCCCTGAGATCAGATTTCAGTTGAGTTTTAAAGCCCTGAGGTGCCACAATACTGAATACCCAGCAAAGTAAACTAGTTTGCTTTAGTTTATTTTTGTCTGCTGTATGGAGAGCTTCTGAGCTGATATTTGGAAAATAAAAAGCCAGGTGCTAGCCTTCACATAACTCCACAACTCTCAACCAACCCACCAAGCCCTGACCAAGCCAAAGATACTGTCCACCATGGTCCAGATGCAGAAGGTCTACAGAATGCTGTCTAACACATCCCTGTGCTCCAAGTCAGCCATCGGCAGCTGGGGCTTCCCTGCCAACAGGGCACGCCTGTCAGTGGGCAGCAGGGGGGACACCTATCCTCCACATAGCCCTGGGCAGGGAGGAGGCAAAAGGTGGCGCATCAAAGGGATCATGTGCTCCTGTCTCCTTGCCAAGATGGGCCTCTGCTCTCCAGGGGACACAGCCAGGCTGATGGACAAGCCACCCCGCAGGGGGCCCGTGTCCTCCAAATGAGCATGCGGAGTTAACCTGGGGGTTCACCTGACAGGGGTTAAAATACAGGAGAAATAAAGCGAGCAAAGTTCTGTTCCCCCAGAGCTCCAGGGAGAGGAGGGGCACTGACTGAACACACGTGAACTCACTGGATGGGGTGAAAACATAGAATATCCTAGAAACACAGGCAGCAAAACGTACTACACTCATTTTCACATGAGAAAGATGCCGAGAGGCAATCCATCCACCCACCTACCAGCGGGCCTCCGACTTCCAGGAGACAAGCCACTGGAATGGGGAAAATGCTTCTACTCACTACCTTGTGGTTTCAAGATTTTAGGTGCGAGGCCCAGAGCAGTGGCATATGCCTATAATCCTGGCAACTCTGGAGGCTGAGGAAGGAGGATCACAAGGTCAAGGCTGGCCTCAGCAACTTAGCAAGGCCCTAAGCAACTTAGCAAGACCCTCTCTCAAAATAAAAAATAAAAAGGGATGAGGATGTGGCTCAGTGGGTAAGCACTCCTGGGTTCAATTCCCAGTACCAAAAATAAAAATTTAAAAAGACAAAACAAATTACGCGCTGGTCTAGGGGTGTAGGTCAGGGGTAGAACACTTGCCTTGCATGCACCAGGTCCTGGGTTCAATCCCTAGCACCACAGGGGAAAGGGTGAGGTACAGTGGGAAAGAGGCTGCATCTGGCTCCGCACTCGGGAAGGGACAGAACGGCACATGGGCATGTGTGGCGGGTGTGTGTCTCGTCCTCCACAGAACCAGGCCAAAGCCTCATCCTCTGCCTGTAAAATCGCCACCACATGACAGGCCTCCCTCCATGACTCAGCTTCCAAATGTCATGCTTTCCAACTGGACCGAAAGTCAGAACAGAATGTCTCCAGCTACACGTGGGGCTACTGGCCTCTAGCAGGCAGAGCCAGATGCTGCCAAACCTCCTAAGTTAACCGGGACCATCCCTCCACACAAAGTATTATGAGGCCCCAAATGTCGATGAGCTATGGTTGAGAACTCTGCTATAAAAGCAGAATCCTGCCCCGAGTTGAAGCTCAGTAAGAAAGAAAAAGTCTCAGCCGGGTGCTAAGGGTGGCGCACACCTGTGATCCCAGTGGCTTGGAGGCAGGAGGATCATGAGTTCAAAGCCAGCCTCAGCAATTTAGCAAGGCCCTAAGCAACCCAGTGAGACTCTGTCTCAAAATAAAATATAAAAAAGGGCTAAGGATGTGGCTCAGTAGTTAAGTGCCCCGGGTTCAATCCCCAGTACCAAAAATTTTTTAAAAAAAAGAAGAAAAAATCTTTTAAAATCGATTTTTGAGCTTAATTTGAACAACTTCATGCCAAACTCCTGATGCATTTGATAATCAGATAACAGCATTAATCCCTGGCCTTAAATTTTTCCCTGCAAACTTGGTCAGCACGGCGAGCATGCGAACACGCCCTCTTTCCTGCCGTCTAGCAGGCAGCCTGCCTCTGGGGTGCCCTTGAAGTGCTTCGCCTCCCCGTGCTGGGCCACAGCATCACCAGATTAATTACAGAGATGAAGACGACGAACAGAGGAGAGGAGAGGAACCAGCCTGCAATGATATTTAGTGGTTGATCCAGGCGTCACAGTAACGCAGCCTGAGGAAGAATCTGTGCCCGTGTCACACAGGGGACTGGAAGTCATCTAAAATCAAAAACAGCATTCTAATCCTCTGCCTCTGACTGTGGAGCCGCACGGTCCTGCCTTTTCTTCCTCGGGCAATGCACGGCAGGATCAAAGTTTACGACAGTAATGGGGTCAATTTAAATGGTGCAGCGAACAGATTTGCCGTGGAACTCGGAGAAGTGGATCGCAACAGTGCCCAATCGATTTTCTAGTACAAATCTGCACACAGAGGCGGTAACATTCGCTCTTCAGAACTGAAATACGGCTCTAGGAAGTCGGGTTTTTAAGTGGATTTTCTGGGAATGCACAGTTACTATAGTGACCATATTTGCAGAGAGGAAGATAAGAGGTACGCCCAGGTGGCTCGCAGCCCTGCAGGAACCTGCTTGGGTCGCACACATTCATCTGGACCAACGTCCAGTTTCTTAATCTTAAGCATCTCTGCTTATGATGGTAAGAACAAACGAGTGGGCTTGAGAACAGCACAGAAACCAACCGAACCCACCTGAAGGGCACCGGGTCAACACTGGAGGGATTTTACCTTCCAGGAGGGCAGGAAAGAGAAAAAGCACACAAAACAAAACAAAACAAAAAACAAAACAAAGGAAGTAAAGACTCTCAAACCCAATCACATGATAAAACAAAATCCAACAAGTCCATCTTTGGAGCCTCTGGGCAAAACACCTTCCTCTCCCCAGCTTCCCTTTAGATGCCGGTACCTGGAGGAGGAAGCGCTCCTCTAAAAACTCCTGCCCTTGGGTGCTCAAAGATTTGCAGGAAGTGATGACTACTGCTGATGTGGTCTCTTCTGCAACTTTGCCCCCAACGACAAAGAGCCAAAGGGAAAGAGCCGAAGAGTCAAAGGACTTCCTAAGCTCGGGAAGGAAATCTGCATTTCTTTTGTCCTTTTTCTTTTTTCCTTACCTCTGTATAAATAAGCCATCGCAAATCCACCTTTTTTCTTTTCCTGGTACTGGGGATTGAACCCAGGGGTGCTTACCTACTGAGCCACATCCCCAGCCCTTTTATATTTTATTCAGAAACAGGGTCTCATTGAGTTGCTTAGGGCTTTACTAAGTTGCTGAGGCTGGCTGTGAATTCGCCATGCTCCTGCCTCAGCCTCCTGAACCACTGGGATCACAGGCGTGGCCCCTGCTCCAGTTCCACATTCTCTTATTTGGAGCGTTCCTCGGCACTTAGTTGTGAGGCTGACAAACCATAAGATAGGAACTGAGGATTAGAAGATGTTTCTTTTTTAACTGATGTTTAGTTATTGATGGACACAATACCTTTTTTTTTTTCTTTTGATGTGGTGCTGAGGATCGAGCCCAGGGCCTCACACATGCTAGGCAAGTACTCTGCCACTGAGCCACAGCCTCAGCCCCTAGAGGATGTTTCTAACCCTAACTCCCTCCACAACCAACTGTGACACTTGAACAAGGTGGTCACTGATGTCTGGGATCATCACCACGAAGTCTTTCAACGTTAAATAAAGTCTTCCCACGTTAAATAAAGGCTCCATGATATTACCTGGAGCATACTTCAAGGCAAGTAGACTAATGTGTTCTAGAGAGATATTACCAGGAAAGATGGGAACAAGTCGATCTTCTGTGCCTAGCCAGCAGCCCCTGCCTCCCGCCTCCTGCCTCCATCACAAGCAAGAGGCTCATGGGGTGTTCCCAAAAGCCCGAACCAAACTAAACTTCCACTCACCATAACAAAAATTCTCACCTGGGAGTCAGAAGTATCCAGGTAGTCTGGCAGCTCAGCCATGGAGCAACTCCCAGCACACACGAGGCCCTGGCTTCCGTCCCCAGCACCCCGCACGTGGTGTTGAGGCCTTAACATGTACAGCCTTCAAGAGCCTTTTCCCTCCCCAAGACACCCAAGAGCACCACATCAACTCAGTACCTGGCAAAGAATGGCTTCCCCTCCACAGGTTCCAAAAGGCACTTGCACGATCGTCCTGTCCTGGTCCTCATTGTCCAGATGGCCCTGGAGCCTGCCAGGGCTGAGCTGCTCTCCCGGGCCCTCCTCATAAGCACAGCCACTGCTCAGAACGCTGAGCCTCACCTCGCTCCCACCAGCCTTAGAGAAAACCAAGTTCTGGACCGTCTTCTGTAGCACACCCTTGCTTGTCACCTGCCAGCCATCAAACACGAAGGACGAAGACAGGCCCAGCACCTTCCCTCCCTGAGAAAGATAGGCCATGAACTTCTGGTACAGGTCCTCAGGGATGGGCTCCCTGGTGGCAATGACTAACAGCAGACAGTTGTCTGGCCATGGGTCCCTGAGCGCACTGTCCTCCTGCAGGTGGTAGAGAACATAGCTGTCGGTGTCCACACAGTCGGCCAGGACAGCCCGGACCTGCTGGAGCCGCCCCAGGGCCTCCTGAGAGCTGGAGCCCACATACAGAAGAATGTTGGGCGCCTTTCCCATGATGTTGACTCTCCTCCTTTCTCCCTCAGGGCAGATCTCATCAGCAACACCTTCCAAACTGCTGCCGTGATCATAGGGAAGGTCCGGAATGTTCTCTGCAGATGCAAACTTGACCGACTCAATGGTGCTGTTCTCAAGTTCCAAGCACTCGTGGCAACTAGACAGGTGGAGGTGAAAGTGCTCCAGGGGCCCCACTCCCTGCTCACTGTCCCCAGCAGACTCGCCCCCAGAGACACTGCCCCTCCTCATTGTGGAAGAACCTTCTGGAAGAGAAGAACCTTCTGGAAGAGCCTTCGGGCCATCCTTGCCAGGGTGCTCCATAAAGTTCCATGCAGGCTCAGTCTCCACGGAGGGTTCAGGGTTCAGCTGCAGGACTCGGGCTTGCCTGTGCACGGCCTGATCCTCGAGTTCCTTCAGAGCGGAGTCCTGCAAGTGCACGGCTGGAGCAGAGAAGGGAGCACAGAGGGCTCATCAGCACTTGTCATGCGGCAGGCACAAGGGCCTCACCAGCGCTCCACACTCTGCCACTTACAGTCCAGCAGAGCCACTGCACAGCTCCACTCACATCCCCACCTCAACTCCGGGCATCCCTGGGAGCCAGGAACCACTCCAGCCAGCTAGCAGGGCGTTCCTGAAGACCCCAAGTGAAATTCCCCATTCCTACATCCTCCCTACACAAATCAGAACCCCAGATCATCCTGACTGGCAAAGAAGGTGAGACTCAGAGAGATTTTGTCTATTAGAGATCCAACTGGATCCTGACACTGAAACTGAGGAGTAAAAAAGATGCAAGTATGGATCTACTCAGGCATGCCCTGGGAAGTCACACACAGGACACTTCAGAGGATCGGGGAGGAGGTCTATCCAGCATCTCTTCTCAGGATGGAATACAAATTTACAGTAACTAATTCAAAAAGCCCGTGTGGAGCACTTTCTGCACGTGGGACACAGTATTAGGCAGGTGCACATGGTAAATCAGGAAACTACGTGATTTACACAGATTCCCAGAGCTAATGAGTGGCACACACTTGCCCATGAAACAAATGAAGGCATCACAGACAGAAAGCCTGCACGACCCTAAGGAAAGCAGGGTATGTGCTTCCTGAAGAAAGAGCTGTCCCCAGAATTGTGAAATGTGTGTTTTAACTAAAAAGCTATTAGATTTAGAACCTCACAGTACGCCTGGCTATTACTCCCATTCAGTCAGAACTACAGTCTAGAAACCATTATATTGTGTTATATTATGTGAAATAAACATTATACATCATCCAAATATGGATGCCACCTCACAGATATTGCAATTATGAAAAACCCTGGTTTAATCAAATAAGCACTAACAATCATTCCCAACCCCAGAAAACCTTGACGCATGTGTGAATTGTATACTGCAGTAGTTAAACCAAACCTGCTGGCTGAATTAAACTGAAACCAGGCACTGCCCCCGGTCACACCAACAGCAGCACCCCACGGTCCTTAAGCTGATAACCCAGGACGTCCCCACAGGATGCAAACATTTCTGAAAGTTACGCACAGACGATCTTTTGTGGCACCAGTCCATTATCCATCTGGAGTCTATCTTCCATGAAGGCCACTCCCAGCTTGCTGAAGTCATCCACACTTGCTTTAGCAATTAGTTGGTAGGGATCCCCAGGTCTGCAGGCCAATGGCAAACAACAGTCCGACCACTTCACGATCTGAGACAAAGAAGGTGAGGGAGGAGGATGGAAAAGAGAAGTTGAGCTTTTTCATTTCTAAAATGACCAGACAAAGGATTCTTCCCTTTAGATTCTTCACCACTAAATTATGGTCGGGTATATCAAATTACTGGACATTGCATTTTATTAATATTAACATTGTTTTGGTGCAAATATTCTCATTTCTACCAGACAACAGTGGCTTACAAAACATGGATACAGCTTTCTCCTTTAAAAGTAACTGAAGTTGCCGGGCGCGGTGGCACACGCCTGTAATCCCAGGACTTGGGAGGCTGAGGCAGGAGGATCGCCAAGCTCAAAGCCAGCCTCAGCAACTAAGCAAGGCCCTAAGCAACTCAGTGAGACCCTGTCTCTAAATAAAACACAAAATAGGGCTGGGGATGTGGCTCAGTGGCCGAGTGCCCCTGGGTTCAATCTCCAGTACCAAAAAAAAAAGGTAACTGAAGTCTCAGCTGCTTTCAGGAACTGAAGGGGAAAGGGCCATTCCCCCAAAGAATGGAAAAACAGCACTGTCCTTTAATGACTGGGTAGAGGTGACAACAGCCAGTACATAGCACCCAGCATTTTAACATGCAACCTATCCACCAGCTCTTCTCCAGTGTGACCCAAGGCCAAGTGCAACAGATCTACCTAGGAATATGTCAGACCCTCCAGTTACTGAGCAAGGCTCCCTACCTGCTGCATTGGACTCTGGAGTTGGCGCTCAGGAATCAGGATTGTTCAACAGGCCACCCCTGTGATTCCTGCTGCACGTAAATGTGGGAATGACCATCAGGCCCGCCACAGACGGTGCACATCCCACCACAAGTTTTTCTAAAAGAATCTGCTGCTGGGTCAGGGGATACCTACAATGTCTCTGAGGGTTCCCAGTGAAGAAAGGCTCCCGTTGGAGAGAGGGGCCTGGTCCTGAGTCAAACGCCATTCATCACATCTACCTGCCTCCAGGTGACTCTCCGCACGTCCCAGCTTTCTCATTTGTAAAACATCATCAGTACCTATCATCTCATAAGCTTCATGTGCTCCTGAAACTAACAAGCATCCTCAAGGCCTCCAAGCTTGGTGCAGATGAAGGGCTCCATTAATGAACGCTGCTTCTACAGTGATCACGCATGGGGCCTCGAAGGCACTAGTGAGCAACCCTGTCTCCTTCGAAGATGCCATGAATGATTCCCTTACTCTCCAAGAATGTCTTCTTATCCTGCCTCAAATTCATAATCAGAGACAGACAATTGTGAGTTCCATTTTTTTATATATACTTTTTTGTTGTAGAGGGACACAACACTTTCATTTCATTTGTTTACTTATTTATCTATTTATCTATCTATCTATCTATTTATTTATTTATTTATTTATTTATTTTTATGTGTTGCTGAGGATCGAACCCAGTGCCTCACATGCTAGGCAAGCGCTCTACCACTGAGCCACAGCCCCAGCCCATGAGTTCCATTTTTTAAGGTGGGTGGGCTGGGAGTTTAAAACTAACTCCTAATAAAAACTACGAAAAAATGCTGGATTAAATAAATAAAGTATCACTTTAAAACTACTAAAGGACTGGGTTGGAGTTGTGGCTCAGTGATAGAGCACTTGCCTGGGAAGTGTGAAGCCCTGGGTTCAATCTTCAGCACTACATATAAATAAATAAATAAATAAATAAATAAATAAATAAATAAATAAGTCATTGACAACTAAAAAATGTTAAAAAAAAAAAAAAAGTACTGAAGGACTATCCAGATAATAAAAAGCTGCCAGAGCAAGAGCTAGGATAAATTCTGAACCTACAGAAATGAGAAGGATTCCACAAGTCCGCCCTGAGAGGGTCTACTACCTGGGGAACTTGGGCTCCAAAGGTCGAGGCCCAGCTGGCATGAGGATAGGCACAGAGAGCGATGGAGCAGCACAGAAATAAAATCACCCCCGTGCGGGCAACTGATTTTCAACAAGGCACCAAGACGGCTCAGTGGGAAAAGAATAGTCTTTTCAATAAATGCTGCTGGTATGACTGGTATCCAGATGCAGAAGAATGAAGATGGACACCCACATCACGGAAGGAGGACTAACAAACTGGATTAAAGACCTCAATTAAAGACCTGAAGTTCTAGGAGTTAGAACTTCAAAATTCTCAGGAAAAAACAGGCGGGAATTGTCAGGGCCTTTGACAGACAATGGTTTCTTAGATATGATACCCAAAGTTCAAGCAACAAAAGAAAAAAGATAAATTGAACTTCAATTATTTTTGCACTTCAAAGGACATCATCAAGAAAGTGAAAAACATACAAAAACAGGAAAAAATACTTGTGAATTGCCTAAGAACTCCTACAACCCAACAATAAAGAGACAACCCAATTTTAAAATGGCAAAGGATTTGAACTGTTATTTCTCCAAAGAAAGCATATAAATGCCAATAAGCACATGAAAAGATGCTCCACATCAGTATCATTAAGGAAATGCAAATCAATCACGAGACACTGCCTTCAAATCCACCAGTGTGACTATAATAAAAAATATGTGAACATAACAAGTGCCAAGGATGGGAAAAATGGGAACTCTAACAGGCTACTCATGGAAATGTGAAGTAGTGCCGCCATCTGGGAAGAGTGTGAGTTCCTGAAAAGGGTAAACGCAGAGCAACTGTAAGATCCACCGATTCCACCCCTAAGTGTATACCTAAGAGGATTAAAAACACCTGCACATCGATGTTCACAGCAGCATTATCTCCAACAGCCAAGAGCAGAAAGCAATCCAAAGGCCCTTCAACAGGTGAAGAGATAAATAAAAGGTGCACAGCATGCTATGGAGTACGAGGCAGCCATGGAAAGGAAAGAAGGCCTGACACCTGCTACAGATGAAGGCAGCTGGAACACACCACGCCAAGGGAAAGACACCAACACCCAAGGTCACAGGGGAGTCTGCTTACATACAGCATATTTAAAACAGGCAACTCCGTGGTCAGAAAGTGGACGAGTGGTTGCCAGGGGCAGGGACTGACTGCTGATGGGCATGTGATTTTGGGGGAGTGAAGAAAATGTTCTGGAATTAGATATTGGTGATGGTTGCATAACTTTCTGAGTATACCAAAAACTACTGAACTGAAAGAACTGCATCCTTTAAAAGTGTGAACTTCATAGTCTGTAAATTATATCTCCATTATTTTAAAGACAAAAGTCAAGGCTGTGCACTTGTGCCTATGCCCAGACTTGGATGCTGGCTCCTCTGGTCAAGTCACTCAACTCCTCCAAGCTTCGGCCTCCCATCTGCAGGTAGAGGTGAGAAGAACATCAACCTGGCGAGGTTACTGGGAGAACTAAATGGAATAATCTGTACAGTGCAGGGCCTGGTTCACAAAGCGGTTCTCTTATTCCAAAATGCAAAGTCCTCAGAGCAAGTATGTCAGTGGACAAAGACTAGTTCTTGGGAGAAGGGGTGGAAAAAGTCTTGGCTATTGCAATGGTTCCAGGCACTACCAAAGCTCAACCCTACCCCACAAAATCTTATTCCTTGGTCCTTTGTTTCTTTCATTAGAACCGAAATTTAATTTTTCTCCCTAGAGGAACAATGGTGGGGGAAAAAAAGATTGTGAAACACTGGCTCAGAACTAAAACTAATAAACGTAGGCATTTATGGCCACCCAATGAGGGTCTGAAATACTTGGAGAAAGAGAAACCCCAGGATTTTCTTCCATCTGTATTCATATCCTCCCTGCACTTTATACCCTCTTCTGCCACCTCCTGACCCAAAGCCAGTGAGGCTGGTAAGATCCCTGTGGGGCAGTGGAGTGCGGGGCAGCCTGACCACCAGCGTCTCAAGCAGAATTTCACATTTCAAAACTGACATCCTAAATGCAGGATGAGAGCTGGAGTTTGTCACTTGGACAAAGTCTGCGCTGATCTCCAGCTGTGGGAGCGGGGAAAGGACCTGGGCTGAGGAGGACGGGAAGATAGCTCACAACTGGTAAGGGCAGGCTTTTCCGAAGAGGCTGAGCAGGGAACAAGCAAAGGGAGCCATCTCAGCAGCAGTGGCAAGGAAAGGAAGCTCTTGGCCAACAGGGACCCAGCCAGAGTCAGAGGTTCAAACACTGAGTCAGGACCCTGCCGCACCAGACAGGCTTCTCTAAAAGGGGACAATAATTACATTTTCACACACCTCTGAAGAAGGAGAGATGCTGGAGACAAACAAAGGAAGGAAGGGCAGGAAGAGGCCAAAGAACAACATCCACACACGTCCCTGATCAAGTTTCTCATAGCCTGAAACTGTGACCTCACCTAAGTGCGCTTCCTGTCTCTAGGAACGCAACCCCTGAGCCACAGGCCACGCGAACTCCTTCAGGTAGCTCTGGGTGCTCTGATCAAAGCAAAGCCGCACTGTCACTGATACTTCATCCGGGGGCTGGGGGAACTGCCTTCCAGAGGACAAAAGCAAACAGGACACTTCAAATTTGCACTATGGAACAGAAACAAAGGGGTAGAGAAAGAAAGAAGAAGTCAAGCAGAAGCTTACCCCGAAGATCAAAGCTAAGGAAGCCCTGGCTGGCCCCAAACCAAGGGGTTTCCTCTTACAGCATATGCAGAAATCTGTTCCACGACCACAGCTCTGGACTGAGGTTGCAACTTGTGACTGCACATGTGAGCATCTACACCACTCACCTTAAAACTCCTGTCCAAGGTGCCCAGGAGTCAAAGACACCAGGTTAAATCAGCAGGTGTGGCCCTGAAGTCCAGCTGCTGGAGGAACAGTAAACTCAGCAACTCACCACACTGCCCAGAGTCAGATAACGGATGCTGCTAACGCTAACTTCGCTGTTATTTCTCCACTTCAGAATCATTTTAAATGCATGTTACATTGTCAAAAGTTCTAGTAACAGATTAGAGGGAAGAGGTCGGGACAGAGGGAGGTGAAGAACTTTAAGTCATGACACCAAAGGAGGAGGATGTCTTGAGCTTTCAGTTGACCTCGCTGCCTCTCAGGTTTGGAAAAGGGATGAGTGCTGCCAAATTCATTTCCAGTCTCATCAAGTTTAAAAATATATATATGCATCCTATGGAACTTTTAAGAAAAAGGTATTGGAAAATCAAGTACCAACATGAGGGTTTTCACAACTCCACAGCAAGCAATAGCTGGAATGAGAAACTGACCCAGGTAAAATGTGGAACTACAAAGCAACGAATGACCAGACACCCAAGGAAAAAGGCTGATCTGGTTATTTTGATTTTCTGAATAACTGAGAGTTAATAAGAAAATAATAGAAATACCCTTGCTGTCACACACCTTTCGATATTGTGTTCTCCAGACCCATAGGCACTAGAGGACCACAGTCCATGGTGTGCTGGGTTAGCATGCAATTAAGCGCTCCCCTCTTTACATCCCCATCCCACTGGCCTAAGCTGAGGAAGATCCAAGTCTAAAAGAAATTCCCAAGTGATCCAGATATCTGTTGCTGGGTACCAAACCAGGCCAAAATTTAGTGGCTTAAAATGAAACATTTATATTACTCATGAGTCTCAACTGGGACAGACTGGGCAGGGACAGCTAGACCCTGCTCCGCATGACATCAGGCAGGGTGACTCAACTGGGGATAGGTGGGCACTACAGGATGGCTCCTGCAGAGGGGCCAGCTGGGGCTGCCTGTCAGCCAAAGCTCAGCCAGTGCTGTCCTCAGGTCCTCAGTTCTTCTGGATATGGGTCTAGCCACAGGGCAGCTTGAGCTTCCTCATGGCATGGGATCTGGGTTCCACGACAGAGCATTCCAAGAACCCAGGGAGAGGATGAAGGTTTCTAATGATCTAGCCTGGAAAGTCCAAGAATATATCACTTCTGCCGTATCTCAGGGGACAAAGGAAACTGAGGTCAGCCCAGATTCACAGAAGGGGGTTATGCATCAACCTCTCAATAGCAGAGAGAATCTGCAGCCATCTTCAATCTATTACACCAAGTTTCTGCCAGCTCGTAGTATTTGCCTTTGTGAGAATGGCATGTCCCTAAATGACATGCTCCCTCAGCCTGGGTCCCTGCACAAGAAAGATGCACAGCAGAGCCGACAGCAAAGTCACACCTGGAAACACCCAGCAGTGAACCTACTGAGGCTAGACGACACATGACTGAGAAACGAGGACTTACTGTCAGAAGCTACTGGGATCCCAAGGCTATAAGTTATTTCAGCAAAGCTGACCGATAACAATGTACAAAACTGATTCCCTACAACAACCATTCTACCAGTCCTTGCTGCTGTACTTCCAGTCTCGACAAATGACCCACCCACAAGCCACCATGTCCTAAACAGCTGGTACATCTATCTCTATCTCACCATTCCCTCTTCCAGGCCAATACCTTCCCACACAGACAACGACCTGCTGCAGGTTTGCTCCATCCTCTAACCTGGCCTGATTGTGATCCTTCTAAAGCACAAATATGATTATGCTTTTTTAAAAATGGTTTTAGCCTACTAAACCTCAAATAGGGCCCAAATTCCTAATGAATACATATATGACCTTTTTGATAGGGGATATCATTTAAGAGCATTCAGTTCTGTCACAGAAAACAGGTAAAACAAAGAACATGAATGAAACTTAAAATATTCATTATTTTATGATAGTACATTGAGTCAGAAACTTGTATGACATACCAAAGACACACAAAATAAATGGAACATGTTTGTGTATTGGACATAGATAAAAAGGACAGAACAAAAGGGAATATTACTTGTAAGCAGGAAGTCATGGAAGGACCAGGTGTAATTCTGAAATATTAGGAAGACCCAAATTGTGTCACTTCCAAATTGGCCTTCATGTCATTCTTAAAGGGGCCAACCATCTCAGCCCATGCATATTCTGCCAAAAATCACAGATTAAAAGTGCGGCTTCTCAGCAAATCACTGGTAAGCCACAGCTACCACAGGCATGCCCAAGTCTCTACAGGCGTGTGCCACCTACAGGCACCGTCCACCTGCTAAGCCCCTTCTTTAAGCTCACCTCGGATCCTTGTGACAACATGGCTGGCAGGAAATGCTGACCCAGCAGAGGGACAGCAGGATCCATGAAGATCCCACAGCCCAGACTTCGAGTATGTGTCCCTCCATCCCAGGGGCATCCAATGCACAGTGTTAACTGACCCCAGATCTCTCCTCTGTCGCCTGCTGCATGTTTTGATTGATTTAGTAAACCATGGTTTCAGCATCTGAACTTGGTCTGCAGCCTCTCATTTGATGGCGGCTGGGATGCCTGCCTGGTCCTATCCTTGGAGGCCACTACTGCATCAAGGTAATTTCCCACATAACACTGCAGCCCCACCTTCCCCTCAGACCTCCTCTGGGCCATTCCCGGCCTCAGATCAACAGACTCCAGCCCTACTGAACCACGTGGAGTGCCCCAGGCGCAGGTGCTGCTCCATCTAGAAAGCCTTTTCCTTCCTCTTTACCCAGATCCTGACTTCCCCTTAAAACTCAGCCATCATTTGCACTGGAAAGTCCCTCCTGACATCCCCCCATCAAAATAGCTCACTCGCCATTCCAAGTTCCTGCCTTCTGCATACATCACAGCACCCTGCACTAGTTCCTTCACTCAGCTGTCTGCCCCCAACACCAAGAGCTCCTTAAGGGCAGGCACATCATCTGTGAATGGACTGCTCATCTCCACGGCACAGACCTCCAGCCCTGGCACACCATCTGACATAGAGTAGGAACTCAATAAACCTTGAACAAATGGACGAGGCCTTGATCAGACTCAGGACCCAAGTGAATACACTGCAACGAAAGGTTTGTGTAAGTAATCTGGGTCATCAATTCTTAGGAAATGGGACTGCTAATAGAATTGAGAATTGAGCTGAATCTGCCATCACCTGTTGGCATTTATTATTGCACCTAGCACAATAACTAGACATGTTAATGAATAAATAAGTGAAAATATGAATATGTGAATGCTATATTTTTAAAGCTGAATTCCTTTGCTAGAAGTCTATAGAAGGACCACAAATCAAAACCATTTGAGATATCTAGAATGTAAAAAGATATCATCACAAATGTGAGAGAAGTAAGATCCCACCAGATTCAAAAGCTTTTTAGTTCTATTTCTTATATTTCTTAGGTATAGTCTTTATATTTTTCTATTTAATATCTTAGGACCCTGTGAAATGCAAATGAGTTCAGAGTTGTGTGATGTATATATGCATCAGTTCATAAGAGCCCCCTAAAATGCAAAATCCCATCAAGCAATCAACCTGAATAGGAACTGCAGACCTGGTGAGAAGAGAGTGAGTTAAGAGGTCAACCCTTCTTGAGGTTATTAAGCCCAGCCTATAAAGGAAGCTCCATGCAACAGCCAGGGTCATCAAAAGAAGGACTGTGAGGGTCTCCAGCACCTGCCTGCCAGACCCACCAAATTCTCCACCATAAGTAAAACAAGTGAACTAGAAAGCAGCAGAGTCTGCCCTGGTGCCCAGACGTCTTTCTACCCAGAAAGTGAGTCAAGTAACCACCTCAGAAAGCAGGTGAAGTGAGATGATAACTTTCGCAGAGATGCTAATTATGTCCCAATATCTAGTCTTCCCTTCTCCTTTGTCCTAACAGACCCAGGACTGTCCCTGAGGGAATGCATTTGCCATTCTCCCCTGCAACTAGGTGACAAAGGAGACCAGGTGACTAGGTTTGGGGCAATCAGGTAGGAGCAGAAGTGGCAGGAGAACACTGCCACTGGCAGGAGATTGTTTCTGGATAACAATTTCAAAGAGGAAGCTGGTCGTGCTCCACTTTCCCTCTTCCCCTATTCTGCAGGCTACAAGGTGGATGACGCTGACAGTGGTGGAGCAAGCAGGAGAGGCAGGAGCAGCCTCCACCAAGAGGCTGCCCATCAACCACCAGGACAGCAGAGCAACAAGACAAAGGGCACCTGCCCAGGCATGGCCCCACAGAGCAGAACCACTCCAAGAGAGAAATCAACTTCTTGCGTGCTGGAGCCACTGTGGTTTTGGGTCTCTTTATTACAGCAGCTTAGCCTGTACCCTACATAATATGGTAACTTTGTTCCTTAAGATACCCCATAAGTAATTAAAAATTAGGAAATTAAAATGTAGCAGTAAGGGGTTGGGGACAGAGCTCAATGGTACAGCATGTGCTCAGCATGCTTAAGGTCCTAGCACCAATGACAAACACACACATATATATATTTATGTGTTAAGAACACTCTGTTCATATTTGATATTCTATGTAATTGTAATATCTTAGAAATCCTGGCTTTGGTTTTAAATTGAAATCTTACTAAATTTACATATAAATTATTAGAATATATAAAAAAAACTTACCATGCTATACATTTAATAACACATAAGAGTTAGGTAAGTGCTCAGAAAACTTATATATCTAAAAGGAAACTGAGGGAAGGGGAGGGGAAGCCAGGGGAGGGAGCAGGTAGGTAGACTCCATGCAAGACCACACAGGTACATATTCTAGCTTCTATATTAATGATGGCTTCACGGGAATCTATTATATTATTTCAAATTCATGAGTGGATGAGGGCCATGCATAAACCGAGTATGAGGTCACATTTTGCACAAGGATTATAATCAAGCAACTTCTCTGCACTAGAGTTTAAAAATACTTCAAAACATTTGAGTCTGTAAAGAGGTAAGTATTCAAAAATCCCTTTAAGAGTGATGACAAAATTTTTGCTGAACTTATAAGAATGATAAGCTGTATTTAAAATCCCAAAGAACAGGTTACCATGAGACATGTACTCACTGGGTTCAGTGGCACACACCTGTAATCCCACACTTAGGAGGCTGAGTCAGGAGGATCAAGAGTTCAAAGCCAGCCTCAGCAATGTAGCGAGGCCCTAAGCAATTTAGTGAGAACTTGTCTCTAACAAAAATTAAAAAGGGCTGGGGAATGTGGCCCCGTGGTTAGTACCCCCAGGTTCAATCCCTGGTACAAAAAGAGAGAGAGAGAGAGAGACAGAGAGAAAGACAGAGAGACAGAGACACAGAGAGTCAAGGACTCTTCAAAAGTTTTTTTTAACAGTCAAATATTAGCAATTTAATTTGAATCAACCTAATTGGTCATTTGTTATTTAAGTTGAAAATCATTCTCTAAAAAGTTAAGTTTATAGTCTTTTCTGCACACCAAAAATCATACCTAGCTCACCAAAAAACTTCACTTCAACAATTGGTCTCTTTCTACCAAATGCAGGAAACCAACTGCAGGTCCTGCTTGACTGACTGGGTCAACAAAAGCTGTGCTGCTTTGGAACTCCAGGCCCTACCTCTCTTTAAAACAGTAGTTTGCTCCTCCAGAAAGGGTATGGACGTTGGTTAAAACTTTGGCTACCACTGAGCAGGTGGTGGCTTTGGACATGTCATTTAATCTTACAACCTCAGTTTTCTTACCTTTAAAATGGCAACAATAACTTTGCCGAGTTGTAAGCATTAGAACTCACAGACGCACATGCCCATCAGGGGCTCCATAAATGGCATGTTATTACCATATGTGGACATAATGCTAAATAAAACCTTATGAACCGTCTGGAGAGAGCACACACTGGCCTGCTCCCAGGTCACCTGTCAAATCCTTCCCATCTTCTGAGCCTCAGCTAGTCTCCTTCCTCCTTTACCGTCTCCAGTTACCTCATAGCTCATCTTCTGGTCTATCTTGAAATCAATGAACTATTTTTCCTCCCCCCCCCCCCTTTCCTTTTCTCTCATCCCAGTACAGTATCTTAAGGACAATGTACATGACAGTCATGAGTAGAATCCCTGCTGGATGACCTGCCCGGGATGGTGGGTGAAGGCAGAAAGGCAAGATGGACTCATCAGAGACTCCGGAAGAAGCCGGGCACCCAAAGCTTCAGCAAGAGGGTCCCAGCAGGAGGTGTGTCCAGGACGGCAACTCTGGCCAGTGAGAGGAAACCCAAGGAGAGGAAGACATCTTCACATTGTAAAGAGAAGACACTGAAGATGAGAGTGAACTCAGGAGCAGCAGCAATGAAGGTGTGAAGCTGCTACCTCCCGCATCAGTGGAACTTGGAACTCAGTGAAAGTCAGGAGCAGGCAAGAGGAACAGTACGGTCAGGTGTTAATTTGGGATTTTTTTTTAAACAGAATATAAAGGAGTTTGGATGTAAGACTGAGTTTGGCATATTTTCAGAATCCTCAGGGCGAGACATCTATGAAGCAGTTGGGCATGTAACCCAGCCATTTAGGCTGTCTGGGGAAGCCAGAAGATGCAGGGAGAAACCAGATGGCCTGGGAGAGAGCATCAGGCAATGCTGTCTGAAACGAACAGAAAGTGAGCGGCCAAAAAAGTCATTCACGTGGTTTGAAATTTTCCAATAATCACATTAAAAAACTAAAGAGAAAGAGGTGAAAGAAATTATGCAGAGGGCTGGGGATATCTCAGTTGGTAGAGTGCTTGCCTCGCAAGCACAAGGCCCTGGGTTCAATCCCCAGCACCGCAAAAAAAAAAAAAAAAAAGAAAGAAATTATGCAGAATATATTTTATATAATCCAAAGTATCTGAAAAGATAGCAAGTCACCCACAAAAGCTAGGGAAGATCACTCATGAAAAAACAAACATGGTTAGGATCAAGACATGTATATCCCTTATGCACACAAGAAAAAAAAAAGTACTCACTGTTTCAGAAGATGGTCTCTGAAAACTGTCACCTTGTACCCAAATGCTCTCTGTCACAAATGCTATGTGTTCTGCTTCAAGTATAAAGGGAGAGACAAGAAACAGGGCCCATTTGTTCAAGTCGTCAATGGACTGCACAGAGGGAGAGAAACAGAGGATTCAATGTCACTTCAAACCACAACTGCCACTTATCTCAGCATGCTTGACATACCCACCCCTCTGTCACTTCAGGTAAGATCTGCCTCAGGTTATCTGATGCTCTTCTGCAGACCACATTAACCCTGTGCTTCTTGTTTAACTGTGACTGTTCAAACAGCCCCAAGCCCTCTGCGACTCATGACAGCTTTAATGTCTCTCTCTGGATATTTGTTTTCACGCAATTAATTCTGACCATCATGCCTTACAGCTTAGGGCATAGTTTTCCAAATCACATGCGAAGCACATTTAAGAATGAGGAGGCCTGGAAGCGTGGGACTGGCTACAGCAGCCTTAAGACCTGGTCCTTCGTTCCACGGGCATCAAACCTGGCAGCACAAGGCAGCTGTCCTCTATGCTTCCACTACTCATACTGAAGCAAACTGTTCTTCCCCGAGAACAGGGAAGTGCACAATCTTTCTGAAACTCATGCAATAGTCAAATCCAGGGCTGAGGGTGTAGCTCAGTGGTACAGCACTTGTCTAGCATGCTTGAGGCCCTAAGTCTGAAGCCCAAAAAATAAAATAAAACAGTCAAACACAGAGAGATAAGATAGGATATTTCTGGCAAAGGCCCTTACCATATGCAAAGAAACCATCAGACATTTTTTTTTATTTTTTTTAGTTGTGATGGACCCTTATTTTATTATTTAAATGTAGTGCTGAGAACCGCACCCAGGGCCTCATGCCAGGCAAGCACTCTGCCCCTGAGCCACGACCCCAGGCCACCATCAGACATATTTTAGAGAAAATGTAAATTCAAGAGTAATTTTAATTTAGCTCTTTTTTAAGGAGATTAGAAACAAGATTGGTCAGCAGATCAGACATGGTCCCATTGGGCCCTACTTATCAGTGGTTCAACGTCCTGGAGTCAAGCAAAAAAAAAAATCGAACAATTATGTCTGTACTAAACAATCACAGACTTTCTGTCATTATTAGCTAGTTTAGGTAATAACAATAATACAGTAACAACCACTTACGTTGTATTAGGTATTATATACAATGGTTTGGTGGTCGGTGGATGTGCTCGGGGTGGATCACTTGCCTAGCATGCATAAGGTCCTGGATTCAATCCGCAGCACCACGGAAAAATTAATTAAAGTATTTGACTATCAGGAGATTTGCACAGTATGCAAATACCACACCCCTTCACATAAGGGACTTGAGCCTCTCTGGATTTTGATGCTTTGTTTTTGGTGGGCTAGTGCCTTTTAAAATCAATTTGCTGTTTTTTTGGTTTTTTTTTTGAAACCAGGGATTTAACTCAGGGGCACTCGTCCACTGAGCCACATCCCCAGTCCATTTTGTATTTTATTTAGAGACAGGGTCTCCCTGAGTTGCTTAGGGCCTCGCTACATTGCTGAGGCTGGCTTTGAACTCATGATCCTCCTGCCTCAGCCTCCCCAAATTACAGGCATGTGCCACCACGCCCGGCTAATTTGCTGCTGCTGTTTTTTTTTTTTCTTGCGGTGCTGGGGATGGAACCCAGGGCCTTGTGCTTCTGCTTATGAGGCAGGCGCTTTACCCTAAGTGCCCTAATCTGAGCTATATCCCCAGCCCTAATTTGCTATTCTTTAGGAAGAATCAAAAAAACTTTTTCAAAGGTTTTCAGCCTACCAAAAACAAGGCACATCTGCTGCAGAAAAAACCTAAAACCCAAGGCTGCCTTGTCACCACCACCACCAGCAGCCACAAAAGGCTCCAGTCCCCAGCAGAGGAGCTAACTGTGCAAAACGGGTGCCCAGCAAGTTACGGAATCCCTGAAAGCGTAAGACCGGCCTGCTTGGGGTCAGGAGGTAGACAAGAACAGAAAAATCAGTTAATTAAGCTAAGAGAGGTCCAATAAAGTCATGAAAATGTTCAAAAGTAAAACTGCCTAAAAAATTAAACATTTACATCTCAAATTTTTTGTATGTTCAAAATTTCTACTCTGAGCTAAATCCTAATGAATATTTTTTAAATAAATCTAGTCTAGAAGCCGCTACAGTAGTAAAACCCACTCTGCAATTATTCCTCAGTTAATTTTTCGCAACCAGGTTCCCTAAGGTGGCCACCGCATGGAATGGATGAACTTCTCCCCTTGGGCCCAGGCGGTACTTGGTTGGTACTCCTTATGTATGTTCCCAGGGAGAACTGAGCGAACTCATTCAATGAGTCATAGTACACTGCATTTTTTATTTCGGGTATCTTTTATTCACTACCGGTACACTTTCATCCCACACCTAAGCACAGGCACAACAGAAGGTTCAACACTGGAACAAGGCTTTGATTATGTTATGGGTGTTATGATTTCACCTACGTTTAAATATCCTTTTTTAAAAAAAAAATCTAATTTTAATGCTAAAAGCGAGCCAACTTTCCAGAAGGAAGAGGAAAGACCAAAAAAAAAAACCTAAAAGCAAAACGCTTCTCAATGTTAGTGACAGCGGTATTGTGATGCCCATGAAAATCTGCTTAGAAGTGCACTGTGAAGTCAAGTCGGGGTCCCAAAAGAGCTGACTGGAGAGAGCCATTGTTCCCTTTCACGTTTCTACAGCGATTAAGCCGCTGGCTCACGCCACTGCAGGTGACTGGGCCGGCTGGACAGGGGCCACCATCCCAAGTACTGGGTCCGGAACAAAGACCGAGCGTCAGCCGAAATGCTGAGGATGCGGAGCGCCACGGGCCGAGGATGCAGAGCGCACCGGGGCACGCCCGCCGGGAGGCTGGGCCGAGCCTCCTCCCCGCGTCGGGTCCCCCCGAGGCCGCCAAGGCGCGGGAGGGGTGTCGCGGGCGGACCCCGCGTGCGGGCCGCGAGCCCCGCGCCCGCGAGGCCGAGCGGGGAAGCCGGAATCCCACGCCCACGCGCGCCCAGCTCCGCCAGGCTCGGCGGGGCTCGCGGGAAGCCGGCGGCGCTTCCGGCCTGGGCCCCGCCCCGCGCCCCGCGCCCCCCGCCCACCTGGCTCTCGCCGACGCAGAAGACGCGGCCGCCGCGGCTCAGGCACACGCGCGCGCCGCCGGGCCGCGCCGCCGCGCCGCAGAAGGTGAAGGAGCAGCGCGAGGCGCGCAGCCGCCGCACCGTGGTGCGCACGAGCGCGGCCGGCCGGCGCCCCCAGCGCGCCCACAGGTACAGGTAGCACAGCGTGATGAGCATGGCCGGCGCCCGCGGCCCGGGACGCCCGCCGGCCCCGCCCCGCCCGCCGGCCGGCCGGCCGGAAGAGGCGCGCCGCAGAGAGGCTGCGCGGGCGGGCGGGGAGCGCGGCGCGGTGGGGAGGGACACCGCGCGGGGCGGGGGCGGAGTGGCCACGCGGGCGAGCGCGGGAGGGAGCCGGGCTGCTGCACTGCGTGAGACGGAGGAGCCGGGGAGCACGGCCGCGCCGGTCAGCCCCCAGGCTGGGAGGTGTGCAGGGGTCAGGACCGGAGGGTGTTGGGGGTAAAGAGGCTGCAGTGGAGGGGGTCTGGGAACCCGGGAAGGCTGGCCAGCACAGAAGGTGGGAATGGGTGGGGGGCTGCTGGGAGGCTGAAGCTGCACCTGCTGAGGGATCCAGGAGGTGATGGAGGTCATACGGGGAGGGGGGGGGCAGTTATAATAAGTAAGAGACAAGACAATGAAAGGGATCGGGAGAGGCTCCTGAAGTTGGAGGTAATACAGAAGGGAGGTGTTCTGGGGAGGGGGGCGTGTGATAGGTAGGTGGGGGGGTTGTTATACTGCCAGTGGATGCGGGACCTGATGAAGCAAAGGCCAGTCTCCCTCCCTCAGGGGTGGGCTATAGACGGAAGAAGGCGCCCAGCATGTATTTCTCTCATAAATAAGCCAGCGTTTGCTAACCAGTTGCATACCAGCAGTCAAAAAGCTAACATAACCTCTGCCCAGTCCAGCTGGGGAAATAAGTGAGGCAGTTTTTATTAGATTATGTTAATCCTCCATGCAAAGAGGGATATAAAGTAGATTCCATAAATTGATGTATGCAATAATTTTCTCTTTTAAGGGCAGGGAACAGAAATTGAAGACCAATCAGCACCAAAAAGGCTGTACAAGATACTCTTGCCACACGTGGATTACCAATTTGTGAGTATCCTGAGACCAGTAGAAAGAGGAGACATCAGTTAGGATTCACAGTGTTCTTGTCCCACAGGGAACCATAATTACTATTGTCATTGACAGGTGTGGAACCGCACATCTTCAAAGGCAGTATGTACACAGCGTCCTGGACACTTCGGAATCACAGCCAAGACCCTAAGTTGTTTGCTGTCCTGGCCCTCTCTAAGTAGGTGGCACAATGCAGGTAAAACAGTTAGGTCCACCCACTCCCAAGTCTTACTTAACCAAGGATGGTTTTTTAAAGTATCCTTACCATTTGTCCATCTGCTTTAACACCACAGTGTAGAATACCCACTTTCGGAACCCCAGACTTCTGGTCAGACAATGTAGTAAGTTCTCTCCATTGCATGTAGCAATAATAGGTTTAAAGAGAGTCCAGAAAAAAGAAATAGCTGGGCTCAAAAACAAAATAAGCATTGCTGTGGACCAGAAATAGAAGTCAGAATAAGTGACAAGCAGGCCCAGAGCCATATCCTGCACCTCCCTAGGGAATATCATTGAGAAAGAAATGAGTGAGTCCCCTGAGGAGGGACTCAGCCCCTTTGTGATGACACAGACCGTAGGTCAGAAATTAGTAGATAAAAAAGGTTTACCAGGCCGGGCGTGGTGGCACACGCCTGTAATCCCAGCACTTGGGAGGCTGAGGCAGGAGGATCGCAAGTTCAAAGCCTGCCTCAGCAATTTAGCAAGGCCCTAAGCAACTCAGTGAGACCTGTCTCTAAATAAAATACAAAATAGGGCTGGGGATGTGACTCAGTGGTGGAGTGCCTGGGTTCAATCCCCAGTACCAAAAAAAAAAAAAAAAAAAAAAGGTTTACCAGACTTATAAATAAATGTTTTACTTTCAGACAGCTTCCTTGAGGTTTGCTGGATTACAGTGATAAGAGCCACCTCCTCACCCTCCTAGAGGTGGACAGGTCATCTCCTCCTGAATGTCAACAACATCCTGTCTTTCCAAGTACTTTAAGGGTCTTGCAACCTCACCTTCCCACAGATGCCATACCTCCACCTGGCCTGTGGAAGCTGTCCAGATTTACCCTCAGATGTTTCAAGATGCCATGGTCCCAGAACACACGGGAAAATTACATTTTAGAGTCAATCCTGCATATCAATTCCAAGTGAGTTCCATTAGTTCAACATGAACTAAGAAGTGGGGAGCTCCCTTTCCAGCCTGTGAACTGAAGAGCACTAATGTGATTTTTTTTTGGGGGGGGGGGACTAAGGATAGAACCTGGGGTACTTTGCCACTGAGCAACACTCCCAGCCCTTTTTACTTCTTGAGACAGTCTTGCTAAGGTGCTGAGGAGGGCCTCAAACTTGAGATCCTTCTGCTACAGCCTCCCTAGTCACTAAGATTACAGGCATGTGCCGCCACACCCAGCTTGAAAAGCACTGGTACTACTCACACCTAGGGAAACAACAGAGGACAGAAAATATGGCAGGGACAGTAAGAGAAGTTGAACAGTCACACAACAAGCTCCGCTTAGGATCCCTACCTAAAATGACCTCGTTTGATGTCTTAGAGGGTCAAGGTAGAGTTTAGCTTCGTCATCTTCATCATCCCCAGGTGGCAAAGGAGAAGGGGAAGGATGCAAAATTAAGACCTGGAGTGGTCTTACTTGGATCACCTGATCCTCATCCTATAGGCCCTGCCACTCAGTGTGGTCCGCAGACCAGCAGCATCGGCACCACCTGGGAGCTCACTAGAAGTGCAGAAACAAAGTCAACGTCTGCATCTTAACAAATTCCCCAGGTGACTCACAAACACAGTAAGCTTGAGAAGCACTGTTAAAGTCTACCTCCCTTATAACTGGGTCTGGATGGATCTAGACCTTATCCAGACATTTCCAAAATGATGTAGAAGAGAAGACCACAGACTCAGAGTTTAAAAGCAGGCCTTTGTGGTTTGTCAAAATACAAACACCATGGAAGCACTCCTCAGTAACTCATCAGAATGACTGGCTTCCTGGGAAGAGTTAGTCTGCCCTCAACAAGGCATGCCCTGGAAATAATAGTTGGGTACAAGGAGAGTGCCAGCCAACAGGATGTCACCACCAGAGGGAGCTGTCCAACCCCTCTGTCCCTCTCCTGAAGGAGATGCCAATTCCTCCCCAGGGGACCTTAATCTGGACCCCTCTGAGCTTGGAAAGTACTCAGCACTCTAGACAAATGGCCAGAGCTGAGAAAGATACTTTGTTTTTGAAATTAAAATCCCAGTCCAGCAGGAAATGTTGGGTAGATGCTGAACTTTCAATATTGTAACTGAATATTTCATTTCTAGCAGTTAAAAGTCTCTGTAAATAAAAGAATCCATTGCCTCCATCACCATGTGGGAGTGCTAAGAACAAGCTTAAAATGATATTTAAAATGATATTCAGAGATCCCATGGACTTAAGAATACCATCTGAGGACTGGGGTTGTGGCTCAGTTGTACAGCACTCGCCTAGCCCATGTAAAGCCCTGGATAAAAATAAAATAAAGGAATTGTGTCCACCTACAACTAAAAAATACATATATTAAAAAAAAAATACAATCTGTTTGAAAAAGTGCCCTCCAAAAAAATATTTTTAATTTAAATGAGCTGAAATCATGAGGCTTTTGTTGGAAAAAAAAAATAATAATAAACTATCCAACATGAATTGTTTTTCTTTGAAATTTGAATATTTTTCCAAATAGGAAAATGTTTTATTAAATGCCCCTTAAACTTCCATAAGTGATCCCTTATAATTATATAATGAAGCTAAGAAATTTATTAATTGTATTTTTTACATTTTGACTATTTTTCTAGTGTTATTTATTGCTCTTAGAAGTTTGATATTTATCCAGAGGACTCTCAGTTCTATGCCAGAGTTGTCTCTAAGTAAAACTATGGTAATAATAAAGAGAAAGCAAGATGTGAATTTAAAAGATGATATTCACCCCATTACGTGTAACTATAATGCACTAATGAGAACATTTAAAAAAAAAAAAAGATACTTTCACATAAAACCTTAAGATCCTATCGTTAGTGTGCTAGTCTTTCTTAATCATAGGGAAATTCAAAATAGTGGCTACTTCCTTGATTTCCCTTCAGAAAAAGTAAACATGTCTCCTGGTGCTACCTCAAGGTAATGCTAACTGGGAGAGTCATTTGAATTTACTCACTATATGTCTTGACAAAACAATATGTTACAAGACTTTTAAAAAGAAAACCATAAACTTACACTTCTGGATTAATAAGGCATCTATGCATATTTGGTATCATATACACTTGAAATGTGTTAGAAAATGTCACTCTTGTAGGAATAGCCTTAAAACTCTTCATTTGAAATGGTCACTTTTAAATTGAAGTCATACTAAGTTTATGAACAGTATTGAAACATCTAAGAGAATGGCAGGTTTGCCAAACAGATAAATCTGCCAGATTTATACGGATTGTATGATCAGGCAGTTGAAATACCTAAAAAGGAAATTTAAGGACTCATGTCTGAAACCAGGACCTCACTATGCACATCTCCCTCAAGGATCTCTTCTAATGGAAGTGAGCAGTTGCAATCCTATCCATGAATATTCCAACGTAAGTATGGATGGTGTGCCCACCACGAAGGGGAAAGAAATCTGTCCCTCTATTTAAGACAGTGCTAGGTGGAGAAAGAATTCTCCACAAATTAAAGAGCCTAAATATTTTCCTAGCAAACCCCTAGTGACCCCTTTCAAGTAGCCTTTTGAAGTCTCATGACCACAGGGACACCTTTCCCTCCCATGCTGAGCATCGGGGGGACTTCTGTTCCCTATTTGCCCACCACACAGGACCCTGCTTCCCTGCTGGTTACCTGGCTCTTGGGGAAGAGGGCGGTTATTCTCAGGCTGCAGTCAGGGACCAAGAGCACTTGTGAGGTGGAGGTCTTCAGGACCTTCTTCCTCCTACAGTGCAGTTCTTGCGTTTAAGAACTGTGGTTTATTTTCACAATAACCCAAAATACCAAACATAAGAAGTACAAGCGGGGCATGGTGACTCCCAAGTAACTTGGAGACTGAGGCAGGAGCATCACAAGTTCAAGGCCAGCCTGGGCAACTGGGGGAGACCCTGTCTCAAAAGTAAAATAAAAAGGTAGAGCGCCCCTGGGCTCAATCTCCAGTAACAAAATAAGTACAAATCAAAACCCAGATGCAGTAAAGAGGAACTGAAGGCAATCAAGGAAAGAGTCAATCTCAAAAGCAACTGAGGAAGAACACAGACCATTTCCTAAGTCAGAGCTGTCAGAAGACAGCAGAACATTTTAAAGTACCCAGGGAAAATAACAGTCTAGAACTATATGCCTGGCCAAAGTATTTTTAAGTTGGGAACCCAAAGAAAGATGTTTTTAGAAATATGTCTTAAAAGGTAGTTTACTAAACTCCACTTTAGGAGGAAGAAAAGTTAAAAAAAAGGAAAAGAAAAAATGGCATGGCATATGGAATGAAGAGAGCCCAGAAATTGGTTTTGCTTTGCTTTTCTATTTTATTGTTTTGTGCAGTGCTGGGATTGAACCCAGGCCTCATGCACGTCAGGCAAACACTCTTTATAACACTGAACTGCATCTCCAGCCTGCTTTGCTCCTTAACAATTAGTTGAATTCATGCCCCCCCCAAAAAAAATTATGATTTAAAGAAATCTCTATATGGGAAGCAAAACTAAAGTTTTCAGAATATAGACTCTCTTTCTGACCTCAAAATAGAGAACTATTAGTCAATCAAGATGCCAAGAACACCTTGCCAGGAGCAGTGGCGTACGCCTGTAATCCCAGCACTTGGGAGGGTGAGGCAGGAGGATCACGAGTTCAAAGCCAGCCTCAGCAACTTAGCGAAGCCCTAAGCAACTCAGTGAGACCCTGTCTCTAAATAGAATATAAAATAGGGCTGGGGATGTGGCTCAGTGGTGGAGTGCCTCTGGTAAAGATGCCAAGAATAGTAATTATAAAGCATAAGGCTGATACATTAAAATTAAAAACCTCCACTTACTGAAAGACATTTTAAAAGAAGAAAAAAAGAGGCAAGCTCTGGAATGAAATAGGTATTTATAATACAAGTAACCAAGAAAGGATGCATTTGCCCTGTGTAAATGCATGAACGCACAGATGGTGTGACTCTACTTTGTGTACAACCAGTGAAACAATAGCTGTACTCCATTTGTGTTCAATAAAAAAAAAAAAAAAAAGGTGGGGGACTATATCCAGGCCCAAGGCAAAAATACACCACATGCCAGCCAGCACTGGAGCCAATAAGATGAGTGTGATTTCTGGAACTATATTTTCTAAAATAGAAATAAAATGACATGTCCCTATACTATAAAAAAAAAAAAGAAAGGATGCATGTCTAGTATATATTAGGAATTATTCCAATGAAAGAAAACCAAAAAGGGGGAGGAGCCTAGGGTGAATAAGCACTTCAAAAACAGTGTCCCCAGATGGCTGAAAACAAAGTGCTCAGCCTCACAAGTACCTACAAATTAAAACCTGACCGAGAACCCGTATGACCCATCAGGTTGGCAGGGCTCCCCTACTTTCACCCTGTCATTCTGGCTTCCACCCCCAGTGCTTAAAGACCTAGCCATTCTCCATTTACTCCCTTCCCCTCTCTAAGCCTCTGGCTTTCCTGACCATGGTGCTTCCACCAGTCCACAGAAGCCACTGGATATTTAAACAAAAGGGGTTTAGTATGGAGAACTGGCTGCAGGCTGATGACGGTGCTGAAACACCAGGCCTGGAACAGTGAGGTGGCCAGGGAACAGCAGACAGCCTCTGCCACCCCCATCCAGGGCTGGGGCCCACAGGAGCTGGGGCTTAGCCAGGGTCACCTGGTGGGCATCCTGGGGAAGGCAGAGCCACAGGGGAAGAACTGCTACAGGAGACCCCAGCAGAGGGAGGAGGAGGGAGAGCGCTTCACTCCTCCTCTGGCCTTCTAACCTCTCTGTGGATGAGCCTCCCTGGAAGCCTATGGCAGAGGAACTTGCCTTGCAAATCCGAGGAGAGAGGGACCGGTGGGTCTAGGAACAGACAGGCCAGTCACCAGCCCCTGTCCTTTCTGAAACACTCCCTTTCGGTTCTGTCACAATTCAATACCTGTTTTCATTACTATGTTTGTGGGCTGAATTGTGTCTCCCCCAAACTGCATATGTTGAAGCCCCAGCCCCCACTACCTGACCATGTGACTATATTTGGACATGATATGCTTAAAGTGATCAAGGTTAACAGAGGTCATAAGGGTGGCCCTAGATCAATGTGACAGGTGTTCCTATAAGAAGAGGTAAAGGCACAACCATGAGAACACGGGAGAAAAACACTGTCTACAAGCCAAGGAGATAGGCCTCAGGGGAGGCCAACCCTGCTGACACCTTCATTTTGGATTCCCAGCTTCCAAAACAGTAAATTTCTGTTGTCACCATCCAGCACGTGCAGCCCTAGCAAACTGCCACACCCCGAGTCTCAGTATCTCCTGTCTCTGACTAATTTGAACTGGGGCACAAGTGAGTCTGCCCCATGTGTAAGTCAGCTTTCCATCACTGTGACAAAGGAGGAAAGGTTTATTTTGGCTCATGGTTTCAGAGGCTTCAGTCCATGGTCAGGCAGCTTCACTGTTTCTGGGCCTGTGATGAGACCAAACATCATGCTGGAAGAGTGTAGCAAAGCACAGTTGCTTTCTCATGGTGACCAAGCGGCACAGAGAGGAACAAGCTTGACCTTCATAGTACACCCCCAAGGATCAATATTCTCCAACTCAGCCTCACCTCCTACAGTTTGACCACCTCCCAGTAGCCCATTAAATTATGAATCCATCATTGGATTAGCCACTGGTGAGGCTAGAGCCCTCATGATCCAGTCATCTTCCAAAGGCCCATCTCTGAACACTGCTTCATTGGGACCAAGCTTTCAGCACATGAGCTTTTGGGGAACATGTCAGATCAAAGCCATAGCACTCAACCTCTGGCCCTACCCACATTCTTTCTCAGGGATCTGGCTGCCCTCAGGGTTTCAGCAGCACCCCTCTGGCCCTGCAGCTCACCCTCAGTGCACCCCTGGCCCCTCCAGGCCCCTCTGCCACATTCATCACCACACACATCTCCACGTGGATATCCTGTTGGTATCTCAAAGGCAGCATGAAGAAACCAAGAACCTTTTTCTCCCACAAATTACCTCTTTATTGTGATTTTTCATCTCTGTTAATGACCAAGGAACCATCACAGGGACCCAGAATTTAGTCATTCTGGAGCCCTGACCTTCCCTTGCCCCCACATCTTTGTTTCTACATCAGCTGACGGGACCCCTCTCCAGTGCACGCTCCCACTGGAACCAGCATGACAGCCCCATGGCTGATCCTCACTGCTCTGCTTCTTCCTGCACACTCCACATCTGACTTTGTAAAGTGCAGCTCTGATCCCATCGATCTCTTTCTCAAACTACTACAGTGCCTGTCCCTCCCTCCCCGGGACCTTCAGGAGCCCTTGCCTGGCATTCAGAACTTCCACTGTACCCATAAAGCCTGGCCTCCCTCATCCACTCATTCCTGTCCCATCCACAGGCACTGTGCTGACCACTGTGGACATTCCGTCCGCTCTGTGACCTTGTGCTATGAATTGGATGTGGTCCTCATGTGATGGTAGGAAGAGCTGGTGGCACCTTTAAGGGGTAGAGCTCAGGGGAAGGTGGTTAGGCCACTGTCCACGCTGCCCTCAAAGGGCATTCATGGAGTTTTCACAGGACCCAGGCCAGTTCTCACGGAGTGGGTTCTTGTAAAATGGGGTAATAGGCGTGCTTGCCCCTCTGCAGGGCTGTGCTCCTTCCTGCTTTCTCCTCCTGCCATGTGATACAGCCACAGGTGCCCTCATCCAAGGTCAAACAAGGTTGCCCAATCCTGGACTTTCAGCCTCCAAAACTGTGAGCTTAATAAACGTCTTTTTTTTAATCCCAATTATTCAGCCTCCAGTTATTTTGTTACAAGAACATTAAACAGACTAATAGGCCCTGCAAAGTGGCTGCTATTGTCCCCATCCTGCAAAGGAGGAAACTGAATTTTAGAACAATTGAGGGAACTACTCTAGGTCCCACGACTTGGTAGGGAAGCTGGGGTTTGAATTTGGGTCTTTCTGGTTCCAAAGTCCTTCAGTGAATAAACAAAACAACCGAGAGCAGAGAATGAGTATACGTAACGATAGTAAATAGAACTGGGACTCAAGATCCAAGAGTAGCAGAACATTCAGGTGCACCACTGCCAGCCCTGAGGACGGTCTTTCGTATCCAGATCAGATGGCCGACTGTGACTGTGCCTAACTTGGACACAACCAAAACACTGCAAGGGGATGTATAAGATTGCCAGGGAAAATAACTCTTAAAATGCAAAAGCACCCTGCAAGTCAGAAAAGATGTGGGATGCACTTTCTGTGCAGCAGCTGAATGTCAGTAATTCATTACTATTTGAAGGAACTTCAAGTAGAGCAAAATTCAAAGATAAAAAGTAAAGGATCTAAATGCAATGTGGTGTCCGGGGTTAGAACCTGGACTAGAAAAAAAAGAATATCAGCAGGGAGACTGGTGAGATCTGAAGTCTGCAGTTAAGTATTGCACCAAGGTTCATGTGTTATTTTTAATGTTTTTGGCTGCATAAGATTTTAGCATTGGAGGAATCTGAGTGAAGGGTCTAAAGAACTCTCTGTACTATTTTTGCAACTCTATTTTAAGCCTAAAGTTATTTCAGAATAAAAAATCATAAGAGAGTGACCTTCTACTTAATCTCATTAGCGCTCTTTTTTTATTCCCCCCTTGGTTCCTAAATAGCCATGTGGTCCTGAGCCAATTGTTTCATCTCTCTGGGTCCTAGTTTCTCAACTATGAAAAAAAAAAAAAAAAAAAAAGGGCCACAAACCAGATCATCGAGCTCCAACCAAAATCCTGGGTTTTCTAATACATTTACAATGTGATTCAATTTACAAAAGTGTGATTTGAGGTGATCTCTTATGGGCCTTCATATTCCTGATATTTAGTACTGTGCCAACACGAAGTAGGTGCTCAGTAAAGGTTTTTGGAACAAACTGGCTCATACTTTCATTAGTTCAATGAGGTAGAACTGCTCTCTCTTTTACTCAGTTGAATACTAGAGAGCAAAGTACTCAAAACGTTTTCTCCATTGAAAGCAACTTATCTTCATTCAGCAGATAATGAGAGGAGGGGTCCTCTATATCCCAGACAAGTAAACATCAGCTCCTGGCAGGAGAGGGGTGTCACTATCTGCCAGCCATCAGACAGGACCTCCAGGTGGGTGATTAGTACCATATGCACCCAGATGGGTCCACAGTGCTGCTTCCACCCCTCTCCCAAGTCCTCAGCAGCTTCCAAAGTCTAAACCACATCAAGAGATGAGAACTTTAACTGCAGATTGTGAGCCCCACTCCCAGTGCATCCTTGTCTTCCTAAGGATCTGGTCCCATTTCTTGAATACAAGTTTCACTTTTAAAGGGGTTGGGAGGGGCAGATTTAGGAGTTAAATGAATAAATGTGGAAATTAAAACATTTACAAGCAACATGAAAAAAGCATCAGCCTGTGCATCCTTCCTGGCAGCCCCCGATGCAGCTGTGTGAGCTGCAATTTGCACAGTGAAACAATACAGGCTATGATTAGGCATCCTGGACTTAGAGCTGCCTCTGACCCACCAACATATACATGACACATTGGGTGGCCCAAGACTGTAGGCATGTGCCCCTCTAATATAGGAATTAATACACCTGGAGCTGGCAATGAGGCTTAAGAGAAGAGGCTCACAGGGCTGAGTAATGACTACAATGATCAAGGAATAATCCACTCGGATATTCACCAGGCCTTCCTGGAAGGGCAAGCTGCCTTTAGTTTGTCCTCATGAATGTTCTTCATAAACATATTAGTACTGTACCTCTTTACACAGAGCAGGAAACTCAGGTCTGACAGTCTACACAAGGCAGATGGAGGTCTCATTCCCAGGAAGTTGCATACCTGTCTCCGGCATGGAAAAGCCCGTCTGCCTAAAAATTGTCCTCCACAGGTCGATCAGCGCCAGAGGTCCCTACAACCTGAACTACTGCAGGTTGCATCATTTTGGCTCCCAAGTGAATGAGATGTGAACTGAAGTTGGCTTCAAGTCCTGACATGCTGCTTTCATGATCATTTGAACTTCAGAGTAGGACCTCAGAGTGTAGGAGGGAAGACAGAAGCACTCTGACACAAACCGCAGCTTGATAATCACGAGTGGGGTCCTGATGGAGCATATCTGACCCCAAAGATTGGCTGGGGAGGGAATAAGTGGGTAAGTGTAGGGACTGAAGGGTCAAAGCCTAAAATAAAGCCCTCAAGGCACCTGGAAGTGTATGTGCGTCACCGGGCAAAGCACAGATAAGATTAACAGATACTGTGGGCCAAAGAGGCCAGATGCACCCTCGCCGGTGGCTGAAAGAGTGATGAAAAGGAATGGTGGGAGAACCAGAGCATGGCGTGAATCCTGCACACTCCCCAGCCGTCAGAACAGCTTCAGCTATCAGAACATGAATTCACTGCATCTGCTTCTACACAGGCACCCAGTATGTCCCCAGCCATGGGTTCAGGGACTCTGCATACCCCTCCCTTGATGCCCCTTGCTATCCACGTCAACTTGTGATGGTTACAGAGTTTGTGCAAACTCCACTTTTTAGCTCAAACGCTTTGGCAGTGGCTTACAATAAAATAATAGTAGGAAAAAGCAACTCCACTCTGCCCGCCCCCCCCCCAGGGCTGTTTATAAAATGGCAGGTGGCAGCGCTGAGGCGTGAGCCGGGACAGGCCTGGGAAAGGGTCCTAAAACCGAAAGCCGACCGCTCACGAAGCCAGCACAGGGATGATGCAGCTGAATCGCAACTTGCCTTGGGCAGCCCTTTCCTACCCGACCTCAGCCCCGGACGAGGCCGGCAACCAGCCCCCAAACAAGCATCTGGAATAGAAACGGGCAAAGCCAGAAGAGCCCTGCGGTCAAGAAACTACCCGGGTCTATAAATAACTGTCCCTAGGGCGATAAAAGCAAGATCAAAGGCAGGAAACCCGAGCGGGCGGGCCGGCAGGTTCCTGGGGAGCCCACTAACCTGCGTCTCCCTGTGGGCGCCCCGCCCCGGCGCCTGGCCACCACGAGGTCCTGGGCATGGCCGGCGCCGCACGTACCTGCAGGGCCCAGCCCCGGCGGACACTGTCCCTCGCGGGGTCGGCGGCCCACTCTGGCGCGCAGCGCAGCGGTGCTCGGCCGCCACCGGAACGCACGCGAAGGGGCGCGAGCGCAGGGACAGCGCAGGAGGCGCGCGAGCCCGCACAGAGCGTGGGAAAGCGCCGCGTCGGGATCCCCCCGACGCAGCCTGGACCCTGACCACGCCCCGGCCCGGCTCGGATGGTGCTCGGGCCACACCGCCCAGGACTTGTGGCTTCTGCAGCGCGCCGCCCGCTGCGCCCTCCACGCCGCGCACTACCTGTCCTTCAGGCCGGCCTTAGACATCAGAACTCCTCCCCGCAGGCTGGCAGGGGCTGGCGGGCCGCGTCCACGCCCCCGCCCGCTCCCACTTCGTCCTTCAGTGCTCGCACGAGTGGCTCCGCGGTGCCCGGGCACTGGAACCCTTCCCGGCGGGAGGAGCTGGGTCTGCTTCCCCCGCACACAGTGGGCAGAGGGCTTTGCTGAATGAACTGGCGAGCGCGGGAGGGAAGGGGAACAGCCAGGCCGGCTCCCCCGGAGCGCAGTCCGGCGAAGGTGCCCAGGGGGGCCCTTCCGGTGTGCCCTGCCCTCCCAGCCTGACTCCCAGCAGGACTCTTCCCGGCGCATCTCCTTCTGACCCCAAGGATGGGGGCTTATCTCCCACTCCAGAACTCTGCATCCTTCACTTTCAGCACAGAGGTTGCACTTGAGGACTTGAGTGTCCTGTTCTGTTCCAAGGACTAGAGAATTCTTTATTCCGTGGTGGGACACAGACTGACGCCTGCTGTGGCTTAGAACCCCCCCCCCCCAAAGAGGGAGAAGTAAATGGAGAAGGCAATCATGTCGGACCCACAGGAAAGCATTTATGGCTGGTCTACGCACGACCCAGGTCCTCGCGAAGACCTCCATGAGACCGCCTGTCGCCACTGTGGTTCCTGGTCAGTAGGAGGGCTGGAACTCCGGGTGACCGGAATCAGTGACTTCGAGGGTTACAAGCATGCCATGTTTGAGTCCCTCCAGGTTCCATTCTTCAGGGCTGCACCACGCCCGGGCCTCAGGTACCTGCCTCTGCTGAAGAGAGCAGACCTCGGCAAGACCTTTTGGCCACCCTTCTGGCCACCGGCTTGGATGTCTCTCTCCGTTCCTGTAAATGAGGCTGCTGAGTTAGAGTCTGAAACTCGCTAAGACCTTTTAACCACAGGGCCGATTTCTGACCTCAACTGCAGTATATCATTTCACCTTCTAATAAGATGATGAGGGTTTACTTCAGCACAGCCTCGTCGATACCAAGTGCTTTATATACAAGTTTTTAAAAAATCTTTGCTATTTTGGTTAATAATGAAAGATGGAACACACCCACTTTTTCTCTCCCCCCCCCCCCCCCCCCCCCCCCCCCCCCTCCCCCGAGTTGGAACACAGGACTTTGTGCATATTAGGCAAGCTTTCTTCTACTGATGAACTATACCCCCAGCCCCTGGAATCTCTCTTTAAAAGATCAGGGTTTCTTCCTTTTGAATTACTAGAAAAACTGGTTTTTTTCAATTGTTCTTCTGGTTATGTGCAGTTTTCATCTATGAATTAACATCGATTTTTTGGTATTAGTATATCTTGTATTGATTAGCATGGTTCTTTCTTTTTAAATATTTTTTAGTTGTAGATGGACACAACACAATACCCTTTACTTTATTTATTTATTTTTATGCAGTGCTGAGGATCAAACCCAGTGCCTCACACGTACTAGGCAAGTGCTGTACCACTGAGCCAAAACCCCAGCCCACCATAGGTCCTTTCAATATTAAGGATATCCTTAGATTGCCATTTATGTGTCATGCTTTTATCCTAGTTTATCATTTATTTTTGATTTTGTTCACAATAATTAGATATACCATTTAAAGTTTTAATTAAGTCGAATATCTCAAATTTTCCTTTCACAACTTCTCCATTGATTTTATGTTTCAAATGCCCTCTTCCATGGTATCAAACTAAAAAGCTTCTTCACAGCAAAGGAAACAATCAAGAGTGTGAACAGAGAGCCTACAGAATGGGAGAAAACCTTTGCCACCAGAGCATTAATTTCCAGGATATATAAAGAACTCAAAAAACTTAACACCCAACAAACAAACAAACAAATAACCCAATCAATATATGGGCAAAGGAACTGAACAGGTTCTTCACAAAAGAAGTAATACGATTGGTCAACAAATATATGAAAAAATATTCAATACCTCTAGCAATTAGAGGATCACAAATTAAAAGTACACTGAGATTCCATCTCACTTCAATCAGAATGGCAATTATCAAGAATACAAGTTAACGATGAATGTCAGCAAGGATGTGGGGGGAAAGGCAAACTCATATATTGCTGGTGGGACTGCAAATTGGTGCCACCACTCTGGAAAGCAGTATGGAGATTCCTCAGAAAACTTGGAATGGAACCACCCTTTGACCCAGTTATCCCATTCCCATTACCCAAAGAACTAAAAATCATCATACTCTAGTGACTTAGCCACATCAATGTTCATAGCAGCCAACACAATAGTTAAGCTATGGAACCAACCTAGGTGCCCTTCGACGGACAACGGATAAAGAAAATGTGGTATACATATGGAATATTACTCAGCCATAAAAAGAATTGGCTTTATGACTTTTGTCAGTAATGGGTGGAGCTGGAAACTACTGTGCTAGGGGAAATAAACCAGTCCCAAAAAACCAAAGACCAAATGTTCTCTCTGACATGAAGTTGCTAAGCACACACAATAAGGAGGACAGGGAAGAATAGAAGTTAGACAAAGCGCAAGGGAAGGAAGTTGGGAATGGGAATGGGAAAGACAGTGGAATGAATCAGACATCACTTTCCTGTGTTCATATATGAACACACGTGTCACAGTGAAACTCCACATCATGCACAAGCACAAGACTTCGATCCTAATAGAATGAGATGTACTCCATGTATGTATAAAATGTCAAAATACACTCTACTGTCATGTACATCTAAAAAGAACACATTTTTTAAAAGTCCTCTCCCATTTCCTAAACTATAAATATTCACTGGCATTTATGATTTTAACTGGTTACATTTCAGACTAGATGACCATCTGAAGGCCTCTTCGAATCCTATAATTTTGTGATTTTCTGATTTTCTCTACATTGCTTTTTACAAATGCAATATATACAAATTGTGGATGCCTTGGAGAAATGGGGTTACCAATGGTTTTTTAATGTAATATGTTATTCAATACATCCTATAGAACTTTGGTAACCTAGATGATAGGGTACAAAGTCTCATAATAAAATGAACACTGTGCACCTACCCCCAATTTAAGAAGAATATTGCCATTGCCTCTGTACTTCTTTTTATCCCAGTCCCCTGACTGGGATTTTACATTTATCATTCTCTCACTTTCAAAAGTAACTCTTAAATGCAAATGAATGTACCTAGTACACTATCTTTGGTTGCCTTAGAATTGGATAATACATTTATATCATCCAATTAGTAGACTTCGGAACCTGGCATTCGTTCCCATTGATGTTTCTACCATGCGCACATACAGTTGTGCATACCTGCACTTGATTCATTTTCATTGCTGTATCATATTTCATGTCTATTTCATATTATTTCCAGTTTACTTTGACAAACAGTACTGCTCAGGACATCCATTTAGTCAGCCCCTGCAGCCACAGCAAGCATGTCTGGTTGTGGACCTACAAGGAAAAAGACAGTGGAACTCTGGCCAGGCTAATGCTTAGTTTTTAAAAGAAATGCTAAACTGTTTTTCCAAAGTAGCTACACCAATTTACATTCCCATAACTAGTGATCTGTATTTCTTTTCAATTTGGTATTTTTTAGATCAAATCCTTTTTCTTCTAGATTGTAGATTTATACTGACTCACTTTTCAGAACTGCCTTGGAGAATCATGAGGTCCTTGCACACAAACTGTACATTGTGGTTCTTAGGGAAATCTCTGGGAGGCAGTGAGCCAGCTAATTACAAATACCCTATTGTCCAAACTCTAAGATCAGGCCCCAGTGGCTTGCAGTGGACTCCTGGGTCTGAGGACAATGGCAGGGGTGTTGCCAATCTGAAATGTCTGAGTGAACCTGGTGTCTTCCTAGCAACACGTAACACGTAACATGAGAGCCTCTGACTCAAGCTCCAGCAGCTGTGTTCAGAACCTGCTGCTATTTGTAGCTCTGCCCTTACCGCCCATGATTAGGATTTTCATTTAAATCAGTCAGACACCATAAAACTTAGATACCATAAAAACACTTAACACACTTCCGGGCATTTACCCTAAAGACAATAACAAAAGAAGAAAGAAACTGTATTTGTAGAGATGTTAATAGCAATACTGTAAGAGTGATTTTTTTTCTTTAAATTGAAACCTTTTAAATGTTCAACAACAGAGAAATATAGAGCAAATTGTGGCATATCCACTCCAGAGTACAAGATATGACACAGATTTTTTTTTTCTTTCCAGAATCATTTCACATTAAGCTACAGAAATCATGGCCCTTCACCCCTAAGTGCTCCAGGATAAGAACAAGAACATTTCTCTTCATTAACCACATTGCAATGATTGAATTCAGAAATTTCACACTGATCCAACGCTAACATCTACCATACTGCTCATATTCACATTTTGCCAACTATAAATATTTTCCCAATAACATCCACTATGGTTTGTGTGTCACCAAAGTCTATGTGTTGGAACCTTAATTCCCACCCTGCAGTGCAAGGAGGTGGAACCTGATGGGAAGTGTTTAGGTCAAGAGGGCCCCACCTGTAGGAATGGATTAAGGCCATTCTCTTGGGAGTGGGTTAATTGCTTTATTATAGGCAGACTCTCCCTCCTTATCACCATGTGTACCCTCAATGTTCTGACACAGCACAAAGGCCCTCACCAGACAGGACTTCCCAGCCTCCAGAAAATTAGCTATATAACCTTTTTTTAAAAATCAGGGATTGAACCCTGGGTACTCTACCACTGAGCTACATCCCCATCCCTTTTCATTTTTTGTTTTGAGACAGGGTCACACTAAGTTGCCCAGGCTGGCCTTGAACTTGTGATCCTCCTGCTATAGCTTCTGGAGTGGCTGGGATTACAGGAGTGCACCACCCACCCAGCTATAAATTCTTTTTTATGTATTTCCCAGTCTGTAGTTTTCTGTTCTAGCCACAGAAAAACAGACTAAGGCAATACCCATCCTAGCAACATTATTTTTCCCCCTTCAAGGACACACACGTCATTTAGTTGTCATGTCCCTTTATTTCCCTTTCATCTGGAACAGTTCCTTAGTCTTTCATGACCTTGATATCATTTAAGTCACAGCCAGTATTCGGTGGCTGGTCCCACACTAAGAGTTTCCCTGATGCCTCCTCATGGTCTAAGGCAGGTGATGTATTTTTGGCATGATGTCAGTTCATCCCTTACTGGTGATGCCGACTTTGATGACATGGTCCAGATGGTAACTACTAGATTTATTCACTATAAGGTTTCCTTTATTGCCTTTGTAAGTAGTACATAACTTGTGGAGTGATACTTTGCGATTGTAATATTTTATTCCCCACTAAGCTTTATCATCCAGTGGTTTTAGTATCCATTATCTATTGCCACCTGAATCAGCTATCACCGTGATATTTGCAATATGGCAACTTTTTTAACTCTACCGCTCCTTTAGCATTTGCCAGTTGACAGCACTCATTCCACTATAAAGAACAGCTGTCCATACTACCTATATTTGTTTGTAAGTTTATTTGCTTTTTAGTATCATGGATTTTTTTTATTCATTGTGATGATTCATTATTGCTATTTATCATTTTGATGTTCCAGTTGTTCCAGGTTTGGCGACTGGAAGCCGCTGTGTCCTTCTGATCTATCTCCATCATTCTTTGAGCATCTCCTTGGTTTTTGGCACAAGCTGTTCCTGGCTCATCTTCCACTCTTTTGGACTGAGCTGTCTCTCCAGGGACCTCTGGCTTCTTTTAATGGACAGTAGCCTTTAGAAACCAAAATTGGGCACGAGGAATGCGCATTGCTATTCACATGGCCCTGCTCCCAGGCTCCTATTAGGAAATGGATTCTTAAAACATTAGGAAATTAGACTATTAGGAAATGGATTCTTACAACAAAAAGCCTCTCATTCCAATCCATAGAACTCTTCCTTGCCCTTCCTCACTCCACATTTGTTTCCCCTTTTCCCATGGTGAGAATCCTGGCTCCCAACAATATATTTACTGATTTGCTTAAACCTACAACACACAGAAAAAATAAAAAAAAAAAAACCTTTCAGAATTGCTATAACAGTTGGTCACTACCAACTAAGTGAAATTCAAAACTGCTGGGGCTGGGGTTGTACCTCCGTGGTAGAGTGCTTGCCTGGCACTTGTGAGGCCTTGGGTTCAATCCTCAGCACCACATATAAATAAATTAATTAAATAAAGGTACTGTGTCAATCTACATCTAAAATATATATATATTTTAAAAAAAGAAATTCAAAACTGCTTTGTAGTTGTGTTAGCCTGGTTATACACAGGTTTACAGCCAGAGAGAGCCCTGCAGAGTTATTTGGATTTACTTTCTGTGATTTATTTACTATGCAGATTATTTCATTTATTTGCTTGTGTTCAATTTTAAGGGTCTCCCCCCTCATCTTTGTTGATTTAACTTTATTTTTTAAAGTATTAAAATATTCACATTTCTAGAAGTCAAAATTACCCCCCAAGAAAGCATTTTTGGAGAAAAATCATTTCCTCCTAGACTTTCACCCCATTTCCACCAACCCAGTGACCAATTTGTTGTTAGTTTCTAGTTTTTTCTTCCTAGTTTACTTTTCTTTCTTTCTTTTTTTTTTTTTTTTAATAAAATGATAGTTGAAGCCGGGCGCGGTGGCGCACGCCTGTAATCCCAGCACTGGGGAGGCTGAGGTAGGAGGATCATGAGTTCAAAGCCAGCCTCAGCAACTTAGTGAGGCCCTAAGCAACTCAGTGAGACCCTGTCTCTAAATAAAATACAGAATAGGGCTGGGGATGTGGCTCAGTGGCCAAGTGCCCCTGAGTTCAATCCTCGGTTCCAAAAATAAAAATAAAATGATAGTTGAATATTTTACTAATTTCCCCCTTTTGGCACAATATAGTACTCTTATATTTAGCTTTTCTTCACTTATCAGTATATCTAGAAACCGCTACATATCCTTGCACAGAAATCTCCCTTTTTCACAACCGCACAATGCTGCATTGTGTGGATGCACTGGAGTTTAATAAATCGATGTCCCGTGATTTAGCAGTGAGATGGTTTCCAAAATGTTATCATTGCAACTGATGCTGCAATGAATAACCTTGTACATATATACACAATCACTGGAGTAGGTGTTTCTTCAGGGCAAACTCTGAGGGTGAGCGGAGTAAAGGGGTGATGGCACCTGCCTCCGAGGTTCTGCTAGACGTTGCCAATCGCCGTCCCACCCGGGCTGCGCCACCCCAGCAGTGCGTGAGCGCGCCTGCCTCCCACGGCCGGGCTCGCTGCTTCCGCCGTTTTGCAAATTGAGTATGTTAGAAGTGATATTTCAGAGTACTGTGCAATTTCTCTCTTGTCAGGAGGGAAGCTGTTCAGCTTTTCATTTGTTTAATGTCCAGTCTCGTCATTTTTGTGCAGATGCTCCCTTCATGTCTTTTTGGCTATTTTTAAACTAGATTTTGGGTCTCTGTCATTTACATATTGGGAATGCTAACCCTTTATCTGTGCTATATGTTGCAAAAATCTTTTCGCAGTTTGCCTTTTTGATTTTTTTCCCTTTCGCCCCAGTTTTTGTTTTTTTAAAGTTATCACAGGGGGCGGGGCCCTCGAATGGAGGCGCGTGGGCCCCGCCGCGCGTGCGCACTGACCAGCCGGCGCAGCAAGGGGTACAGTGGGGAGGAGCGCGAGCAGCGACCCGCGGCGGCGCTGCCCGGCCCGCGAGGTTCCTGGCGCAGCCCTCCCGGAAGCCCCGCCCCTTCCCGCTAGCGCCGCGGTCTGCCGGCCATCCGCGACGCAGTACGGCGGCCCAGACTGATCGCCTGCGCGGCCCTCCTGCTGCGGCAGCCCTACTGGGCCACCCGACCCCCTCTTGGGCCCAGCCCCGCGGCGATGCCCGACGCCCACCCAGTCTCGCGGCGTGCTAACCTACTTCCGAGCTCGAGGTCCGGCCGCCTCCTCCACCGGTGGTCGTGGCGAGTCCCTCCGCGCTGCGCCCCCTAGCGGCCGCCGGCGTCAGCCCGCGGGAAGGCGGCGCCGCCACCTCCAGCCCTCGCTGCAGGCCCATGAATGTGGGGGACACGGGCAGCGCGGCCTCGGCCTCCCCAGCATCCTTCTCTCCCTCGCTGCTCCTTGGAGACGCACTTTTTCTCGCTCCTTGCATCTCTCCCTCCTGCAGTTGCTCAGCCCCTTCTGCAGCCTGGAATCGTGTCTCACCAGGCTCAGCAAAGAGGGGTCCTCGGTTTCCCTCTTTGGGTTTCCGCCCTAATAAGTGTCACCTTCCTAACACCAAACACTGTGGTGTCGTTTCCAACATCAACAATCCATTCCCCAATCCTCCAACACCGACTGGGTGTCCAGCAATTCAAGGCCAACTCCAACCCCGGGTTAGCTGGACCCCACTGGTGAAGGGCTCAGCCCGGAAAGACTACCCGGCATCAGACGCCAGCCATAAGTGAGGTACTCAGGCTACCCACATTTCTGCCCACCCACTGGATTCGGGGGATTACCAGGGCACCCACCGAGGTTGATCCCAGGTTCAGTAATTGCTTAGGGCTCCGAATTTAGGAGAGTTCCTTAATTGGGATTACCAGATTATTTAAAATAGAACTCAGGAACATCCAAATGGCAGAGATGCCTAGGGCAAACATGGGAGGACGGCCTGTGGAATTTACATATTCTCTCTGGGAGGACCACCTTCCTGCCACTTCAATATGTTCACAAGCCAGGGAGTTCTCAACCCTGTTGTTTAAGAGTTTTTTATTGAGGTTTTATTACTTAAGCATGTTTGATTAAGTGATTGGCCATTGGTAATTGAACTCAATCTCCAGTCCTTCTTCTCTGGTTACCAGCCTGAATCCATTTAGGAACCCAGCAGTATCACCTTAATTGCATAAACCCAGGTATGATTGAAAGGGGGTCCTTATGAATAGCAAGGCAGACACTCTTGTCACTCAGGAAATTCCAAGGGTTTAAGGAGCTCTGTGCAAGGAGCCGAGGTCAAAGACCAAATGTATTTTTTATTATACCATGCTCCTTAAAAATCACAGCCTGGTCTAATAGAAAAACATCAGACATATCCCAAAAGAACGTTCTACAAAATAGCTGACCTATCTAAAAACTGTCCAAGTCATGGAAAACAAGGAGAGTCTGAGGAACTGTCGCAATCAAGACGAGCCTAAGGAGGCATGATGGTTAAAACGTATGGTGGTGTCCTACATGGACCCTGGAAGAGAAAAAGGACACTGGGAAAAAGGGAAGAAAATCTGAATGAGGCATACACCAATAATACAAGATATGTACCTATAATGTAAGATACCAGTATTGGACTATTAATTGGAATGCCATGCTAATGGAAGGTGTAAATAATGGAAAACTGGTTTATGAAAACTCTCTTGTAAGTTTTCCATAAACCTAAAACTATTCTAACAAATGTATTTTTAAAAAATTTTTTAAAAGACCCTTCAATTTTGAGGACTCACCTTCGAAAGGCAGAGGAAGTTATTTTGTACATAACACTTTGCTGTTGTACTTATGTTCAGTATTCTGGCACCAGGGGAGAGAGTGCCAGAATGGGAGCCTTCTGTGAAGTGTGGATGATGATAACATGCCTAGCAGATGCAAAAGGAGTGCCAGAAAGGTCCCCCCACACCGGTACTGACAAGAAGTGATGCCAAGCCGGGCGTGGTGGCGCACACCTGTAATCCAAGCGACTCGGGAGGCTGAGTCAGGAGGATCGCGAGTTCAAAGCCAGCCTCAACAACTTAACGAGGCCCTAAGCAACTCAGTGAGACCCTGTCTCTAAATAAAATACAAAATAGGGCTGGGGATGTGGCTCAGTGGCCGAGTGTCCCTGAGTTCAATCCCTGGTTCCAAAAAAAAAAAAAAAACAACAACAAAAGAAGTGATGCCAAGCCAGTCCCTCAGCTCCGCAGCCAGAGCGAGGAACTACAGGAGGGTCAGAGTGAGGAGAAGATTGGGGTGAGATTCCTCTGGCGAGAACCCTCATCTTGCTCTGGGGTTTCATCTCCTGGTGGCTCCATCCCCCAGAAGTCCAGAGAGCAGAAGGCTCAGTTAAGCCACTTGGAGAGCTTGCCGTTGGGGGACCCTGTGGATGAGCATCACTTAGGAAATCCAAGCCTGAGGTGGGCTGACAGCTGCTCTGGTGGCAAGACCAGGAGCTAGGAGCATGCTGCTGCCTTCTGATCACCTGTGCTCTTTGCAGGAGTCCTTGAACCAGACCAGGACGGGATGGGGGAGGAGAAGGGAAGCTGACATTAGATCATTTAGGGTTCTGTCCAAAAGGGCTGCTTAGGACACAGAGGGAGGGATTTGGGGTTTCCGTGAGCTAAAGAAGTTACAACTTGATTCCCTAAACTGAGTGGCATTCACTGGAATTAGATCAGGGTAGAAATCTCCAGAGACACTCCAAAAATACTCATGAGAAGAAAAGGACAGCAGCAGTAGGCCTTGGGAGCTCAGAGCTTCCCTGCCTTCTCCCCTCCCTTCTCTCCTCCCCTGGTGGGAGCTGAGCATCTGGGCTCTAAGGAGGTCAGCAGCACAGCTAGCGGAAACCCTGGACCTCAGCCCTTCCTGCAGGCAGGCAGCCCCAAACCCTGACCTCGCTGGCCTTGGGAAGGCCCTGGAAGGACTGATAATTATCTAGGACTGCACAGACTAATTTCTAAATTGAGAATGAATGTGTGGCTTAAAGTGATCCTGATCCCTCAAACCAGTAGGAAGGTTTTAGGTCTCTGTGGAGTTGAATTGGGTGTCACTGAAAAAGATGTAAAAGTCTTAACCTCCAGTACCTCAGAAAGTGGGCTTATTAGGAAAGAGAGTCGTCGGGGATGTAGTTAGTTAAGACGAGGTTGTGCTAATCCAATAGACTGGCATTTTTATGAGAAGACAGCTGATTGAGGATGGAGACAGGTGGGGACAAGGCCATGGATGATGCAGGTAGAGACCTGAGACCACCAAGCCTAGGAGGATGGGAGGATGAATCCCCTTCAGGCTTCAGAAGGAGAAGGCCCCTGCTAACACTGAGATTTCAGACTTACAACCTCCAGAACTGAGAAACAATTAAGTTCTGTTGTGGCCCCCAGTTTCTGGTACTTTGTTACAGAAGCCCTGGGAGGCGAGCACGTCTTATTAGTTTTCCTCTGGGGCAAATGAAGATGCTTTCTATGAGACTTTTTTTGGTACTGGGGATTGAACTGAGGGTCACAGCCACTAGCCACATCCCCAGCTCTTTCTCTCTCTCTCTCTCTCTCTCTCTCTATATATATATATATATATGATTTATATATATATATTATTATATATATATAATTTTTTTTTGAGACAGGATCTCACTGAGTTGTTTAGGGCCTCACTAAGTTGCTGAGACTGGCTTCGAACTTGACATTCTCCTGCCTCAGTCTCCCCAGCCACTGGAATTGCAGGTGTGCACCACTGCACCCAGCTCTCCAGGATAAATTTTAAAGAGAATGTAGAAGATAACGATGTTTTTACCGTGTTATGTGAGTTATGCATACAATATGCCAGTTACTCTGACTGCTGTGAAGTAGATCTCTCCAAGGGACCAAGTGAGTGTGACAGACCTGAGAAAAAGGCCTAGGTCTGCAGGTGGTACCAAAGCAAAGGGGACCTAGCCTAGTGGCAAAAAAAAAAACAAACTCAGGCACACCTTCTAGGAACATGCCCCCATATAGGGTGACCTATGTGCCAAGTGGTGCATGTACATTTTTGTTGTTGTTGTTACCTGGTATTGAACTCAGGGGCACTCAACCACAGAGACACATCCCCAGCCCTGTTTTGTATTTTATTGAGAGACAGGGTCTCACTGAGTGGCTTAGCACCTCGCTTTTGCTGAGGCTGGCTTTGAACTTGTGATCCTCCTGCCTCAACCTCCTGAGCCATTGGGGCACCACCTCGCCCAGGTTGCATGTACATTTAAGGTTATTCAGTGAGGCCTAGTTTGCAATAACAGAAGACTGGAGACTACCTGAGTATCAGGTAGGGACAGGTAAATAAATGGTGGTACTCCGTGCACTTGAACACTACAGCTTTTAAAAAGGAGGGGAAGCAAAAAGAAAGTAAGGAAGCTCTTTGAGTACTGATAGAGAGATGTGTGGAATATGGTAACCCCCTTTGGTGTAGAAGGGATGGAGGCTGGGCTGGAGTGTTGCTCTATGGTCGAGCTCTTGCTGCTGAGACACTGGGATCCATCCCCAGCACTGGGGGGGTTAAAAAGGCAGGGAGGCTGATAACAAAATATTACTGCATTTGCTTGTGTTTACACAGAGGACCTTAAGGTATGCACATGAAGCTTTTAAAAAGGGATATTTTAAGGAAGGGGGTGGGTGAAAGCAGGGGAGAGAAGGCGACTTTTCACTGCATTGCTTTTTATAAGCACATAATCTACCAGCAAAATGAAACTAAATAATGAAGGAGGACACAGGTTTCTGCAGTGAGGGGTAAGCTGGACATATTGAATAGCAGTGACTATGGACTCCTAGACTGTTACAGCTCAGAGTGGCATAAGGCCATGGGCTAGAAATGAGCAAGGTCATTTTCCTGCTGCAGGGAATGGGCAGTAGGCTGGGCACGTTTACTAGCCTTTATTTCAAAGGTTAGGAAAAAAAATGTCTGTACATTTCTAGGAGCCACAGACTCCAGGGCACCCCTGCTTTTTCCTCCTTGTGTTCTTTATGCTCCTCGAGGGCCTTTAAAATATGTATACAGTCATCCCTCTGTATCCTCAATGGATGGGTTCCAGGGCAGCCCCCTCACCCCCAACCCGTCTCAGATACCAAATCCACAGATGCTCAGGTCACTGTGTAACAGGGTCTGCCATTGGGCTGGGGGTGTAGCTCGGTGGTGGGGTGTGGGCAGAGCACGTGTGAGGCCCTGAGTTCCACCCCCAGCACTGCTCACACACGCACAAAGTAAGAATGCTACAACATTTCATAAAGCACAGGACTGTCCCCCGTCTACTTTAAATCATCTCTAAATTACTGACACCACCTAACACAATGTGAATGTTATGTAAATAGTTGCTATGCCGTATTACGTCGGGAATAATGGCAAGGAAAAAGTCTGCACATGTTCAGTTCAGGAATAATTTCTTTCAAATATCTTCCACCTGAGTTCGGTTGAATCTGCAGCTATGGAACCTGCAGATCCGGAGGGAGGACCAGGTGTACACAGAAGGGTTTTCCCTTTCAGTACTATAACAACAGGGAGGTAGAGGAGTCAGGGAGAGTCTGAACCCAACTCATCAGAGTTGAATCATCAGAACTTGAATTTCAGCATGGCCCAGAGCCTCAGTTTTCATTTGGGAATGATCAGAATGTGGTAGTGGTCTTGCCCATTGCCTGTTGCCCATGGTAAGAGCAACAAGGCAGCCCAGAAACTGCCATGGGTTTGGCTTTTAACCATGAACTTGCAGCCTCCTGAGGGGCAGCCACTGGCCAGCTCCATGGTGTTCGTCAACCATCTCCAACTCACCTTTCATGTGGTCACCCCCTTGAAAGCCAGCCTGACTATGACATGAGATCGACTCTTACAGATCACAAAAGGAGTGGATTTTTTTTTTTTTTTTTTTTTTTTTTTTTGGTACTGGGGATGGAACCCAGGGGTGCTTAACCACTGAGCTACATCCCTACCCCTTTTTATCTTTTTATTTTTTATTTTGATAAAGGGTCTTGCTAGGTTACTTAGGGCCTTACTAAGTTGCTGAGGTTGGTCTTGAACTTGCAATCCTCCTGCCTCAGCCCCCTGAGTTGCTAGAATCATAGGAATGACCACCAGGCCTGGCCAGGAGGGCAGTCTTCTATGGATCATACTTGCTCAGTCCCAGACGCTGGAGTAATCATGCCTGGGTTTATTGCCCACCCTGATTTTTCTGGGTAACCTTTAAAATAAAGATTCAACTTCTCAAATATATTTTCTTGCCTGCAAAATGTGGGTGATAGTACTTTTTCCCTTCTATGCTTTTTGTGAGGACTGAGTGAAATAATATCCATAAACCACAATCCCTTTCACACAGTGAATGCTCAGTAAATGTTAATCAAAGTTATTGTTATAAAATAGCTATTATTGGTGCAACGGGCAAGTTATTCACTGTCTCCCATTGTTTTCATCTGACAGATTTGGCTCCATGGAAACGTTAGAGGCCAGGCTATGTGGGCAATGACTAAACAGACTCCATTTTGCTCTGAGACTCCATGTTACGTAGGAAATGCTTCTACCATGGGAACACCCTGCCTCTGTACCCATCATCAGTTACTTAGCACGACATGCTTGGCAATACAAAATGACAAAATGACAATTTTTATATAATGAAAAATTGTTCTCTTTTTGATTCCCATTTTTCCTAAAGAATGTACCATGTTAACAGTGATGTCAACAGTGTTTTTTTAGATGTTAGTAACCATTCTTTAGTTTGTACCTAAGTAAGGTCGTTCTGACCCACGTCCCCCTCTGCTAATGATTTCAGATCTCATGATGTAAGTTTGTAACTTTAAATCATAGCAACAGACACTTATGATTGATGTCCTGACTCTGTGGTCAGGGCTGTTCTCCCGATAACCATTTTTGGGGCATTGTATGAGACAGTCGCCAGTCGGCTAATAAAGACTCTCAAATTTGGATTTCTCAATGGTGATCAGTCTGTTCTTAGGTTGTGCCCCATAACACCATTATCTGATCTGTAAAATGAAGTGAGCCAAGAATGATATTCAAGATCTCCTCTGGCTGTGATTTCTGGGGTTCTGGTGTTTCTGATATCACTTGGCCCATTTTTTTTACACAGTACCATATACAATTAGACCCTAGGTTACTAATAGGAGTGTATTTCATTTTCCTGTAGGCCCAATTAGAAGAGTGATCTTATTGTAGTGATAAACTCAAGGACCATCTCAGACACAACCGTGGGTGGTGTTTTGGTATCCTATGGTTGCTATTACTAATTAGCAAAAATTAGGTGAACTTAAATCAACAGAAATCTACTCTCTCACAATTCTGGAAATTTGAAGTTCCAAATCACAGCATCTGAAGGGTGCTGTCCCCTGGAGGCTCCAGGGAGAGTCAGCAGCAGCCGCTCCCGCCTCCTGGTGGTTGCTCAGTGCTCCCTGGCTCGCCCATGTTACCACTCCACTCTGCCTGCCTTCCCATTGCCTCGTCCCCATGTGGCTCTGCATTTTGCATCTCCCATGGCCTTTCTCTTACGAGGACACATGTCACTGGATTTAGGGTTCACCCTGTTTTTTTAAATTTTGTTTGTTTTTAGTTGTAGATGGACACAATACTTTTATTTTATTTATTTATATGGTGTTGAGGATCAAACCCAGTGTCTCATGCATGCGAAGCAAACACTCCACCACTGAGCTACAAACCCAGCTCCCACCCTGCCTTAATCCACATTGTACTTCTGCAACAGAAGACTTGAAGCTGGGTGGTTCTAGAGTCTAGGGCGTCCAAGAGAGGTTTGGCATCTGCTAAGGGCCCAGTCTCCACTTCCGAGAGGGAGGCTTTTTCTTCATTTTCCAGAGAGAGGAACACTGTTCCTCACGAGGCAGAGAAGTGAAAGAGCAAAGGGCAAGTCACCCACTAGAGGAAGCCCCTTTTTGAAAGGCATTAAACCCACCATGAGAGTGGAACCTTCATGGCCTACTTACCTCCTATACGACCCTCCTCCCTGTATCATTTCATTGGCAATGAAATTTCCATGTGGATTTTGGAGGGGACAGACATTTCAAACCATGGCACACCCTAAATCCAGAATGATCTCCTTTTGAGCTCCCTAACTTAACTGCATCTGCAAAGACCCTTTCTCTGGGTAAAGTCACATTCACAGGTTCCAATAGCTAGAACTTGGACTTTTCTTTTGGGGACCACTGTTCAACTCAATGCAGGTGGAATGCCATCCCTGGAGAGATCCTACTTACCATGTGCCATCTGGGGTAAAACTTTCTGCTTTCCATAATCTCTCATGTTGTGTGTTAGCTGAGAGTATATAATTAAATTGGACAAATGTAAAGTACTTCATCATTTTATTCTGAAGTTGTGGTCACATCCACACCCTCTCCAACACATGCTATGTGTCGGAGGCATTTTCAGCTCAGGACACAGCCACAAAGGAAGCAGACAAAGCCCTGTCCTTGTGGAGTTGACATCTTACTAGGAGAGACAGATAACAAATGAATGAGCAGGTAAGAAATGTTAAATGTGATAGGTTTAGATGTGAAAAATACAGTTTGCTAAATGTGATGAAAAGCCAGGCGTGGTAGCATACACCTGTAATCCAGCTCAGGAAGCTGAAGCAGGAGGATCTCAAGTTCAAAGCCAGCCTCAGCAACTTAGCAAAGCCCAAAGCAATTCCGCAAGACTCTGTCTCTAAATAAAATATTTTAAAAAGTGCTAGGGTGCGGGGAATGAAAGATAGTGAACTGATACAAACATCATTACCCTGTGTACATGTATGATTACACGAATGGTGTGAATCTACATAGTGCACAGCCATAGAAATGAAAAGTTGTACCCCATTTGTGTACAATGAATCAAAATGCAGTCTATAAACAAACAAACAACAACAATAACAACAAAGAACTGGAGATGCGGCTCAGTGGTTAAGTGCCCCTGGGTTAAATCCCTGGTGCAGACAAACCAATAAATAAATAAATAAATAAATAAGGTGAAGAAAAAAGTAGGAAAAGAGGACAAGGCATGTCTAGGTGTGCATGCGTGTGTGTGCATGTGTGTGTGTGTGTGTGTGATGGAAGGTGTCATCCCCAGGGAGCACTTGAGTAAAGACCTGAAAGACATGGGGAGACAAGACTGGAATGTCCAGAGGACACAGCTTCAGACAGAGGCCCTGGGAGGCAAGCGTGCTGGGTGCTCCTGGCCAGGCAGCGTGGTAGACGAGATTGGAGAGGTAAAGGGTGGGGTGGAGGGGACACGAGGAGGGTCTGCCAGCCAATGCTATGGTCGTGGATTTGACTCAGAGTATCTGCAGATGGTTCCAGCTTCCAGCCATCTGGTAAGCTAGGGACATCTGCACTCAGAAGAAAGTTGGACTACAACACCTTCAAAATTTCCCTTCGCAACTTGAATACAAATTTCCTGTTGACTTTTTTTTCAAAAGTCAATTCAAGTCTTAAAATAAAAATTCAAAACCAAATATATTTCGTTCAACAATTCTACTTCCAAGCATATACCCACGAAAATTGAAAGCAGATAATCATATAAAGGCTGTTCATAGTAGTGCTGGGACTCAGTCAGTGGTACCCCCAACCACAGCACTTTGGCATACGGAGCACTTTGACCTAAAGGAGACAGGAAGGCCCAGAAGCAGCCTGGGAGGCAAAGTCTCTCTGACCTTCTGCCCTCCTGTTCCTGCTCTCCTCCATTCCTCAAAGAGCTGGCCATGAAGACAGTCTCTGCCCCCCTCGTCAGATGATAGGTCCCAAGCCCCCCTCCAGAGGAACACTGCCCCATCGGAGGGAGGAGGGATGCCAGCCAGAGAAGTCACAGAGAACCTGGACGGACAGGCGTCGCTGGCTTTCCCCTCTCAGTCTGTCCCATTAGGTCACACCCTCTGCCCAACAGCCTTTCCATGCAGCTGCCTGCACTTCATCCAGCCTAAGCATGAAAACTGGCCCATCTCCTTGGGTCCTCGGGTCATCCTTTCCAAGCCTGCCATGTCACTCTGATTAAACAAATCTGCTATGCTTCTCTCTTGTTAGGCTGTCTTGTTGTAGGAGTGTCGACTGTAACTTTTTTAAGATGAACGAGGACACGTATCACCCCTTTGTGTACCTCCAGCAGGATTACTCAGTCTCCAAAGGTAGAAGCCACCCCAGCGTCCCTCTACAGAGAAAGGAATGGATAAACAAAATGCAGATTTTATAATGTACCTGCAATCGCATGGTATTCAGCCTTAGAAAGGAGGGGAATTCTTACATGTTACAGTGTGGATGAATTTCAAGGGTATTGTGCTAAGCAAAGTATGTCAGCCACAAAAAGACAAATACCATGTGATTTCCCTGGTATTTGTCTGAGTATCCACCTGGACCTGGATCTAGAGCAGAGGCACAGAAAGAAAGGTGGCTGCCGTGGCTTGGTGGGAAGGGAGATGCCAAGTCTTGTTTAGGAGCTTTGGTTTTACCAGAGGAAGCGTGCTAGGGATGGATGTTGGTGTTGGCTGTCCAATGTGAATGTGCCCAATGCCACATTCATAATGGTTAGGAGAGTAAATTTTAAACTATATTTTTTCACAACTTTTAGAAATGAAAATACATAAATAAAAATTTAAACACAAAAACAAATGTACCGCCGGGCGTGGTGCACATGTCTGTAATCCAAGCGACTTGGGAGGCTGAGTCAGGAGGATCACGAGTTCAAAGCCAGCCTCAGCAACTTAGCGAGGCCCTGAGCAACTCAGTGAGACCCTGTCTCTAAATAAAATACAAAATAGGGCTGGGATGTGGCTCAGTGGCCGAGTGTCCCTGAGTTCAATCCCTGGTTCCAAAATAAATAAATAAATAAATAAATAATAAAAAATAGAATAAAAAAAAACAAACAAATGTACCTCTTTCCTCTATGGAACAAATATACATTTTTTTAATTCCTAAAGAAGCTTGGGCCCCGGCTGGGGTTGTGGCTCAGTGGTAGAGCACTTACCTAGTATGTGTGAGGCATTGGGTTCAATTCTCAGCACTGCATATAAATAAATAAAATAAAGGTCCATTGACAACTAAAAAAATATTAAAAAAAAAAAAAAAAAAAAGCTGGGGCCCATAATGTAGTTCAATGGTAGAACACGCCTCACACACTCTAGGTCCTGGGTTTAATCCCCAGCACCACAAAATCTTTCAGAAAATAACAACATCAAGAGCAATAATAGCATTTTGTAGCTTCCAAACCCCTTCCAGAGTGGCACATAACTCCTTGGAGTGGATAACAGGAAATACAGCCTCACTAAACAGAAGGAAAGGAAATTCTCATTTCCCTGCTTGTCTTCAACACTGTTTATGTAAAAATATTCTTCCCTCTCAGATGTTTTGACTTTTGGTATCCTCCTCCTGGGCCACCGGAAACCCTCGGGGTTAACACCTCTATTCTTTGTTTCTATGCTGCCACTGAAAGTCAGCATATGAAAAAGGATTTTCAATTAAAGACAGTTGAGCAGGAGATAGAATCTCCATTTCCCCATCACCGCCCAGGCTGGGATTCACTGCAAATTCTTCAGTGTTTCCAGGTTATAAATCAGGGGCCTAATGAAGTTCCTTAAGGTCTCTAACCCCTCCCCCAAATCACTCCCTCTATCCTAAAGATTTGCCAGGGCCTCCAAACAGTTTAAAAAGTAATTGGACTTGGTAACACAAAGTCAACCATCTCAACAACCTCTTCCGTCATTACTGTATCTCATTCTTCTCTTGTTTGTTTTATGGTGCTGGAAATGTGACCCCAGGCAAGCCCTGAACCCCTGAGCTAAACCCCAGCTGCCCTTCATTGTGTTTTAATTTCTCTATCTGCAGAGAAGCTTTCTAAAACACTCATTTTATCTTACAATAAATTTATTTTTCATTAAAACGTAATTTTAGATTTTAATCATGCCTTATGTGGTTACATTCTACATCCTTGAAAACAGATTATCTCCAGAAATTATCTGGAACTCTTCTAAGAAAATTTGGCTATTCTCCCTGTTTTTTCATTGTGATTAAATATATCGTCATTCCTATTTGAAAATACACTTCTAGTGTGGACATGGAAGTAGAATTACCAGCTCTACTGGTGGACACAGGTGGACATTTGTAAGTCACACTATGTATCGTCAAACTTTCTCAGAAAGCGCCCTGATGACACTGCCCCCCAGCTGCCTGGAAGACCCAGCTCTCCTGTTAAAAAATAAATTAAAAAAAAAAAAAAAAAAAAGCCTTTGACATTGAACTGTGGCTTAAGATTCTTTGCCCCCTTCTCCCCCTCTCCATTATACTCGAAGTCTTTTTAATCATTTGTATAAAATTACTCATCAACCCCCGTCCCCTTTTTTTCGGTACCGGGGATTGAACCCAGGGGCACTCCACCACTGAGCCACATCCCCAGCCCTATTTTGTATTTTATTTAGAGACAGGGTCTCACTGAGTTGCTTAGGGCCTCGCTAAGTTACTGAGGCTGGCTTTGAACTTGCGATCCTCCTGCCTCAGCCTCCCGAGCTGCTGGGATTACAGGCGTGCGCCACCGCGCCCGGCTATGAAGCCCCCCCTTACTGATTGCCTTTAATTAGTTTATCATTGTCGAAATATTAAAGAAGAACTGTGGAAACATGTTAATCCCTTAGGGAGATTTTTTTAACGCATAAATTTAAATTATGCAAAGTAGGTTCCTGTTCTCAGGCGCAGCGTCACCGGCGCACGGAAGAGCAGGTCCCGGTGAAGCGAGGAGCCCAGGAGTCCCCGGCCCGCGCCCTCCCGCGCCCTCCGTGCGGGGTGGCGAGGCACTTAGGAAGGACCGGTCCTCCACCCTCGCCGGCCAGTGGCATCCGCGCGCCCACGCCCCTGGGGATGTCCCCAGGTCCCGCAGGGCGGCTCCCGCGGTCCAGAGCCGCTGTGTCCGCACGCCGAGGCGCCTCTGGGCTGGGCCCGGGGCTCACCGGAGAAAAATCCCACCGACGCCCCGAGACGCCCCATATGAAAGCCACATTATTTTCCAAGGCCCCCACGGTGGGAAAGCTGCTCTAGAGGGACATCCTCACTTGTTCTGTCCCCTCCGCGGCGCTCGGTCGCCTGGGAGCGCGGCGCCCTCCCTTCACTCCCTTGGCCGCAGGTTCGAGCACCCACGTCTGGGCGTCCTTGGCATCCGCCATCCAGCACCGAGGACAGGGCGGGTTCGCGCGGGTCCCCAGGGTTCTACAGCTGTCCCCGGACCCCGCCGCCGCCTTCAAATGGTGGGACTGAGATTCTCCGGAAATCTAGGGGCCAGATGCCCGCGGGTCAGAACCCGAGGGCCTCGGGGGACCACAGAGAGGCCACGCGGGACCCTGGCGGGGAGCCCCCCAGCCCAGCGAGCGCGCGTCACCCCAATCCCCGAGGGGCACGCCCGACGGGAACTCTCGCCTTGCCCTCCCTCGCCGGCTTCCCGTGTCACTTCCCGCTGTCCCGTCCCCTGCCCGAGCTTCCTTGCCCCCGCCCCGCCCCCAGGGCCCCCTCCCGGTTTTCCTTTGTCCCCTCCCCACCTTTGCCCTGGGCTTCCCGAATCCCCTGCTTGACCCACGCCCTGCCGCCACCGCTCGGCCACGAGGCGCCCCTCCCTTGAGCTTTTCTTGTCCCCACCCCATCCTCGGCTTCCTCTGTCCCTTCACGGGACTTCTGGCGTCTCTTTTCCCCGCTCTCCCCGATTTCCCTTGTCCTGTCCCCGCCCCGCCCCCGTTTTTAAACCTGGCGCGGAGGGCGCGGGTAGGTGAGCGCGCTCGCCCGGGCGGATCGCGGCGCGGTCCTGTCGCAGGCGCTGCTGGAGGGCGCGAGCTCCGCCCGCACCATGAGACCCGAGCCGGCTGCCGGAGCCCGGGAAGCGCCGGGGCGCGTCTGTCACTGCCCCGGGAACGATCCCCAGAGGCCGTCGTCGCCGCGCGAGCCCGAGAGGTGAGAGTGTCCCCGCGACCCGGGTGGACTCGTGGAGAGGCACTCGCCGCCTTGGTACCCGGAGCGCAGCAAGCTGGATGCCCTGGCGTCGCTGAGCCCCCGGAGCCGGGGCGGAGTCCCCAAGCTCGACGGTGACGCTGAGCTAGTTCCTTGGCCGGAGACCGAGAGGGCTACAACGCTCTGTGGGTCCCAAGCACAGTTCTGAAGGGCAGAGGCCCAGGAGGTACCTGTCAGGAAAAGGGTCTTTCAGAGCAGATCTAAAAGTCACTGGGCTGGGAAACACTGACGTCTTGGGCCCGTAAACGAGCCTTGCAAAGGGGTCCCCTGCACTTGGCTGTCACAAGGTGATAGTCTTTGTTGTCCCTGTGCTCAGGGCTCAGCGTTGGCCATCCCTGGGCACCAACCCTTTTCAAAGTGGTAAAAATTAAGACAATCAAATTAGTTGGGGAAGTAGTGAAGGGGTTGGGAAGGCCAGGCAACCTGAGTGGGGAAACAGATCTCTCCTTTGTGTCAGCTGAGAACTCAGTAGAATTATCTCCGTAGGATCAGGATCCTTCAGTGGAAAGGAGGTGGGGTCACAAATAGTGGCAAAGTAGTAAGCTATAGGGGGAAAATCCTGGGCTGAAGAATCTAGCCAGGATGAGTTGGAGCAGAAATCCTTCAACTAATGTGTTCCCTTTACTTTCCTAACGTCTAAGTGAAGGCAGAAAACTGAGAAACACCTAAGCGGCACTGATCAACCACAGGCTGAGAATTTGGCACAGACACTAGACATAATAACTCATCATATTTTAAAAGACCGGGAACACCCAGCACTGGGGGTCCAGGAGCCTGGAATTCATTCTCTCCTGGTTCTTGCCTTCCAGTTCTAGCCCAACACCTTGGAGACCTTGGACGCTGACTCCAGGAGATGCAGAGCTGACCAGAACGGGAAGCTTGGTAAGATTAAGTGTGGATGTCCTAAGTAAAGCAGATAGTGGCAACTTCTCTAAAATAAAGGACCTTGAAAGGCCTCCTCTCCCGTCCCTCCCTTGGTCATCTAACCTAGAAATGCCTCAAGGTCTGGGAATTGGAGTCTGGGTGAGTAAGATGTTAATCAGACCTGAGTTGCAAGCAGGTTGGGCTCCTGTTGCCTCTCCTTTCTTGAAAAGCAAAGCCCCTGAAGGCACAGAAGTTTCTTGAAATTATTTCTTCCCTGTTGGGGTTTCCTCTGCAAACCTCCGGGAAGAAAGGAGAGGGGAGGGGACTGCCACCTTAGAGAAAAGCCAAGTGTCACACCATTAGCAGTGGGCTGGTGCACAGTGCAAATAAGGTAGAGCCTCAAGTGAAGTGCCCAGAAGGTGCGGCTGAAGGCCCCCACCCACCCACCGGCCGTCTGGCCCCTTCTGAAGTACTTTCCACCCTGTCTGCAAGCACTCCTGGGATAACTCATGTTGTCAGAGCAAATACACTCAGGCCTCCTCTCCCGTCCCTCCCTTTTAATTGCCACTACTATTTTTTTTTTTTTTTTTTTTTGGTTACCCTGCGTGGGTAACTAAATTGCTTTTGTATTTATTGAAGTAATGACTTCCTTTCATTTGCTGTATTTTAAAATGTAACTTGATGGCTTGCTTATTTATTTATTTATGTATTTATGTATTTATTTATTTATTTATTTATTTTTGGTGCTGGGGATTCAACCCAGGGCCTTGTGCTTGCTAGGCAAGGACTCTATCACACCAGGGCCACACACCGGGCCCTAATTTGATGGCTTTTAAAATACTGTAAGAGTTAATCTGGCTAGGAAGAACTGTGTATTTGATTTACATAACACACGTGGCGTATGGTTTAATATTCAGTTATTTGTAGTATTGTAAGAAAACTTGGGTGTGAGAAAGTAGACCTTCACCCTATTTTGATGTTTAGTATACTTTATTCAACTGATCTGAATACTGGAAGTTTTAATTCAGTTACTATTATTTTTAAAAATGATTCAAATAAAATCTATAGCAAATTAACAAGTGGTATAATTTTTTAGCCTATTTTTTTTCATACTGGGAATTGAACCTGGCGCATTTAACCACTGAGCCACATCCCCCAGCCCTTAATTTATTTCATTTATTTTGAGACAAGGCCTTACTTAGTTGCTGAGGCTGACTTCTAACTTGCCATCCATTTGCCTCAGCCTCCCGAAGGTCACTGGGATTACAGGTGAGAGCCGCCACACTTACTATCCTAAATTATTCTTTTTATATATATATTTATTTTTAGGTGTTGATGGACCTTTATTTTATTCATTTATTTATATGTGGTGCTGAGAATCAAATCCAGTGCCTCACACATGCTAGGCAAGTGCTCTACCACTGAGTCACAACCACAGCCCCTAAATTATTCTTAAATGCAATATCTAAATAATGGAAAATAGTTCCTTCTCATGCATTCGAATAAGTTTTAAAAAGTAGTATTTTAAAGGAGCGAATATATGTTTACAGTTCAATTCAGTTTTCTTTTAAATGAAATGTACGTATAGCATATTCGTTGTTTGCGAGAATAAAAATACAATAGCAGGCAGGACTTGGCGGCCCACACCTGTAATCCCAGCAATTCTGGAGGTTGAGGCAGGAGGATTGCAAGTTCAAGGCCAGCCTCAGCCCACTCTGTCTCAAGAAAAAAGAAAAAAAAAAAAAAAAAAAAACAGGCCTGGGGATGTAGCTCAGAAGTAAAACACAACTGGGTTCAATCTCTCATATCAACAAAAGTAAAATTAATTTTTAAAAAACATTATATTATTGGTTTCTTTATATATATTAGTTGCAGACGGACACAATAGCTTTATTTTATTTTATTGTGGTGCTGAGGCTCGAACCCAGTGCCTCACACATGCTAGGCAAGCGCTCTACCACTGAGCCACATCCCAGTCCCGTAAAATTAATAAAAAAAAAAAAAATGTAGCACACTAATGGCAGTAGGGCCACCTCCTTTCTATTATCATGAAAAAGCCATTTGTGGTGAAAGTGAAGATTACTTGCAGAGAAATATTAAGCCGCAGGGACTCTAGTTGATTGTCAGTCTGTCACCCTGGATGAAGCAGTTACATCCTTGGATGTGGATGGAGGTGGAGGATGTTCCCTGAGGGCTGTAGAATTTGCAGCCCTCCCCCTCCCCCTCCCCTTCCCCTTCCCCTCCCCCTCCCCCTCCCCCTCCCCCTCCCCTCCCCTCCCCCTACCGCCCGGGCCCGCCCTTTGCGGAACTCAATTGGTAGCGAGGGAAACTGACAGCCCAGGACTGTAGGCCGAGGCTACCACAGCGCAACTGAGTGAGCGCCGCGGCAGCCTTAAGGGAACGGCTCTTGCTCAATGGCGCCCTCTTCCGACAATGCAGGAGAATTCTTTGGCTCCCGGGCCCTAGTTAGTGTTTTTGAGAAATGCTATTGGCCGGGGGTGTCAGAGGCCTGAGATGAGGCCTGGGGACCTACGCCAGGGCTGCCCGCAAGAGATCTAAATCTGAGGGAAGGCTTCAAGGACTTGTGCCTTGATCGGTGGAATCACCCTCGCCCACGTGGGGCCCCTAGGGCTCCTACCTCCCCTACCAGGAAGCCTAAACATTAAAATTTTTAAAATATATTTTTATTTTTGGTGCTGGGGTTAGAACCCAGGGCCTTCCATACGCTAAGCAGGTGCTCACCATTGACCGCCACTGCATTTCCTTCCTGGCTGCTTAGCCACACTGCCAGGGAGGTGATTTCTGGAAGATGTCAGAGCCCATTCCTGGAACTGTCCTATCTTCCAGGCTCCCCGCACCTTGGCTTCAGCGGGTCAGAGGCACATGTCACTAGCCATGCTGGAATCCACCCTCTGGGTCTTAAGAAAACACGCATACCTTAAACACAGTGTTTAACTTGTATTCATTTCTATTCCCATTAACTTTCAAAATGTGACTATTGAGACTTCTCCCTCAGATTTTGAACAAAATCTTTTGGAAAATAATCAGAATGTGTATAGCACTAGAATTTTAAAGCTGTGTACGTTTGTGGGGCACAGCTTTTAAATTTTATGAAGGTGTGCTGACTCGGATTCTTAGCTGGGCACGATGGCGCACGCCTGTAATCCCAGCACTTGGGAGGCTGAGACAGGAGGATTTCGAGTTCAAAGCCAGCCTCAGCAATTTAGCGAGGCCCTAAGCAACTCAGTGAGACCCTGTCTCTAAATAAAATATAAAATAGGGCTGGGGGTGTGGCTCAGTGACCGAGTATCCCTGAGTTCAATCCCGGGTTCCAAAAAAAAAAAAAAAAAAAAAAAAAAAATCGGATTCTTTAAGGAAGCTATCCTTTCTCTGGAATGCTTTCCTCTGCTTTCTACTGTCCACCAAAGTTGGCGCTGTGGCAGGTCCCCTTTCCCGTCACAGGGCATGAGTTCTCCTCAGCAGGACAGGATTGCTTGTGGTGGAAGAGTGATTAGGGGTAGTTTATAATCACAACTCAGCTTAACACAGAAGCAATTTCCGGTAGCTCCCAAAGCATGCATAACAATGCACACGATCTTACCAAAAAACTTCGCTTTATTTTCCTCAGCTAATCACAGCTTTTCATAAAAATATGACTGATAAACTGTAATGTCTGCAGAGCTTCCCAGCAGGCCAGTTTCCTCACAGGTGTGCGCACACACCAAGGTTCCGCAGGAAGGAATGAATGACGTGAAGATTGACAGTGTCGAAATCCTCAGGGTCCTTTCGTGCAATGCCAGAGCAGGCTTTGTCTCATTTCTAATCTGATTCCCACGAATGTCTGTGGAATTCACGAACTCAGGGTTTCTGATCCACCACTTCAGCCATTTCAACCCATTTTCTATCATCCCAGCCTGGTCCGTCCCAGAATGCCTCACACCCCACTCTTCACAGCGACTAAGCTTTCAGAGACCCCAGATCACATGGTGACTCCTGGCCCCTTAGGCCCTTGGATAACCTGGTTATATGTCAGGCAAATCCATTGGGGTCCAGCACCTTCAGGGGTTTGGTTAGAACAGGCTCCACCCTGGACAGGCTGAGCGTGACCATTCCCTCAGCTTCCTGGTCAGCAGTCAGCATGGGCCGGCCTGGCTCCCTGCATGTCTCTCACCCATATTAACATTGCCCTTAGTCGCCTGGTCTCAGATGGAGCTTCCCTCTCTGCCGCTTCTGATATGCAATGTACACAGTTGAAGATACTAATGTGTATCTTTGCCCTTTGCGTGGTGCTGAGGGCCTGTGGTGGACTCCAGTCTGCCTCTCCCTCCCTCCCCCTGGCTGTTAACTTCTGCTCAAATCTTCACCATCTCCTACACAGACTGGTGCCTCCACGCTCTTACTTCAAGCCAGCCCATGAGCAGCTCCCAGTGGCCACCATTATCCTTAAAATAGAAATCTGATTATTGAGCTCAGCTCAAAAATCAGTCTCCAGGACCAAAGCTGAACTCAATAGTGGGTTTTGAAAGAGTTCTAGGATTAGGACTGAGCGTCCCATCAGAGCCTTTGACCATCACCCGTGTCTCATGCATTTCACACAGGGCTCCCCCCTGAGTCCTCCATTTTCCTCTCCCTCTGACTGTGATGCTCCACTTTCCAGGAGGAGTCTCAGAATTCTCACCCACATGCCAAGGATATCCCTGTGGGGCCCTAGAACCCTTTCTTGGTCCCCTTCCCTATGAAGAATCAGGAACGTCTTGCAGTGTTATGCTTTGTAGAACAGTTATTTGTACGCATGTGCATTTCTCCCTTTAGATTGAAAAGCACCCATGCTATGGCTTTGGGTCTGTATTCTTCATGGGTTAAAGCCCTCACAATGCCTGGGACATTGTGGTGGAAGGAACTGTCTGATACAGCTACGATGTTTGAAATTGGTCCTGATAGTAACAATTTCGGACTACCTCAATTTTTCTTTAAAAACTTCAAGATGGGCCGGGCGTGGTGGCGCACGCCTATAATCCCAGCACTTGGGAGGCTGAGGCAGGAGGATCGCAAGTTCAAAGCCAGCCTCAGCAACTTAGCGAGGCCCTAAGCAACTCAGTGAGACCCTGTCTCTAAATAAAATACAAAATAGGGCTGGCGATGTGCCTCAGTGGTGGAGTGCCCGTGGGTTCAATCCCCAGTACCAAAAAACAAAAACAAAAACAAAAAAACTTCAAGATGGTACCTTCAATGGCTCCTTGATTGTACCTGTGTACGCATGTGTCTGTCTCTACAGCGTGAGCCTGCGGGGAAGCAACAGACTTTGAGATCGAAGGGGGCCTTCGGCTTTCAGCATCCTGTCAGGTAATTTTTATGACTTCACAGTAAGAAACTTATCATTTCCTTTTAACATGAGCATGTATACACATTAGTATCTTCAACTGTGTACATTGCAACAAAGTAGAAAAGAATTCAATATACTATCCAATATTATTTAATTTTCTTATACCAAAGAGCTTCAAGGCTATTTTGTTGGATTTCTGGAATCCATTCATGTATTCATTCGCTTAATGCTTCAGCTGCAAGGTGGAACTGGCTCTCTCTTTGCTCTATATCCCCCCATCATATATTGTGCTTCGTGTTAAATTTAATTACATATGAATGACATAGGTATCAATTGCATATGCGTAGGTAGTAATTTACTTACACACTGAGGTGCATTTTTATTTCCGTCTTGGTATGTAAGCTAATGTATTGTCTAGTGCCAAGTCAATCTTCAAAATGTGTGTGTTGAGTAAGGGAGCGGATGCTGGGTACCGAGCATGCGTCTGACAGCATCTTCCTCCGGCAGCTCCTGGTTGTCTGCTCCTGGTCCTGGCAATGACCAGGACTCGCCCTGCTGTATCCCACATGCATTTCATTCATTCTGGGCTTGTGGCTCACGTTCTGGATTTTCATCTGTCTCTCGGTCTCTCTCTTCCTCTCTCAGCCTTCCCTCTCCATCCCTCACTTCTCGCTTCCTTCATCAGCCATCCTCAGGGTGCTTCCGCCCTGGTTACCCTGGAAGGCTGAAAACCTTCAGTTCAACCCAAAGACACTCTTTTTGAGAGATGAAATCAAGAGCCCCTCAGTCTGGTTGGTGTGGTTTTTGAAAGAGGAAATGTTTCTAAGTGTCCCTTACATCCATGGTTTTCAATCATTGGAGAAGCTTTTGAAAATCCAGGTGCCTGGATGTCTCCCCCAGGGATGCTGATGTACCTGTATTAGAGAAGGGCCCAGCTTTTGTATTTTTACAGGATTTCCAGCTGATCCTAGGGTGCAGCTGGAGTTAAGAGCCACACCCTACCCATCCCCGGCAAGGATCCCTTTACCATACCCAGGCCTGCAATCTCAGGAACCGCTGGGACTCCCAAAGTTTTGATTTGCTGACAGTGCTTCGAGTTGTGATGCATGAGCTGCATCAGTGTAACTGTGCTTGCAAACTGGGTATACAATTTATTTTATTTTATTTTATTTTATTTTATTTTATTTTAGAATTCTTTTAATTGTAGATGGACACAATACTTTTATTTTATTTATTTATTTTTATGTGGTGCTGAGGACTGAACCCAGTGCCTCATACATGGTAGGTAAGTGTTCTGCCACTGAGCCACAGCTGCAGCCCCTATTTTAGATTTTTATTATAGAAAAAATTTCAAACAGCCAGGCACAATGTCAAATGCCTGTAATCCTAGCGACTCAGAAGACTGAGGCAAGTTTCAGGTCAGCCTGGGCATTACAGGGAGACCCTGTCTCAAAATAAAAAGGAGGGGCTGGGGATGTAGCTCAGTGGTAAAACATCCCTGGGTTCAATCCCCAGTACCAAAAAAAAAGAATTTTTTTTTTTTTTTTTTTTTTAACACACACAGAAATCGCAGAACACCCATGCAGCCATCACTGGCCTTAGTAATTATTGACTTATGACCTGATCATGTTACAATCTTTAACAGCATTCCTGGCCTCTGCCCATTAAATATCAATAGCTTTTTTTTAATTGTGATAACCAAAAATGCCTCCAGATATTGTCAAAGGTGTCCTGGGGGTTGAGAATCACAGGTCTATTGGAAGTTTTAAAAAGTTAAAATTTGTCATGCTTGTTTTGTTTTGTTTTCTTTTTTTCTTTTTTGGCAGTTCTATCAATAGAACCCAGGGGCTGTTTACCCCCAAGCTACATTGCCAGTGTGTTGTTGTTTTTGTTTGTTTGTTTTGTTTTGTTTTGTTTTGAGATAGCATCTCACTAGGTTGCTCAGGCTGTCCTTGAACTTGCAATGCTCCTGACTCAGCTGCTCCAGGTGCTGGGATCACAGGTGTGCACCATGCCCTGTGTATATGGCACACCACGCAAAAGCTCCTCTATTCAGGAGGCCGATGTTGAAATGAGACCCTCTCACTTCCTGAGAAGTTCACAGGGAACCATGCACATAAATTAATAGATGATAAGTGCAAAGACAAGAGATGATGGGGGATATTTAAAATATGCATAACTTAAATCGAAATCCCAGGACACCTGGAACTTAGGGGTTCCAACTTTTGTGTATTCAAGTTTTTTTTCTCTCTCTCTCTTTTTACCCCTAAACACTTCTCCCACCCCTCCAGATTCTGTTACAGTAACATCTGGAAAATTAGCTGCTTCTAAGGATCAGAGTTTCAGAGCAAAGTTTCCTCCAGAGCCCAGAGGGTTACATTTTCCATGCTCAAAAGGTGGCGGGGGGTGGGTAACCTAATCATGAAATTCATTTGGAGGAAGAGACCCAAAATTGCTAAAGCAATCCTTAGCAAGAAGAGCGAAGCAGGAGGTATCACAATACCAGACCTTCAACTATACTACAGAGCAATAGTAACAAAAACGGCATGGTATTGGTACCAAAATAGGCAGGTAGATCAATGGTACAGAATAGAGGACACAGAGACAAACCCACATAAATACAGTTTTCTCATATTAGACAAAGGCTCCAAAAACATACAATGGAGAAAAGATAGCCTCTTCAACAAATGGTGCTGGGAAAACTGGAAATCCATATGCAGCAAAATGAAACTAAACCCATATTTCTCACCCTGCACAAAACAAGTCAAAATGGATCAAAGACTTAGGAATTAGGCCAGAGACCCTGCATCTAATAGAAGAAAAAGTAGGTCCAAATCTTCATCATATCGGCCTAGGACCAGACTTCCTTAACATGACTCCCAAAGCACAAGAAATAAAAGCAGGAATCAATAATTGGGATAGTTTTAAACTCAAGTTTTCCTTTTGATCAGAGTGGGCCTACTGATTCTGGAATCCAATGTTTTCAGCAGCCTGATCCCTTTGTAGAAGTGCATCTTTTTGGGCTAAAAATTGATTTGCTCCTTCAGAGTTCTGAACTAGTGTGGGCTTCATTACCAAGTCCCTTGTCGGGTGTCCACAGTTCCATGTTCCAGTGACTTAAAATCCACTGTGTATGCAGGGAAGGCAAAACCAGATAGGAAGTTCCGGGAGTTAGCTGCTTCTGGGGAAAAGAGTCCTCTAGCAGTTTAGGTCTGTTTTCAGGTTGATTAATGATGTATTTTTTTCTTAAATATTAGGCTTTATTTACCCATTTCAAAACGTCAAGAATACCTGCGGAGTTCCGGGGAGAAGGTGCTGGCCAGTTTCCCAGTGCAAGCCACCATTCATTTCTACAACGATGAGTCTGAGCCGGATTCAGATGAGGAAGAGCAAGGGGAGGAAACGCAGACCTACCTTCTTCAGTGCCAGGGGTCAGAAGGTCTCCAGGGAAGTGGCCCAGGGGGGCAGGGCAGAGGTGGGCTGCTACACCAACCTAGAGGAAGGGATGGCTTGAGGGGTGGCCTCCATGGTAAGGGTCAGCTCCCCCATGGTGACTCTCCTGCGGGCAGTGAGAGCTTCTCATCCAAATGAATTGGGTCTCTCCCATGTTGGCACCATGGGGCAGGAGGGCAGCCCCAGTACTGTGCTGTAGGACCCTTGCTCATGTCCTGGGGACAGCCCTGACAGGACATGGCATCCTCCACTGGGTATTCAGAGGCTGGAGACTTTGTGCACTGCCTCTGCTCAGCACACTCAGAAGACAACTTTTACTTTTTCCTCCCCTGTGATTCTTTTTAATGCAGTCATGCATGCCTTTGAGAAAAGGTGCCGGGACAAAGAGGTCTGTGTCCTCACAAGTTGTCATCAGGAAAGCCAGCTTTCAGAGTCACTCAGCACTGCCACTCTCCTGATCTAGCCCAGTTAGTTAATAGACTAGTGACCCATGCCTGCCTCTCACTTAAACGGAGTCACAATTCAGCTACGTTTTCCTTTTTGAAAATAAGATATTAAATCTTAGATATTAAATCTTTAGACATTAAATCCCCATTTCAACCCATTGTCCAATGTTGATTTGGTTGCTTAGTAGCATTCTGCAAAAATTTTTTCCTCATGCCAAAAAATCAAAACACTGAATAATTCACATAAGAGTATCAATAAGAAGATATGGATTTCTAAGGAATAATTCTTGATAAAAATGTATCTGATAATGGTATAAGGGTTGTGTGTATGAACATATAGGTTGTAGAGTTAACCTTTTAAGTTGGTGACTACTTTGGTTTTGTTACTTGAATGAAATAATACTTTCTAATTAAAGTGTCTGATATAAAATTATTTTGTATGATCAAAAGTGATTCTTGGAGGTTTTTAACTTAATTATCCTACTTAGAGTCATCTTCCTGTGTA
>JAJEJO010000252.1:1092847-1111487 GCA_020662805.1 Glaucomys volans | reverse complement strand
CAGACCAGAATTTAAAATGCGCTGTGTGGTAGTTTTCTAAATTTGCTTAGCATTGGGCCGGCTCAGTGCAAATACTGAGAAGCAGACCCTTGAGCCGTCCAGCCACGGACTCAGCGCTGCAGGACTGACGATCAGGACACTGAGCCCCGGGGAAGCTCAGGCCCTGGAGCTCTCGCTGGACGATGTGTGGCTGCATGCATTGACTAAAGTCCCAAACTTCCAAACTCAAGTTAAAAAACAAACTTGTTTTTGATTAGCATGTATCGATTGTACATATGAACGGGGTTCGGCGCGGGATTTCAACACAAGCCCTAATGGAACCCAGCCTCCCTTTGCCCTGCCCCCGGGCCCCCCTAGGAGGCGCCCTTTGGCACACAGTTGACGTTTAGCTTCCGCCTACCAGAGAGAATGGGTGGTGCTCTCTGACTGGCTTATTTCACGTCACCTAATGTCCTCCAATTCCCTTCATCCTACAGCAGAGGACTGGATTTCGTTCTTCAGGGCAAATGATACTCCGTGTGTGTGTAGGCCACGTTCCCTCCATGAGGGCACCCAGGTGGATCCATCCCTTAGTTGCTGTCCTGCAACTGGGATTGCAGGGATTGTAGCTCAGTGGTGGAGGACTCCCTAGCACGCAGGAGGCTCCAGGCTCGACTCCCCAGCACTGAGGGAAGAGCAGTCAGTGGAGCTGAGCAGTGGTCCCCGGGACAACCTTGAGCTCTCCAGATCCCCGGGCTCCATCATTCCCTCTTGTTTTGCACCCCTCCCCTTTGAAAAGTGAAAAAAGTGCCCAGAAAAACTACTCCAGAAAGTCAGGCAAGGGAACTCAGGCAAGAGGTTTTATTAGGCAGAGGAACAGTGTCTGCCCTGAAGAGAAAGAGAGAGAGCATGGCGGGGGAGCTTCTTTAAGTTGTTGAAATTCCCGGGCAAACAATGATCCGGTCAATTGTGGAGAAGCTGAATTGGCGGGCTAGGGATCAGCCAATGGCTGGCGAGGACGGGCCGAGGAGCGGACCAATGGCTGGCTAGCTGTAGCCGGAAGGGGCGGGGAGCTGTCATCCCCCCTGCCTTCCCTTAGTGTGTCCTGGTACCTACCGCCCTGGAGGGAGACCCGCCAGGTGGGAAGGTGGGCTAGTGGGCAACCCAAGGCCCGAGGCAAGGGCTGGACTTCAGGGCAAACCCAGCGCCTGCCTGCTGCCTGCCCTGGCAAGGCGACATGGGGCGGGTCCACGCGGACAGAGCGCGCTCTGACAGCTGCGGACTTGCTGCATGCGGTGCAACCACCCGCCAGGCCACCACTGCAACTTTCCATTGTACCCTTCCCTTTGCAGTTCTTTCCTGCAAGAGCTGGCCTCACAGTGAGGCAGTGACTGGATTTCCAATGTGGTGCCATCTCTATTCTGTTCTCTGAAATGGTTACAAAATTGTAACCAGTCCGGTGCCATGGCGTTCACCTGTAATCCGGGCAACGTGGGGGCTGAGGCAGGAAGATCACAAGGTCCGGGTCGGCCTCAGCAATCTACCAAAATCTTGTTTCAACTTTTTTCAAAACAACTGGGCATGTAGCTCAGTGGAGAGCATCTGCCTAGCACGTGTGAGGCCCTGGGTTCAATCTCCAGCACACACACAAAAATCCCTCATCAAGGCAGCCACTCCAATAATGGCCTTTATTTTATTTATTTATTTTTATGTGGTGCTGAGGATTGAACCCAGTGCCTCGCACATGCTAGGCAAGTGCTCTGCCACTGAGCTACAGCCCCAGCCCTGTTTTCACATCTTAGCTCTTATAAATAATACTCCTAGGATCATTTGTGTGTAAGTTTTTGTGTGGACACGTGCTTTCACTTCCCTTGGTAACACACTTTGGAGTGGGATTGCCCGATTACATGGTGTTTAATCAAGGAACTGCCAGACCGTTCACCAAAGCAGCCGCCCCTCCTCACATTCCCACCAGTGCTGTAGGGAGTTCCCAGCGTTTCCTTATCCTTAATAAGACTTATCATCTGCCTTTCTGGCGATAGCTGTCCGTTGTATGCAGTGGTGTCCCACAGTGGTTTTGAGCTGCATTTCCCTAGTAATTAACAATGTTGAGCATCTTCTGTGGGCTTGGTCGTTCGGGTATCTTCCGTGGTGGAATGTCTATTATAACCCTTTGTCCATATCTACCAGGTTATTTGCCATCTCGTTTTGAGTCATAACAATTCTTTACACATTTTGAATACTAGACCCTTACCACATATAATTGGCAAATTTTCCTCCAACACTGTGGTTAGACAGAACTTCTTTTAGGTGAATGCTAATTTAGTTACAATTGGAAAACACGTAAATTTTTGAACAAAACGAAAAGTGCCAGACTCCCTCCTACCCCCATGGTCCCTTTGCACACTCCCCGGGCCATTTGCTCCAACTGTGGAGACCCCTTTGCCTTGGTGACAGCATCGTGGTCATGTTTTCACCCACACAGACTTGATTTCTACACAGTTCAGTTTCCCTGACTCAGGAAACTTTGTTTCAAGTAAGGAAATAAGTATTTGTTTTGCAAATTTCTGCCATTGGCCAGGAAGTGACAGCACCTGGTAGATGGGCCAGCAGGCCCTCGGGCACATGGTGTCTTCATGGAAGAATAGAATACTTGCCATCAGGGAAGCCTACAAAAGTTAAAAATGTGCACCCCCAATAAGCCAAGAGGCCCAGGGAATGTACTTTTCATGACTTAGAAGTAAATTCTGGTGGGCTTCATATAACAGAACTTGAGACATCTTAGATGTTAAAGTAAGGCCTAAATTGCTCTCTGGAATTATATACATGATCACTATTTCTCTTTATATTCCAGAGGTCTATTTGAAGAGTACATTGAAATGCATAATCTCTTAGAAGAAAATTCATAGCAATTTTGTTATAAATATCATTACGAAGACAATAAAGCCTTCCTTTCTCCCTCTAAGCTGGTTTTTCAATATAAACTTTTTACTGAATAGCAATACACTGATAGAAAACTGCAGATATCATAAGCTTGGTGTATATGTATATATACATATATACAATTTTTTAAGCTGGGTATATTTTTGCAAATTAACATGCTTATGTAAACAGCACCCAAATGAAAACCAGAACACAGCCCGTTCCCCAGGATGACCCCTGGTTCTCCCTTCCAGTCCTCCAAACCTCATGCAGGTTTGATTTGCCTGTTTTTGAACCTGGTATCAATGGACTCAAATGGTATGTGCTCTTGTGTCTGACTTCTTGCTCTAATATGCTTGTAAGAATCATCTGTATTGTAATGTGAAGTTGTAGAGAGCTCATCCTCTGCTGGACAGAACTCCATTGTGTGAATATACAACATTTATTCCCTCATTCTCCTGTTGATGAATATTTGACTCCTTGGTGGATACTAGAAAAAACACTGCTTTGCTGGTCCTGTGTATGGCTGTGGGCGCACCTGTGGGCCTGTTCTGTTGGGTGTGTTGCTAGGAATAGAGGCAAAGAAACAGTTTTTCTAAGTCTACTTGCAGCTTTGGTGTCCTTGAGCCAAAAAGAACTTAAGAATTGGGGAGATGTGAGCATGGACCAAGAAGTTCCAGGAGAAAAGAATGAGGCTATCAAAAAGGCCATTCTCTTCTGTGAGGTCTTTGAAAATCAGTTTGAGCTCAGAGGTGACATTGGGGCCAGAGAGTGACCATGATCACAAGGCTCTTAGTTCTTTTTGAACTGGCATTTTGTAACAAAATTTAGGAACTTACTTCATTTGGGGATGGGAAATGAAATGAAAAAGTGAAAGGAGGCCTGGGACACTTAATCCCATAGAAGATCCTGCAGAAGTCTAGAACTCTCTTCTGCGGTTCTGCCAAGTTTTCGGGAACTTACCCAGGCTCCAGTGCTCTCACACTCACCTCCTCCCTTGACACAAGGAGAGAACCCCAGTCACAGAAAGCTTCACATCCGAGAGCAGAACCCACATCTTACAAAAGGTCCCTCTCCAGCAGTGAGCGCAGGCCCTCCTGGCCTCCTGCCTCTGGCTGGGACAGCATCCTTCACAAGACTGACTTGCACTGACCACGGGCCACCTGTCACCGCTCTTACCTGTTTCGGTGGCACAGCCCTGCTGTGCTCATTATAGAATTTACTGAGATTTCCACGATTTTATTTTGTGCCCTGAACAATCAACTGGGCTTTTATTTGATTAGTTAAGCAGTTTATTTTTTTCTGCGCCAGGACAATGCTATGTCTCCGCAAGAGGAAAACTGTTCTTCACAGAAACACCAGAGGGAGGATTTGTTGCTTCCTGCACTCTGAATCACGCAGGATGACTCATTTTTATAGAATTGCTAGTGAAAGATCAATGCACTTTTTGATGATCATGAAAATAATGGATATTAAAACATTGAAAACAGTTTTGACCTCCCTGGAAGATGATATTTGGCCAATCTAAAATGTAATATATTTATTTATTTATTCATTTTTCTTTCCTTTTTTTTTTGCGGTGCTGGGGATTGAACCCAGGGCCTTGTGCTTGCAAGGCAAGCACTCTACCCACTGAGCTATATCCTCAGCCCTACATCAGACCCTTTTAAATTTCATTTTATTTTTTATTTAATTTTTAATTTTTAATTATTTTTTCTATTTAGTTATACATGACGGCAGAATGCGTTTTGATTCACTGTACACAAATGGGGTACAACTTTTCATTTCTCTGGATGTACCTGATGTAGAGTCACAAATTCATGTAATCTTACATGTCCATAGGGTAATGGTGTTTGTCACATTCCACCATCTTTCCTTCCCCCTGCCCCCGCCCCTCCCCTAAATTTTATTTGGAGACAGGGTTTCACTAAGTTGCCCAGGTTGTGTAAATGCCCCATTGTCTTTATCCATCTATCTGTTGATGGACACCTAGTTGATTTCATAACTTGGCTATTGTGAAAGTGAACATGGAAATATAGACATCACCTTGACATACTGACTCCAGATCTTTTGTGTAAATACTCAGAAGTGGGTTTGCTAGATCGCAATTTTAAAAAGGTGACTGGTAAATATTGGCAGGGATGTGCAGAAACTAGAACCCTTGTACATTGCTGGTGGGCATATAAAATGGCACAACCACCTTGCAAAAGTTTGGCAGCTTCATTAAAAAGTTAATACATGCAATCCCAGTGACTTGGGAGGCTGAAGCAGGAGGGTCACAAGTTCAAAGTCAGCCTCAGCAATTTAGAGAAGCCCTAACCAATTTAGCGAGACCCTGTCTCAAAATAAAAAATAAAAAGAACTGGAAATGTGATTCAGGGGCTAAGTACCCCTGGGTTCAGTGCCTGATACCAAAAAGAAAAAGTTAAGCAAAAATCACATACAACCTAGAAGCTCCACTCCTAGGAGTCCACCCAGGGGAAATAAAAACATTTGTCCACACAGAGACATTTACCCAGATGTCCACAGCAGCTCTGTTCATAATCTGAACCTGAAACAATCCCAATATGCATCAGCTGGTGAGTGGACATGTGAAATGTGGTATAACAATTCCCTGCTTAGTAATGGTTTCATGTTCTATGGTTTAACTATCTGCATTCCAATGTAGTCCAAAAATATTAAACGAAAATTCCAGGAATAAACAGTCGGTAAGCTTTGGGTTCTGTTTGAGCGCTGCGCACCTTGGCAGTAGCGCTTTCAGCACGGTCCGAGTGGAGTGATGAACTCCCATGCCGTCTGCTCTGACGGGAGCCACCTTTGTGCAGCGTATCCATGCTGTGTACACTACCTGCCCATTAGGCACTCAGAGGCCACCTCAGTTGTCAGGTTGACTGCTGTGGTAGGGCAGCGCTTGAATTTGGAGTTCAGTACTATTAGAGGTTTCAGACATCCACTTGGAGGATCTTTGAACGTGTCCCCTGATAGTAGGGATGGACTAGTATCTATTAATGGACTAGTGGATACTGTTCAACAATGAAAGGAAGTTAAGGACTGATAGAAGCTAAAACACGAGCTGACCTTGACAACATTATGGTAAGTGAAAGAAATCAGACACCATAGATGACACAGTATGATTCCATTTATAAAAAAGCCAACAAGAGGCAAATTTAGGGCAACAGAAAGCAAAGCAGTGGTTGCTGAGAGCTGGGAGTGGGAATAGCATTAACTGTAAACGAGCACGTGGAAGCTTTTTCAAGTGAACACATTGCAAAATTGTATCATGGTGATTGCTGCACAGTTCTAGAAATTCACAAAGATCTTTAAATGGTGTGATGTCAACAAGTGAATATATAATATATAAATTACTCCACAAAAAGTTATTTCTTAAAAAGCTTAGACACTTAATAAAACAACATGTTTCTTTTTCTTAAGCCGCTGAGCCACGACAGGAATAATGTAATTTTTTGGTGAAATTTAAATATTTAAAAGTAACCCAAAGGAAAAAGTTCTAAAAAAAGAAAAAGCATTTCGCTTCTTACTCGACACCTCTTAGTTTCAGCTCTCTTGGTTTATTCATCAAGTCTTGTCTTCTGAAGACAGGCAGTCGTGACCTCTGAGCCATCCATCACACAAAGGTAAAGAGGTCCCAGGTGTTCTTTTAGGATAATGAGTTCAATTCCAAAGTAAAACACCCAGGGAAGACCTGGTGCCCAGAGCCAGGTCATCTTTAGTCAAGATCTCCCTGTCCTGTGTTCAAAGCACATTTCTCAAATTACTTTTCCTCAAGATGAGGTTGTTAAGGAACATGGTAGGGCCAATACCCAAATTTAAGTTAGGCGTAAGATGTGGGCTCTGGAGCTCAGCAATCAATACCTGTTGTAACAGGGGCTCTCTAGATACATCAAACACTACACCTGGAAATCCAATGGCTTTATATAGCTTTTTAGCACAATATATCCATCCCTTGCTATACGGTCACCACACAGGTCATTACAAGGTAGTTTTAATTTTTGTTTTTAAAATACATTTCTTATCAACACATAACAGATATGGAAAAGCAAGCAACTCATAAGTACTTCCTACATTTCATAGATAACACACCTTCCACAACACCAGCTGACTGCCTCACTTATTCTCCTCCAATGGTAACCACTACTTCTAATTTCTTTTTTTTTTTGTATAGTTCAGATTTTATTGATGGCATTTGTTGATTTATATGTAACATAGTTTTCCTATGTAGACCACTTCAAAGCAACTAAATATTCTGACTTGTAATACAATAACTTTGTTTTGCCCGATTTTAATTTTGTATAAGTGGTATCAGTCATGCAGCATGTGTTCCATTGTGCCTGATTTCTTTCACTTGACACTGAACATAAGTCACCCATTATTCTGTAGCATTCTTTTGTAGGAATGTATCAGTATTTATTTATCCATTCTATTGTTGATGTGCCTTTGGATTCCTGCCAGTCTTTTGGCTATTAAAAACAATGATGCAATGAACAATTTTTACATCTTTTGTGGCCATTTCTGTTGAGTGTATCTGGGAGTGTTCCTGGGCCATAGGTATGTGTATGGTTAGTTTTAGTATAAATCATTTTATTTTGCTAAAATCTTGAAAGCCTCTTGAAGTGATTTCAGTGTAAACATACCTAAATGCAGAATTTTCCCAAATATAAACACACATCCATTCCCCTTTAGAGCTGACTTGAGCAAACACCGTTCTAGGCAGCACAATCGAGGATCAGTCATGAGCTGCCAGAGCGCCTGCCCCACAGACTTCCTCTGCGGAAGACACCGCCACTGTCACTCAGCCCTGCAGAAATGTGCCTGTAGGGGTTTCCTGGCATTGCTGCAGGCTCCCTGGGTGGGGTCTGAATGAACATGGCTTTGGTCCAAAAGAAAACATTGTTACTTCAATTTCCCCCTAAGTCTGGAAATCAGCTTACTTTTCATTAAAAAAAAAAGGAGTCCAAGGTAACCATGAACACAATACCGGCTGTCTTTCAGTTCCAAGATGACACTTCTCTGCTGTTTTCTGGAGCTCTGTGGTCCAGCAGGGTTTAAGGCTCTCTCGGCTGTAACCAGTTCTCTGGCACCCACAGGCTCACCAGCCGGCCCTTGTCCTAGCTCATCCCTGGCATCTGAATCCACACTAGGGGACCGGGTTCTGTCCCATTGCTTCCAGTAAGGCGTTTTCAAGACACTGAACATTTGGCAGTTGGCCTCCAATTAACTCAACTTTCCACGGGGCTTCTGTATGGATTTTACTTCTTGGTCTCTGGACTGGGTGTCCCCCTGTTTTTGGAGACTTTCTATGAAAACAAGGGTCCCTTTGGGGTTTACAGCCCACACATGGAAGCTGAGGATCCTGAGACCTCAAGAGCTTTTTCACACTAAGGGACCAGGCTGCAGGAGGGCTGTATTTTGTTTCTTTCAACTTCTTTTTTTTTTTTTTTAACTTATTGATTCATTGAACACAAATGGAGTACAGCTATTGTTTCACTGGTTGTACACAAAGTAGAGTCACACCATCTGTGTGTTCATACATGTACACAGGGCAATGATGTCTGTCACACATTCTGTTATTATTCTTACCCCCCAACCCCGACCCCACTCCTCCCTTCCATCTATGCTATCTACCCTTCCTCCATTCTTGCCACCCTTCCCCCCCGCATTATGCATCATCATTCATTTATCAGAGAGACCATTCGGCCTTTGGATTTTGGGGATTGGCTGATCTCACTTAGCATAACAGTCTCCAACATCATCCATTTTCCCTCAAATGCCATAATTTTATTCTTCTTTATGGCTGAGTAATATTCCATTGTGTATATATACCACAGTTTCTTTATCCATTCATCTACTGAAGGGCATCTAGGTTGATTCCATAATCTAGCTATTGTGAATTGAGCAGCTATGAACATTGATGTGGCTGCATCACTGTAGTAATCTGATTTTAAGTCCTTTGGGTATAGGCCAAGGAGTGGGATCGCTGGGTCAAATGGACAATACCAGACCTTCAGCTATACTACAGAGCCATAGTAACAAAAACAAAAACAGCATGGTATTGGTACCAAAATAGACAGGTAGATCAATGGTACAGAATAGAGGACACAGAGACAAACCCACATAAATACAGGTATCTCATACTTGACAAAGGAGGCAAAAACATGCAATGGAGAAAAGATAGCCTCTTCAACAAATGGTGTTGGGAAAACTGGAAATCCATATGCAGCAAAATGAAACTAAACCCATATCTCTCAACCTGTACAAAACTCAACTCAAAGTGGATCAAGGACCTAGAAATTAGAGCAGAGACATTGCACCGTTTTTTTTTTTTGGAACCAGGGATTGAACTCAGGGACACTCGGCCACTGAGCCACATCCCCAGCCCTATTTTGTATTTTATTTAGAGACAGGGTCTCACTGAGTTGCTTAGGGCCTTGCTAAGTTGCTGAGGCTGGCTTTGAACTTGTGATCCTCCTGACTCAGGCTCCCAAGTCGCTTGGATTACAGGCGTGCGCCACCACGCCTGGCTTCTTTCAACTTCTTTTTGTTCTGATTCTTTCTGTAGTTGCTTGATCTTTTCCAAATCTGGGACACTTGTCAGCACGCAGAGGCAACAGCCTCTTGAACAGTACCCACTGTGTCTCTGAATTTACATGATAAGCAAACGACACCTCTCACTTCTCTGCCACAGCCTAGTGCTCCAATCAGGAGAGGCGACCCAGCGCTTAGCATTCATAAGACTCACTGGACGCTCCTTACTGTCTATTTTTGTTGGCTTTAAAAATGGGCACAACTTTTGACATTCTTATTTGCTGTGAGTAGAGAAGAAATCATATTTGCCAAGTTCAGATGGGCTTCTCAAATTTGGTCATACTTTCCATGCTTTGATAAACTATGGACATGTCCCAAAACCTGATTTGTGAAAAACTTGTTAAAGTATTTGTCAAATGGCAAATATTCAATGGAAAGAGATATAGAACAACTAATCACCAACGTGCTTAGGTTTAAACTACAAAGAGATCATTTTGGATCCTATGTTTTGGGATGACATTTAAAGACTCTCACGTATTGCATAAGATATAATACAATGAACACAGATTCACTTGGCATAAGAAGACTGACCAGGCAACACCAGGTAACAGCTTTACCAAGAGGTCCACTAGGCCACCCAGCTTCTCAATTTTCAGATTCAGTTTTCCAGAAGTTCAGGATGAGCTAAACAGGGTGCCTTAGATAGCTTTCTTGTGTTGTCATGTCAGTTTTCACCCATCCATTAATTAACTTTTTAGAGTCACTGTACTGAGATAGAATTCACATACTCCCTAATTTATCATAGAAAGTGTACAACTTACCGGTCTCTAGGATTTTCACAGACGTGTGCAACCATCCCTGCAGTCAGCTGTAGAACATTCCATCACCCCGGAAAAGAACTCCCTTATCTCCTAGCCATCAACCTCCCACAACCCTGTCCCAGCCCTAAGCAGCCAGGAGTCTACTTTTTAAATTTTTTTTCTTTTTTTTGTAGTACTAGGGATTGAACTCAGGGACCCTCTACCACTGAGTTATACCCCCAGTCCTTTCTATTATTTTTTTATTATTACTATTTTTTTGGTACCTGGGACTGCACCCAGAGGTGCTTAACCAGTGAGCCCATTTAAATATTTTATTTGGAGATAGGGTCTTGCCAAATTGCTTAGGGCTTTGCTAAGTTGCTGAGGTTAGCTTTGAACTCAAGATCCTCCCGTCTTAGCCTCCCAAGTTGCTGGGATTACAGAGATGCGCCACTGCACCTGGCTTTATTATTTATTTTGACACAGGGTTCTGCTCAATTGCCAAGGCTGGTTTGGAACTTGTAATCCTCCAGAGTAGCTGGGATTCCAGGCAACCTCCTGTATGTGTGCCGGACATGAGTGTGTGCTTGGTATTTATAAATATCCCTATTCTTCACTTTCATGTGGACAGAATCATATATTTTACAGTCTTTTGTGACTGGTTCTGTCACAAGCAGGGCGTTTTGAAGGTTCATACAACTCGTAGCATTTATCAGTATTCCGTTCCTGCATCTGGCCAAAGGATATGTCATTGCAGGAATATGCCACATGTGTTTATCCATTTGTCCCTTCTGGCCTTGGGTTGTTTCTTTAGATAGCTTCTTGAAATTTATTCTGATTTGCAATGCTGTTATTCTTAACATAAGGATGTCCTTTCCAACAGAGGCTGATGTTTAGCAAAAGAATTCTCAGTGGGATCTATGAGTGTGTGTTTGCCTGTTCATTGGTCTTATGCCAAAGAGAAGCATTCCACCTAAACGCAGGATTTTCCATGTGTGCTCCTCTCTAAATTCTTGAATCCTAAAAAAGAGCAAATGACATCTGAGCCCTTGTCTAAACGAAATGCTAAAACCATTTCCCTTTCTCCTTCTTCCCACTCTTCAAGCAACTTCTTAAGAAAATAGACCTGAAAATGACACAGTTATTTTTCTGCACACAGAAGGCGACCACAAAGCTCATCCCATCCGGACAGGGTCTCGGCTTGTCGTTCTTTCAGTTAGCCACAATACTGCTCTCCACGCTCTCATGTTCCCCCAGCTTGCCACCTCTTTTGCCATCTCAGCAGTCTTGTCCATCTTTGTCTCATACAGTCAGCGAGATATTTAAAAGGTGATCGGGAGACAGCAATAAATAAACCTTCCCTTCTGTAAGTTGATTTTCTCAGGCATTTCGTCACAGTGACTAAAGCTGACTAACAGTTTCTGTAATTAAATACCTGAGAGAATGAACTTATTAGGAGGAAAAGTTCATTTGGGCTGACCATTTCAGAGGTTTTGGTCCATGGTCTCTTGACCCAGTTTCCTTTAGACCTGTGGCAAGGCAGAGCATCATAGTGGAGAGTGTGTGCCAGAGGAAGCTACAGATCGCATGGCAACTGGGAGACAGAGAGAGGAGCAGGAGGAGCTGGGATTCCACAGTCACCCAACTTCCTTCCACTGGGCCCCACCTCCTAAAAGTCCTACCGTCTCCCAGTAGCTCCAAGGGCTGGGGATCAACCCTTCAGCACCTGGGCCCCTGGGAGATAATTATCTAAACTATAGCAGGTCTAAATAGTCAAGACCCCAGGGATCAGGACTGCACCTTTTCTGACCTTGCTGTTATTTGGGGCACCATCTCTTCAAAATTCAAGTCCAAAGAAAAGACAACATTGTTTCTTAGTAGTCAAAGAAAAAACATGATTTATTTAGATTGGCAGTGACATCAACATGACAATAGGCTTCTTCTCTGACAGCTTCTCCAGAACGGATAGAGATTCACCTGTCATTTCAGCATCAGCCTGGGAAGAATTCTTATTAATGCTTTCATTTGTCCTGCTGCAGATATTTTTTTAGAGCACATACCCAAAAGTTCTCTCTTCTTTGGGGACCATCCCTCAGTTCACAAGTGAAGCCAGTCTGAAAACTGGCTGAGCCTTTAACATGAGCACTGAGGAGCTGGGGATGGGTAGAGACTTGGTCTTGGGGAGTGGAGGAATTTATCTGCAGAGGTGAAATGAAACAGATGTGGTCAGAGGAGGAAAGAGAAGCAGACAAGGGTTCTTTTAGCTCATTCTTGGTTCCTTTGTGTTTCTGATACCCAGCAGCCTTTTTGACTAGGGTGGCATGAGAGATGCTTGTGTTTTTTTCTTTCTTTTCTTTTCTTTTTTTTTTTTTTTGTAATGGGGATTAAACCCAGGGACACATTACCAGTGAGCTGCATTCCCAGCCCTTTATTTTATTTTTAAGTTTAAGAGAGTCTTGCCACGTTGTTGAGGCTGGCCTTGAACATGTGATCCTCCTGCCTCAGCCTCCCAAGTCACTGTAATGACATTTCCTCTTCCTCATTCCTGAGCATGACTTATTGGTTGATCCTTCTAGGCAGTCTCACAACACTAGGGGTGGCAGGGACATCAAGGTGGTGTGACCACATTCAAAAGCTGGGGGTGCCTGAGGAAAAAATGACTTGGATCCAATTAAGATAGCTAAAACCAGCCTCACTTTGTACTTTACACATTACGGACACAGCATTGGTGCCGACCATGGAGCTCTGGGCATGGTTCAGCTGCACAGCCTGGATCGGGCCTGAGGACTTCAGGTTTCAGAGAGCAGAAAGTACATCTTGAGAGATGGCACGTATGAAGAAATGTGGTTTCTGTCTCCTGGGCCTGTCAGAAACAGCTCCTCCTACAAGTTGGCTAATTAAATAAGTCTTAAGTAAATTCCTAAGAATTCATGGGCTGTCAGCTATCCATGGCCTGTCATTTCTCTGCACTTATTTCATTCTGAAAATGATTATGGAAGACTAACTTTCACTTCCTTGAATAATTAAAGAATAACAAGCATAGCCTACATATAAAAATAAATAAATAGGTTGTCAACACTCTATGCTGACAAGTGAACATAGTTTGCTGATAGGAATGTAAAACTGAGATTACATTCCCCGCAACTTGGTGGGAGGTAAGAGAGCTTATGTGAATTTTATATTCTTTATGTTTCTAAAAACCTTTCCTAAGAATATCATCAGAGGTAAGGATGGAGACTTGTTCAAGAATATGTGTCATTATGACATTTGTAAAAATGAGAACTTAAACCCATCCTTGAATCCAATAACAAGAACTTTGTGAAATAAATAACAGTGCATCCATAGGAAGCAATATTATACAATTGTTAAATATACAATGCCACAATATAATACCTGAAAATGAGGCACACTAAATTATATTTACAGTATGATATCACTTCTTGTTAACTACTTATACACAAATTTAGAGCACACAAACTTAGAAGGTTTTATACAAGACTATTAAGAGCAATTGTCTTTGGGTGATGGGTAATGGGTGATATTAGGCATTTTTTTGTTTGTTATTCCCTAAGGTTTTAAAATTATCTACAATAGTTTTTATTTGTATTTTTGATTTTATATGTATATAGAATCAATATATATAGACATATAGATAAAATATATGTATTTTAGTTGTTGATGAACCTTTATTTTTATTTATTTTTATATGTGGTGCTGAGAATCAAACCAGTGCCTCACACATGCTAGGCAAGTGCTCTCTCACTGAGCCACAACCCCAGCCCAACAATAAATACTTTTTACTTAAAAATAAATGAATCTTGGGCTGGGAATATAGCTCAGTTGGTAGAGTATTTGCCTCGCAAGCACAAGTCCCTGAGTTCAATCCCCAGCACTGCAAAAAAATAAAAAATTGAAAAGAAAAGGAAATAAATCTTATAAATAAACAATGAAAGTATCTTAAAAATCAGGCATCCATTACTATTCCATACTCATGTAGATTTAAAATTCTCTCATCATGAAATAACCTTTGCCAAAATCTGGCCAACTTCTGATCAAGAGCATTGCTTGGCATAGTCCATTGGCCCACAGAATGTGTGGCTGATGGATTTCATCAGTGCCTTTCAATCACATAAGTTATTTGACTCATGACATTGTCACGATTAACCCAACACGAAAATTCTGATTGAGTTTGTTGAACTGACTACCACTAATCCTACCGGTGACAAGAAACTCCTGATAAGGATGGGCTGAGAGGTGAAAAGGAGGGCAAGTTTGGGGATTTAACTTCCCTGAAACCGGTTTCTTTGAAGGGTCGGATGTCGGATCCGGTTTCGTTTACTTCAGATCTTTGCACAAATCATTGCATGGAACTGCTGGGCAGGGAAAGGGTTAAATCTAGAAGCAGTGCTTGATTTAGGATTTGTTTGGGGACCATTTATCTGTTGGACTGCTGACAACAATAAACATTTTCTAAATACCTGAAGGAATGAAAGTAGATTGTTATCCAGCGGGAAGGTAGCAGATGCAACTTGGTTATTGCTCTAGATTCATTCAGATGACTGAGCAACACAAAAAACCAAAAACACAACAACAGATAAAAGTTACCTTTTAAATTTGTCATGCATCTGTCCTTGGTGTGTGGTCCTGCCCAATGTCCAAGGTGGCCTACAGAAGACATTTATTTTGTAAAATAAAGTTCAAAAAGGCAAAGATATCATCCACTTAGACCAAACGTTCAATAACTTCTGCAAATGGATTTTTGGTAGGTATTGGCACACATTCTTTATTTTGGCCAGGAAAGGGTAGGGTTATTCTCAAGGTTAAGTAAAGGTCATCTCTGTCTGCCATACTGCCACTCAGCAGTGATGGAAAAGCAAAACCTGAAACTGCTGCCTGGGGATTTCACTGACGAGACGAGCGGCCCTGGCTGTCGGTTCACCAGGTCATCTTGGGCACTTTTCCCATAATTGTACTGGATCGGTAGTCAAAGTGGAACGCCAGCTTCATCACTGATAGAATCGCTGTCCTGGCTGACAGTCCTTTAATTTATGTGTCTTCATGGACAACAGCCATCATTTCTAATTACCTTTCTGTCCTGTAGCAGTTCATCTGTCTTTTAAACACATCAAATTTAACCTTCATGTTAGATGATGAAGGGAAATTTGTTCTGAAGTCACTACCAGACTAGTTTCATAAACGTGAGTCATTTCAGGAAAAAAAAGCCTAAAAGACTCATCAAAATTTGAAAGTAGGAGGCAAATGCTCATGGATTTCTAGTCATTTCTGACTGTTACAGGATTTTCATGTGGATAATTCTAAATATTTAGGTCCTTAAACTATTTACTCCTTAAAATGTGAGAAACAGTTTACACCTGTAAGACAGGTGCACTTTTGAAATAATTTAAGCATAACACTTCTGATGATTCCAGATCAGAACCTCTGATGTTTTCCCCTTTTATATATAAACAATCATAGGCCCTGGGGACCCAAGATCAATCAGACACGTCCCTCCAAGATACATAAAACAGTCAAGGATGCTTTTTGGACCAGTGCTGCAGAGCATTCTGGGTGAGATGGAAGTCTAAGTTGTTCTGGGGTGCTGGGGAGCAGGGCAGGTTCAGGGAGCAGCCATGACACCATGAGCCAGGCTCTGGAAGTTCTTGAGGTTTCTCCCATCCCACCGGAGTCAACCCTTGGGATAATGAGAGAGGTATCTCCCTTCACCTAAAGGATGAGACAACAGCGGTTTAGGGGTAAACTCTCCCAAGTCCTCACATGCCAAGGAGGAGGTGAAACAGGAACTTGAGAACCCACGTCCAGATGTGCTCCAATCCAAAGCTCAGCGTCTCAACCACGCATGCCCTGTTCCTACCCAGAGGAGCACAGTTGGAAAGGCCCTGAGGGTGAGGAAGTCCAGCCAAGCAGGGGAGACCGAGAAGCACGGGGTGGGGAACAGGCAGAAGAGGGGAGAGGGGAGACACTCCCGCACGTGGAGCTGCACAGAAGTCCCAGACACCAGCCGACTGCCTGGAACCATGCGCTGCAACTTTGGAGGGATTTTTCTTCTTTCGTTGCGGAAGGACCCTGCTGGATCCATCCACTTGCTCGCCTGTCTGGTCGCGCAGCGGCACATTTGGAAGGCTGACTTAGCAAGTCTGCGCCGTTTCGTTCCATGTCCCCTCGGACTGAACAGGCCTGAGGTTTCTCTTCTCTTGGGTTCTTCCTCAAAGCCCTGATGAAGAGGAGCGGGAGACCAGTTCAGGCCTCAACCTCAGCGATAAGGCAGCCAAACCATGTCAGGACCTCTCTCCGTCCGTCAGGTGTCCCATCTAGAGCCAGGGCCCAGCAGCTCAGCGCTGTGGGTAAAAGGCAGTTACCTGCTCTTCGCATCCCTCTCCCGCTGGGCCCCTTGCTCATCCCACCACATGTCTGGGAAGCTCTCCTGGGCACCAGATATTCAGCCAGGCCTTGGGGTTAGGGGACAGGACAGACAGGGTCCCCGGCCTGGTGCAGCTTGCACAAATGGGTAAATATGGAATGACAGTAAGAGCCACCACGGGGAAGGAAGGATGAGCCAGTGGGCTCGGGATGGACTCACTCTGGGGAAACAGGAAAAGCTATCCTGAAGGAATGGAGGGCTGAAGGGGGCCAGAGGTGGGAGAGGAGGAAGGCAAAGGCAGCTGCAGGTGCAGGGGGAGGGAGGAGCAGGGCCCTGCAGGACCTGCCTGTGGCCAGCAGGGCAGGCACTGGCCCTAGCCCTGATGAGAAGCTGCACAGGTCTCCGCTCTCTGTGGGGCCTGGAGGAGAGGCTGGTCACTGCTGAGAACAGCCACTGAGGCTGACAGACAGACGGCAGAAAGGGCCAAGTGCAGGCGCTAGCAGCCTGTTCTTCGCGCCCCCTTCCTTCCTTCCTTGCTTGCTTTCTCCCTCTTTCTTTTCCCTCCCTCCCTCCTTCTTTTGCCTGTTTCTCTGTCTCTGGGGTGATTATCTAACCCTGTTGACTCCATGCCGTGCGTGCCTCTAGCTTTGGGTGCTCAGTGTCGACCTTGCTGTCGAGGTGCCGGTCTCCTCTTGCTCTGCCATTCTTAGCACACTGCCTTCCGACCTGTGCTTGTGGAAACAAATATCTTTTCTGGTCTTGGGTTTTTTTGTTGGGGGGTACCAGAGATTGAACTCAGGGGCCCTCAACCACTGAGCCACATCCCCAACCCTATTTAGTATTTTATTTAGAGACAGAGTCTCACCGAGTGGCCTAGCACCTTGCTTTTGCTGAGGCTGGCTTTGAATTCATGATCCTCCTGCCTCAGCCTCCAGAGCTGCTGGGATTACAGGCATGTGCCACCACGCCTGGCTCTGGTCTTGTTTTTGCGGTGAATTTTAAACTAAAATATTTAATGATTGTAGTAAGCTGAATAATGGTCCCTGAAGATAATGGGATCCTAATCACTGGAGTTCGTAAATGTTAAATTACATGGAAGAGGTGATAATGTTAAGAATTATGTCAAGAATCTCATCAGAAGGAAATTAGCCTGAATCATCCTGGTGAGCCCAAAATCCAGCAAGTGTCCTCCCCGGAGAGAAGCCCGGGGAGATCCAATGTACTCTGAGAAGGAAATGCACTGGAGTGAAGAAGGCAGTGGGCAGAAGTGGGGCAGGTCCAGGTCTTCCCCCCACCCCCTGGAGGGTGTTCAGCCCTGCTGACACCTCAGTGTCCCTGACCTGCTCTGACTTCCGACTTCCGGAACTGCGGGAGAATCCATTTCTGCTGTTGTCAGCCACTCGGCTCTGGGTAATTCCTTAGGGTAGCCGGGGCATTGATACAACGATGAGCAAGGATGTGGAGGTCAAGCACGGGATCCAGGGCCTTGGCCATCAGGAGGAAAAGCCTGGGCCACAATAATGATCGCCACTACTTCAGGGCCAGCTGTGGCCGGCACGGTGTGAACCCTCCTGTTTATTTCATGTTTCTTACTAGTCTGTAGCATACGTGTGGTTTCACAGATGAAGAAACTGAAGCTCAGAAAGGCAGAGGATCCTACCAATGTCACATGGTGGGGTTGGAATTTAAACGTGGAACGGATGGAGGCCAAACCCACACTCCTCACTTTGCTCCCTGGAGGTTGGCCATTTCTGTGCATGCTTATTCACTACTTGAATAAATATTTTGAATCTTATCAGTATTCAAATTTGCAAATTAAAATTTTCTATCATTCCTTTATTAACAAAAGTGGGACAGGCAGTAATTACTGAGCCACTTCCCAGCATTTGGCTCAGTTTTTGCTGCTAGAGATTCAGCAGAGAAGAAATATGGTGCATGGGACTGGGGATATAGCTCAGTTGGTAGAGTGCTTGCCTTGTAAGTACAAGGCCCTGGGTTCAATCCCCAGCACCGCAAA
>JAJEJO010000252.1:1066075-1090463 GCA_020662805.1 Glaucomys volans | reverse complement strand
CCAGGCTTCTGGGTTAGAAGACCCACTATCTCAGCATGTGGTTCATGCCCTACCCCTGTCAGTCTCTGGGGATGCTTTTGGAACTGCAGATTGCAGGGCTTTCCAGACATACTAGACCTGGGAACCTGCAGAGGCACAACTCTTGGTGGTTCCTGGCCACTTCACAGTGGAGAGCAGACATGTGGGCCCCTCCTGGCAGTTAGTAGTCTTTGTGCCTGAAACACTGAATGGAGCTTAGTTAGCCGTGGGTTTGGCTCTCACAGGACAACCCAAAATAGCAGTAGCTGAACCAACATACAAGCACATTTCTCTCATGTCCAAGTCCAGGGATAGCTTGTCATGGTACGATAACAGAATTCAAGTGCTCTGTTTCTGCTCTGTTGCTGTGTGGCTCCTTTCCTTAGGACATGCCACAGTCCAAGAGGACGCCTGCAATTTGCCATTAAACCCACATGCCTGGCAGCAGGAACAAGGACAGCCAAAGGGTGTGTTTCACTTTTACATACACTTAACAAATGCTCCACACACTTCTCCTTCCCTCCTTGCAAGTCCAAAAGAAACTGAGGTCCAAAACATGGACCAAATGTCCAAAACAGTGAGGTCTCCTCACTGTCCTGCTGCAACGGACAGGGATCTCCAGACGGAGCTCCCATGTGCCTAGTTTAAAACAGGGAATTGTTTCAAAGAAAGGTGGAGATAAGGAACCTGTCAGAAGCCTCTGCCATAGGGTGGGTGCCCAACCCCAGTGGTGATGCTGAGGTGCTGGGGCTGGGTAAGAGGGACAGAGGTCTGAGAGAGTGGACATGCAGCTCCCAGGGTGGGGGTGGGGCCCTTGGGTTGGTTCGTTGCCTGGCTGCCGGGGGAAACGGAGTACTAAGCCTCACAGGCTTGTAGCAAAGGCAGGTGGTGGAACAATGGGTCCTCCTGACCTGGAAAAGGTACGATGGCAGAGGCGGCAAACACCATGGATCGAAACCATTACTCTCTCTGGTGTACTTGGATTGAATGAGCATAAACAACCCAAAGAGGGGTGAGGAAGCCCCACAATAGATGATTTTGAAATTCTTGTTAACAATGGACAGTGGGGGATCAAAACATGTTTCGTTAGGATTGGAAAAATGGAATACTGTGACATTTCGCACACTGTGAATCTGAGGACCAAGGTAGCCCTAGTATAAGTGTCACCCCCAATGCTGGTGAGGTACGGGAGGGTGTAAGGGAGCCTCTGGGAGATCTGTCCAGCATCATTTATTAAGTGACTTAAAAATATTCAAGCCCTTTGACCCTGGGATAATCCTAATGTAAGGAGTCTAAGGACTCCATTTCACAAAACTCACCCGCACAGATGTTTGCTGTGCTGAGTGTTTAATTAGGGGCAAATGGGGGACAAGCCAGTGGCTGGTGTAGGGAGCCACTGCCTTCTCCTCCTATTTTTGCCTCCATGTGAAATACTTCTGTCTTTGGGAAGATGCAGTGGGAAAGCCACCTCTGCCATTTTCTTTGCCCCACACTCTTTTCACCATGGGAGGAGTGTGCTTACCAATAATGGCATGGAGCCAGGTGTCGTGGCACATGCCTGTAATCCCAGCACCTGGGAGGCTGAGTCAGGAGGATCGCGAGTTCAAAGCCAGCCTCAGCAACTTAGCGAGGCCCTAAGCAACTCAGCGAGACCCTGTCTCTAAATAAAATACAAATAGGGCTGGGGTTGTGGCTCAGGGGCCGAGTGTCCCTGAGTTCAATCCCTGATTCCAGAAAAAAAATAAAAATTAAAAAATAATGGCATGGGCCTCAGGTGATTGCACAGGGGTCTTCTGCTCCTCCCATGATCCTGAGTGTGCAGCTGGGCGGCCATGCCTTTAGGTCTCCAGGCCCAGCTCTCCTCATCTCAATCCCCAGGTCTAGATTTAGAGAAGAAGGTGTAATTTTGACTTCATGTTTATGTAGTATTTGAAAATCTGGCTCTATCAGTACTGAGGTGGACATTGTATTTTTTTTTTTTTTTTTGGTATTGGGGGGTGAACCCAGGGGCACTCCACCTCTGAGCCACATCCACGGCTCTATTTTGTATTTTATTTAGAGACAGGGTCTCACTGAGTTGCTTAGGGCCTTGCTAAGTTGCTGAGGCTGGCTTTGAACTTGCGATCCTCCTGCCTCAGCCTCCCAAGTGCTGGGGTTACAGGTGTGCGCCACCAAGCCCAGCTGTGGACATTGTATTTTAATTCCTGACAGACACTTATGTTCTTGATTGTGCTTCCCCATGGACATGCCATCTCCATGGTGATTTCACTGGCATTAAAAGACGAAGTGTCACATGGAGAGATGGGACTCTTGGGAAAGCTATACCAGCTGACACAGGCTGACTTAGAGCTGCCTATGGTATGCCAGGGCCACATAAACAGACTTTAATGACACAAGCAGGTAATTTAGTCAATGGCACAGTTGAAGTCTGACGTCCGATTCACTTTGAGGCTTTGACTGCATCTTCTAGTCTAAGACATATGGTCCCCTGTGACTGTAATCTATACAAGCAAAGTTCAGGAATGCTAGGTTTGCAGAAATAGTCCAAAGCTGGTATTAAACTATTTAATAGCAACTTCTCATGTATCATATACATAAAACTTGGTTGATAAATGCACTTGGTAAAGACCTATAATTTTATTTTTTATAAGGCCATCATTTCTGACTCCATGACTCCTTTGTTAACAGGTTTCCATTGCATCTCTGGCACTCTGAGGATCATGTGGTGACAAGGCGTGGAGGGCAGAGACCCCTTGGTCCTCAGTCATGGGTCTATACAGGTAATTGAGATGTCTACTGTCCTTGTCTATGTGGCCCATTCAGATTTGGTGGCTATCTCTAAGTGCTATTCTTTGAAAAGTAAAATGAAATTGTAGGGTTATGTGTTTCCATAGCCTGACTTAACCTATCCTGAGTAAAGAAGGTGGGATAAGTAAATTTCCTCCTGCCCCCAAAGTAGGTGCTACAGTCAACCCGACTGAGTTAAACTGAGTGCCTGACAGTTATGGTAATTGCCACAGACGGACCTGCATCCTGGAGAGCCAAATGAAGAAGAATCTCTCTCCTCTTCCTTTCTCTGCCTTCCCTTCCCCACATTCCATCCAGTCTGTACTAAGGTTCATAAGGGCTGGTGGAGTTGGATCATACAATATGCTGGTTTGTGATATAATTGCTATAGAGACTGATTTATTTGGATCTTCTAAATTCTGTGGGTTTGGGCTATTAATATGACATTCTTTGTATATATGTTAGTTTCTTGAGGAAACACAGGCATCCAATTAAGATATTTTGGACCAAATAGTGCAAATCAAGAAATTAGGGGGGACAAGATTTTGGAGTTGAATTCTTCTAGCTTTACATTTAGATGATTTCATACAGGGACTTTTTAATTCTTCCTTGGAGGAGGAGTTTAAACTGGAGGTGTTTTTTTTTTTTTAATATTGAGAACATTTTTGTACTACTGACATTTTCTATTTAGAATATTGTTATTATTTAGGCTCATTGCAAAATGGTATCTTTTCAACATTTTTCTTAAATTATGACTTGCCGCATGGAAAATGCACTATATGACACAACCCTATACCTGATGCATGATTTTAGAAAATAAAAACAGCTGGAGTTCCCCTAAAGGCAGAGGCTGTGACAAAGGCTGTGTGTAGGCAGTTCAATGTGAGAGTAACTGTAGGGAGGAGTGAGTAGCAGAGGAGAGAAACAGCAGACAGACAGGCCAGCACAGGCCTGCGATGAGCTCACCAATGCCATGGCAACCGCAGCTGGGGCCAAGGGATTTTACGAAGCTCATGAAATGGAGCTCAGAACTGCCTCCTTGGGAGATGACAGGGGGGCATGTGTCTCCACAGATGCTTGTCCCATGTAAGGCTCCCGGTGGTCCTGTACAGTGTTAATCCCTCCCTTCCAGGGTGGACTAAAAGTGGGACCTGCATGGATCTGGTTAAAACATACACAAAACTGTTTGGGACATCAGTAGCTGGAGTCAGAGGTGGAACAGAAAGGGCCTGAAGTGTCCCTGAGGTATCCAACCAAAAACCTTGCCCTTACCAAGTGCAATGCAGTCTGATATATTTTATTATACTCTAGTTCTTCTCTCACACACTCACACACACTTTGAGAACTAGTAGTTTTCAAATTCTGGGGTACAAAGATCCTATCTCAGGGAGTCTATAAGGTTAAAACTGAATGATGTGGTCACCTATCTGTCTTCCCACCTAACCTAAATGATCCTGCCACCAAAACTACTCCCATGACCTGGGCCTGCCCCCTGTCCACCAAAACTAACTAACACTTCCCATGGCCTGGCTCTGCTAAGACTATATATAAGCCCAGAACCTCCTGGTCAGCAGCCATTTATTCCTGAAAATGAGCCCATCAGGTGTTTGTCCGATTGATCCCGCTGCTGAATAAAGCAAGCCTGCTGATCCCAGATCTGCTCCCTGCCTCCATCATTTGTGCACCGTGTGCTTACAAAAACCACTCACAAGATAATACTGACGTTACTTGTTTTTTCATTTTCATTCTCTCATGAGTACGCAGTGGAATTTTCCAGAGGCTTTGTGATGTGTGAGAATATAACAGATCTGAATGCAAAAGCAGATATGAGAACCCAGATGTCTTTCATTAAAGCAGACATTAAAGATTTGCAAAAAATTCTACCTGTCTTGCTAATTTTTTTTTGTTTTGGAAAATACAGTTAATTTTCATGAAAAGTATATTAAATCTCATTGTCTTTTGGATTCAGTTTATTATTACAATAATGATTTGGGTCAAATGTTTATGGAACAGGAATCATTTCACATGTGGAAAGATGATCAACACTAATTTTATAACAAAAACTATTATTTATAAAAAGTAATTTCTATTTTAATTTCTAAATATAACCCATGTACACAAAAGCTCTTTGAGGCTCTTACTTTTCATGAGTAAAAAGAGGTCCTAAGATTACTTAAAAAAAAGAAGAAGAAGAAGAAGAAGAATCACTGCACTGAAGTGATCATGAACTGAGCCCCCATTCTGGAAACCCTGGTATGGTATAACCCTTTAGAGGAATGCAGGCCATGTGGCTGGGAAACAGAATAAAAAGGCAATCTGAGGTTAAAGTGCAGTGCAGTTTCAGAGTTACAGTTCCGTTGTGACCCATCTGAAGTGCCCTCCTGGGCACTTCACTGGCCCACAGGGAAGAACAAGCGAAGAGGGCTGCTCCTAGTGCTGGCTCTCTCTTCCAAAGTGGCCCACCGTTGCCCTGCCCTGCTTGAGCACAGGCTCATTCCAGTTGATCAGGCAAGGCCGTCATTCTTTTTTTTTTTTTTAATACTTTTTTAGTTGCAGATGGATACAATACCGTCATTTATTTATTTTTATGTGGTGCTGATGATTGAACCCAGTGCCTCACATATGCTAGGCGACTGCTTGACCACTGAGCCACAACCACAGCTCTAAGGTAGTCATTCTTGACCTTGGCTGCATATAGAATTATCTGGAAAACATTAAAAAAAATTATCTCTGCCTGGGGTCCCACTCCAGTCTAATAAATCAAAATTTATGGGCATAGGTAGTGATCCTTTTAATTGAGGCACAACTTAAATCAAGAGCACAAAGATAAAACTCCATAATTTTCTGAAAATGTATTATACCCAGATCAAGATATAGGGCACTCCCAGCTCACAAAATGGGCTCCTGAATGCCTCTTCCTACTTAACCTACCTGTAAAGGTAACCACTATTCTAATATTTACCACCAGATTAATTTTTCCTGATTTTAAACTTTTCATAAATGGAATTATACAGTATATATTCTCTTATGCCTGACCTACTGGCTCACCATCATGTCTGCGATGTTCATTCATGTCATTAGGTGTAACAAAAATTAATTCTTGCTTGCATGGCCTTGTAACATCTCATGGTATATAATATTTACTTGTGTACTGTTCTATACTTGAGGGAGTTGACTAAAATCGAAATGCTAGATTGTGGTGACACGTCATAAGATGCAGAGCTTGGACAAACTTGGGAACAAGGAACAGCAGATACCTATCATCCACTGCATGCCTATTACAGTCACTGAAATGGAAGCCCTTATTTTCCTATTTAAAATTCCTCCTCCTTGAAGTCATCAAAAGCCTACCAACAAAGAAAAGTCCAGGACCAGATGGATTCACAGCTGAGTTCTACAAGACCTTCAAAGAAGAGGTCATTCCAATACTCCTCAAAGTATTCCATGAAATAGAGGAGGAGGGAACCCTTCCAAACTCATTCTATGAAGCTAATATCACCCTGATACCAAAACCAGACAAAGACACATTGAAGAAAGAAAATTTCAGACCAATATCCCTAATGAACATAGATGCAAAAATTCTTAATAAAATTTTAGCGAATTGCATAAAAAAGCATATTAAAAAGATAGTGCACCATGATCAAGTGGGTTTCATCCCAGGGATGCAAGGTTGGTTCAACATCCGGAAATCAATAAATGTAATTCACCACATCAACAGACTTCAAGTTAAGAACCACATGATTATTTCAATAGATGCAGAAAAAGCATTTGATAAAATACAGCACCTCTTCATGCTCAAAAAACTAGAAAAAATAGGGATAGTAGGAATGATCCTTAACATTTTAAAGGCTATCTATGCTAAGCCCACAGCCAACATCATTCTAAATAGAGAAAAATTGAAAGCATTCCCCCTGAGAACTGGAACAAGGCAGGGACGCCCTCTTTCACCACTTCTATTCAACATTGTCCTTGAAACTCTAGCCAGAGCAATTAGACAGATCAAAGAAATTAAAGGGATAGGAATAGGAAAAGAGGAGCTCAAACTATCCCTATTTGCTGATGACATGATTCTCTATTTAGAGGAGCCTAAAAATTCCACCAGAAAACGTCTGGAACTCATAAGTGAATTCAGTAAAGTAGCAGGATATAAAATTAATGCTCATAAAAATGAATGCATTTTTATTTGTAAGTGATGAATCCTCTGAAAGAGAAATTAGGAAAACTACCCCATTCACAATAGCCTCAAAAACAAAACAAAACAAAACAAAACTTAGGAATCAATCTAACAAAAGAGGTGAAAGACCTCTACAATGAGAACTACAGAACACTAAAGAAAGAAATTAAAGAACATCTTAGAAGATGGAAAGATCTCTGATGTTCTTGGATAGGCAGAATTAGTATTGTCAAAATGGCCATACTACCAAAAGCACTATACAAATTCAATGCAATTCCAATTAAAATCCCAATGATGGACCTCATAGAAATAGAGCAAGGAATCATGAAATTCATTTGGAGGAATAAGAGACCCAGAATAGCTAAAGCAATTCTTAGCAAGAAGAGGGAAGCATGGGGTATCACAATACCAGACCTCCAACTATACTACAGAGCAATAGTGACAAAAACAGCATGGTATTGGTACCAAAATAGACAGGTAGATCAAAGGTACAAAATAGAGGACACAAAGACAAACCCACATAAGTACAGTTTTCTCATACTAGACAAAGGTGCCAAAAACATACAATGGAGAAAAGATAGCCTCTTCAACAAATGGTGCTGGGAAAACTGGAAATCTATATGCAGCAAAATGAAACTAAACCCATATCTCTCACCCTGTACAAAACTCAACTCAAAATGGATCAAGGACCTAGGAATCAGACCAGAGACCCTGCACCTAATAGAAGAGAAAATAGGTCCAAATCTTCATCACGTTGGCCTAGGACCAGATTTCCTTAACATGACTCCTAAAGCACAAGAAATAAAAGCAGGAATCAATAATTGGGATAGAGTCAAACTAAAAAGCTTTTTCTCAGCAAAGGAAACAATCAGCAATGGGAAGAGAGAGCCTACAGAGTGGGAGAAAATCTTTGCCACACACACTTCAGATAATACACTAATCTCCAGAATCTATAAAGTACTCGAAAAACTTTACACCAAGAATACCAATAACCTAATCAATAAATAGGCTAAGGAAACGAGCAGACACTTCACAGAAGAGGATCTGCAAGCAATCAACAGGTACACGAAAAAATGTTCAACATCTCTAGTAATAAGAGAAATGCAAATCAAAACCATCTTAAGATTTCATCTCACCCCAATTAGGATGTCTTTTTATCAAAAATACAGGCAACAACAGGTGTTGGTGAGGATGTGGGGAAAAGGGTACACTCAGACATTGCTGGTGGGATGGTAAGTTAGTGCAGCCACTCTGGAAAGCAGTGTGGAGATTCCTTAGAAAACTTGGAATGGATCCACCATTTGATCCAGCTATCCCACTCCTTGGCCTATACCCAAAGGACTTAAAATCAGCACACTACAGTGATACAGCCATATCAATGTTCATAGCTGCTCAATTCACAATAGCTAGATTGTGGAACCAACCTAGATGCCCTTCAATAGATGAATGGATAAAGAAACTGTGGTGTATATATACACAATGGAATATTACTCAGCCATAAAGAAGAATAAAATCATGGCATTTGCAGGTAAATGGATGAAGTTGGAGAGTGTCATGCTAAGTAAGATTAGCCAATCCCAAAAAAACAAAGGCCGAATGATCTCTGATAAGTGGATGATGATGCATAAAGCAGGGTGGAAGGGAGGCAAGAATGGAGGAAGGATGGATTGCATAGAGGGAAGGGGGAAGTAGGGTCAGAGTTGACGGGGTAAGAATAATAACAGAATGAGACAGACATTATTGCCCTGTGTACATGTATGATTACATGGATGGTGTGACTCTACTTCATGTACAACCAGAGAAACAACAGCTGTACTTCATTTGTGTACAATGAATCAAACTAAATTAATTTAAAAAATTCCTCCTTCTCTCCCTCCTTTCCATCAAAGAAAGAGTTAAATTTGCATACGTTAAAATCTGTGACTATACTCCTGTGTGTATATACCCTAAAGAACAAAAGATCTGCTGGATAGTATAGAGTTAGAGTGTCAAGACTTAGAGGGCCTTGAGGGTTAAATAAATTTAGATTTGGTACCACTGACTTTGAGCGTATTCTTCTAACTTTTAAACACCGTCTTTCTGTTTGTTAACCTTATACAAGACTCATCCAAATATTAATAAGACAGTGTCAAACAAACTTATTAACCAAATCCTCCAACCCTTCAAATATACTTCTCCAAATACTGACAATTCAGTAAAAGGCATAACCATCTACCCAGTTCCTTAATTCCCAAACATCTGGGAATAACCCTTGATCACAATTTCTCAGTCAGCCCTGACTACGCTGCGCAATCAGATCCATACACTTAGTCTGTTTGCTGAATTCTGACAAGAGCTGCAAAGCTAACCATGCCTCCCCAACTCCACTACCACTCTTGCCTACCAGCAATCATGTCTTGCCAGGATTAATACAACAGCATCCTAATGGTGTCCTCACTTCCATACTCCTGCCCCATTCCCAAATCCTCTCGAGAATTATTCTCCATCCAACAGAGCAACTTTAAAAAAAAAAAACAAAAATTAGGCCATGTCACTTATTTTCTTAAAGACCACAACAGCTCGGCAGTGCAAGCTACTGCACTCATCACACTTGACTTAAGTCCAACCTTCCTACACTGTTCCCACACTGGCACACAAAGCCCTTCACTATCTGGCCTGGCCTCACTAGGCACACCAGACTCCATCTCTCCTTGTTCAGTGTGTGCCAGGCCCCATGCTGGCCTTCTCTCTGTTCTTAGGACACACCAAGCTCTTTCCTGTCTTACAGTCACTGCTATCCCTGCATCAAACTTGGCTCATAGTGCCCCTCCAATCTTTCTATGCCTGGTTGCTTTTATGCTATTCAAATCTCAGCCCCAACAGCTTTCCTCTGAAAAGCCCTCCTTAACAACCCAAACTCAAATGGTCAGGCCTTTACTTTCCAGAACATTATACTACCTTAATTCTCTGCACAGCACTCTTCACAAATATTTCTTCCTATTTGCTTAGGCTGCTTCAACTTGCCTCTAAAATATAAGTTCTTTAAAGAATAAATAAAATACAAGCAGAGGATCTTACCATTATTCCATCCCCATTGTCCAGAAAAATTCCTGGGACGAGCAAGCACTCTACAAATATTTGTGTCTTAGATATGCATCTGATAGCACAAACATTAAATATACCCTTTACCCATATCCAAAAGTTTGCATTCTGAGCCCTACAGGACAAACGGGAGGAAAGCCACAATTGACCTTTGCAAATTACAGCATAAATGCCCCTCTGGAGGGACCCCTGATTATATCAACATGTTTTTTTAAAAAAATCTGCTATAAGGTAATGCAGTATTTCAAGTAATGAATATTTGAAAACATTTACAATATTAATCAAAATTTAGTAAGAGAACAACTTTCATTTTTTTACATTTCAATAATAAGAGAAAATAGTATAATTATGGTCAAAATTATTCTGTCAAAAACTTATGCTTGATGTTAGCATGTTTACATGCAACTCAGTTTTTGGTGTAAAGTTCTTTGGGTGTGAGAAAGAACATTTGGTTTACTTCACTAATAGGAATATCTCTTAATGCTGGGATGGCCTCTTCTTGGTATTTCTTCTGTTGTTGATTTTTAGCATAGTTATCTACAAGAAAAAAACAAAAGCTCTTTTGACTTAAGCAATTTCTTTTATAGTCTCTGTGGCTGATGGGGACCCACCACAGTTCACCAGGCTCATGTTTGGATAATGACAAATAACATGCTTAAAATAATTAAATAGTGACTTAAACCTTCTCTTTTGAAGAAATGTCCCAGTAAAATAAAAATGTAATCAGAAAAGTACTTTTCTCATTTCTAATTTGGAAAAGAATTAGTATCTCATTCAATTGTACAATGATGATTAAAGTGCCATTTCGCATTTCTCATAGGGACAGAGTGATATCCAGGCCTGAAAGATGTAGTTAAATCAACACTGCAAAAATCCATTAAGTCATTTGGTATAAATATTCATGGAAAAATTAGCAATTTCCTCTCTTTGCACAAATTGCCTATTTGCTGTAATTCCAGTCAAGAATGCAGGGAATGTAGTAGATTATCAGAAAAGAAATGAAAAATGATATAATATTGATTTTCAAGATACACTGAATAGGTTAATGAATAAGGGTATTACAATGTGCAAAAAAAATCATACCAGGGAACTTAAAAAATACTTCCCAGAATCTAAGAAAGCTCAAGATCAGTCTACCTACTTTTAGAATTGAAAGAACCTGGAAAAAAAAAAAACCCACAAAAACATGTTGTAGCTCTTCTATCCACATCTCTCTGTGGGATGAGGTGTACACAGCAATCTGAAGAGGATACACACCCCAAATTCCCTTGTGAACAAGGTCTGCATGAACCTATTGGCCATCCCTTGAGCAACAGTGACTGTTTAGGGTAAAGGAAGTTTCTCTCAGGCAAAGTTACTGAGGAACATACCTTATATACCTGTGTTTTGCATGGGAAAATATACCTGTTAACTGGCGGTATAACTCACCAGAACTGATTTTATCTATGAACATAACTAGTACATATTCATCGTATCTTAGGTCCTCCACATAAACATTTCCTTTTGTATCACTTTGTACTTATTTCCCCTATATTTTTATAATTATTATTATTTTTTTGGATGGAGATTGGACCCAGGGGCACTTAACCACTGAGCCACATCCCAGCCCTTTTTCATATTTTATTTAGAGAGAAGGTCTGGTTGAGCTGCTTAGGACCTTGCTAAGGTGCCGAGGCTGGGTTTGAACTCATGATCCTCTTGCCTCAGCCTCCTGAGCTGCTGGGATAATAGGTGTACAACACCACCCAGGGGTTCTAAATTCTTTTTATTGATCCAATGTGTCTTGCAACCTATTCTTGATTGCTTTTCTGATAAAAAATGCTAAAATTCCACTCCTCTATTCCCCCAGCACTTTTTAAAACATAAATTTACCTGTGATCGTATGAATCGAGTTGAGTGGAGAAGTACTCATCATGTTAATTCCAAATAAGAGTACATAACCGATTCCTATAGTAATAAGGAGGTAGACAGGTAGTGCAACTGCCCAGTATCTGCAAAAGAGAATATTAATGCACATGAAAGACATCTTAAAAAGTTATGATTCTCAAGAGTCACATAAAATATACCAACTTTTAAATTTAATTTTCATTAAAGTAGTATGTACATAATGGCCAAATAATTCTCTAAGGGTTAAAATGGAAATTTGCAGTCCCCTGTCCCATCCATCCTGACCCTGAAATTTCAATCTCCAAAAAGGACCCCTTTCAACACCTGAGCTGTTTCTTCTGGCACTTTTTCATTTCTATATAACATATTGATATTATTATTTCTTGACTTTTTTTTCAATTTCAGATATTTTCTCTAGACTTCCTAATATGGAGATTAGGAACCCAATTCCTCCTATTCTCTTTTATACTTATGTCACAATCTCTGGTTTTCAGCAGTCACTAAAAAGTACTATGACTATATAAACAATGTTTGCAGCTGAGAACTTTAGTATATCACTATAACATATTTCCTTGTGCATCATTTTATAAAATTAGTAATTACATCTTTTTGTCTGTTTGCTTGGGTTTCCCTCTACCTGTCAATACTTCAGCCTCAAATTCTGAAATGCCTTTCAATTTACCTCTCAACACAGGTAAGTACATTGAGTGCCCTATCTTACCATATTTTACTGATGCATTATTGTTTTAATAATTTCCTCCACTGTTTTCCCTTTCTGGAACTTCCAATAGACTTTTTGTCCTGAATATTTTCCTCTATATTCCACTTCTCTGTCTCTTTGTTCTACCTTCTAGAGATTAACTTTTGATTTATCTTCCAACCTTTCAATTAAAATTTAATTTTGGCTATCATAATTGCTAAGTATGATAACTCTGTAAACATTCCCTTTATAGAGCAGACTGTTCATTTTATAATTATCATCTTTTCTTATCTTTGAGGATTTTGTTATTTAAAAATTTTCTTCTATACCAGCATGTTTTTAAAATTTTGGTTCACTGTACACAAATGGAGTACAACCATCATTTTTCTGGTTGTACACAAAGTAAAATCACACAATTTGTGTATTCATACATATACATAGAGTAATGATGTCTGTCTCACTCTATTATCTTTCCTTCCCTGACCCCTTCCCACCCCTCATTTTCCTCTATACAATCCATACCTTCTCCATTATTCCCTTACCTCCCCCCACCCCTGTTATGTGTCATCAACCACTTATCAGAGATATCACTCAACCTTTCATTTTTTGGGATCGGCTTATTTCACTTAGCATGATATTCTCCAACTCCATCCATTTACTTGCAAATGTCATAATTTTACTATTCTTTATGGCTGAATAATATTCCATTGTGTATATATACCACAGTTTCTTTATCCATTCATCCATTGAAGAGCATCTAGGTTGGTTCCACAATCCAGTTATAGTGAATTGGGCTGCTATAAACATTAATGTGGCTGCATCACTGTACTATGCTGATTTTAATTCCTTTGGGCATAGGCCAAGGAGTGGGTAGCTGGGTCAAATGATGGTTCCATTCTGAGTTTTCTAAGGAATCTCCATACTGCTTTCCAGAGTGGCTGCATCAATTTGCAACCCCACCAGCGATGTATCTCGACTTCCCTTTTTTCTTGTTTTTGTACTTCGGGTTAGAAGCTTCTTTTCAACATCTGGTAACTTACGTTAGTCCACTCATACTTTTAAATAAAGTGCTAACAAGCTAATTGAAGCACAGTGGGCAAGGACAACCACCTGGTCAGCCTCCCTCTAAAAGACCTGGCTGCTTTACTGGGGTCCTCCAAATGGCAGACATTATAGGTTTTTCCTTTTACACTGGTAAGCTTTCTGAGGAGGTATGTCCCATCTTCTGTGAAGAGAGGGTAGAGTAAGCCTGGGAGCCCCTGGCACCCTGGGGTATGCCTTATCATTCACCATGCAGAGATTCACTTATTCTGGTTTGCAGTAGGTGCTGCATTTCCCACACTCAGATCTCAGGCCCCAGACTAGAGGCTCCCTCAGCCTTTCCACAGGGTAAAATTATTTTCTGCAAAGGAGGGTAGGGACAGTTTCCCAGTTATGAAGACTAAAGGAGGCAGGACTGAGGATAGAATGCTCTTATGTTTCTGTCCCAACCAGAATTACCATGTCAAAGAGGTACTGATACCTCTAATTTCTGAGCCATTGTAGCATTCTAGGGCACAAATATTGTTGATGGCTTTCCCACTCTAGCCATATGAGAAAAGCAGAAACTCCCTATCTCAATCTACTAAAAATTTTGTTGAAATCTCTTATCTGCTATTGCATTCTTTATTTCTGTGGGTTTATACCTTTAAAAAATACATGTATTTTTCTTTTTTTCTCTTTTTTTGGAACCAGGGATTGAACTCCGGGGAATTTGGCCACTGAGCCACATCCCCAGCCCTATTTTGTATAAAAAATACATATATTTTTCTCCAGGTTCATGGTAGCAAAATTTTGGGAGGAAATGGGGATAAATTTATGCTCACACTACCACATTTAATTAGAGTTTTATTGATCATAATCGTTATAAAGTTTTCAATTTCTATATGGCCATCTATAGATTTTTCAAAGAATAATGAAAGATTTGGATAGTCTTAAGGAATAACATAATCCTTTAAAAGAGCATTAATTTTACTCTTAACAAATATTAAACTTACTTTTGAGGCCAATAGGTTAAGCCTAAGGAGTTTAGCCAAGATTCAGGAACAAAAGCCCACATAAGATAAAGTACTATAGAAGAAAATAAGAGAGAGAAAAGTAAGTAGGGCATGCATTCAATCTAAAAAGGTTCAGGTACAAAAATGCTCCCTGAAGCATCCCTGATTCCCCAGAAATGATTCCCCCTTTCAGTTTTTCTAGCTCCTCATTTATATGATTCCTTTAATACTTACCATAATTACCTTATTAATAATTTTTTAACATCTTAACTCTCATAGTATAGTATATTTTAAGCGATTTGGGGGTATAAATCATGCTTTAGCAATTACTGTACTTCTTACAGTATCTGATTCTTTGCTTTATGTATATTAGATATTCAATATTTCATCTCCACAGGTTTGACATAATTATAGACATTTTGTTGCTTAAAGGGGAATTTGTCTACTCTAGCTCTGATCTGCTACATGCTGGGCTTCTGTTTGGGTGCAATCTTCTTTCCCTCAATCCCAAGTCTCTGCAGCACCCTTTATATTCTTCTGTATAATAATAGCTAAGCTTTAAGTGCTCACTGTGAGGTAAGCAAAATTCTACATGCATTATTTCAGTTAATCCTCAAAACAGTCCCGAAGTATGTGTGCAATTTTTACAGATGAGAATTTAGAAAGATTATATCATTTTTTCAAGGAAAGTGGCAGAATCAAATTTCAAATTACCTTTATCAGTGATGACAGACTGTTTTTTGGACAAATGTGTGTTATAGAAGTCTCTATGTCAGGAGAGTGAGATATAATGAACCCAGAGGAGATAGTTTCTGCTCTCCTGGAGGTTAAAATCTTGTGGTGAACAGGGACAAGTTTTTCACTTCACTGTCATGAATGCTAATGAATGAGTAACAATAGATGACACAGAAGAATATACCTCCTTCCACTCCTTATCATCTTTCACCTTGCTTTTCTTATTATTCTTGCAATACTATGAATTTATCCCAGGGGGCTCCACCACTGAGCTACATTTCCCAGTCCTTTATAAAAATTATTTTGAGACAGGGTCTCCTAAGTTGTCCACGCTGGCCTGGATCTTGCAATCCTCCTGCCTCAGCTTCTGGAGTCTCTGGAATTATAGGCATGCCCATTGCACCTGGCTCTCCCTTGCTAAAATATTTCCCTATAGTACAAGTTATCATCTGGCGTTGTATTATGTTTTACTTATTTAATTTGTCCATTTGCTAGCTCCTCCCACTAGGAAACAGAAAAATTGTGCTCCTCCCTGGCCTATAAGAGGTAAGCACTTAAATTTTTTAATTAATTTCAGTTGTGTGTATCATGGAATTTCAGCCTTAAAGGCACTGCTTTTATTTACTTGTATAATTTCTAATCCTTGAACTACTATTTGAACAGGTATTTACAAAAATGATACCAGCAGCTGACATTTATTATGTTCTTATTGGTCTTTTGCATTATGTGCTTTACATTTTATTACCCCAGTTAATACAACAGTCAAGAAGCAGCAGAGTGAAATCAGACAATATGTCTGGGTTCAAATTCTAGCTCTATTATCTAATAGTGACCTTGGGCAAGTTACTTAAACCCCAGTATTCTCATTTTTAAAACAAGGACAACAGTAACAGTACTATCGACAGGACTATTTTATACATAACAAGCATTCAATAACCATCATTATGGACATCATGTTACAGATAAGGAAACTGGTTCCGCAGCAAAGAGCAAATATATTATTTCTTCATTTCTCAGACTCCATAGGCTACAGCTCTGACATTAGGTTGTTGGTTTTCAATTAGGGTTCAGAAGCATCACCATTCCTCCATCTTCCTGGTTTCCACAAAATTCCAGAAAGTAGGATTGGGGGCATTCATAATTGCCTCATAATTCCCAAACCTTTCTGGGGAGAAACTTGGGTCTTGCAGTGTGACTCTCGGCGTGCTAGTATCTCAATTTCCTTATCTATAAAATGGAACATGAGGGGATTAAAAGAGGTCCAGGACACAGGGGACACATCTTTCAACCTGACTTCTCTAGCCTAGTTCTCACTCCCCAGCTCCTGCATGCAGCCCTGGGGCCATCCCAAACCTACTTCCAAATCCCCCCAGGCCTATGCCTCCCTCTTCCTTCTCTCCTATTTACTCTTCTCGAGGGAGGCCAAGGGGTGGTCCCTGGAGGAAGCCAAGTCTGACTTCCATCTGATTTCAATGTCTGTTCTGAGATCCAAGGGACTCACCACAATGGCCGTTAACCGTGGATTTACTGCCTCCTCCACAAGCCCATGCCCTCCAGAACGCAGGGACCTGGGTGTACCCATTTTGCCCCGCGCAGTGCTGGGGAGTGTCTGCTGCGCCTAATCTGTTTGGCGAGAGCCGCCTCCAGAACCCCGAGCAGGCGAGGATTTTCTTAAAAGGGACGCAGGGTGAACAGCGCTTCTGTGTGCACACTCTAGGAACAAGTGCATTATTTCCTGGTCCGTGGACCCCGGGAAAAGGCCCTGGCCATCCTTCAGGAAAGTACTTACTGAAGCCAAACTGGGAGCTTAAGAAAAGAACAAAGCCATAAATCGCTCTTTCTGGCAATGGCGACGGTGAATTTTCCACCATTTTCCCTGCGGCTTTGGACAGTCTGTGGAGAAGGAACACAGTCGTCAGTGATGCACCGCCTCCACCATTGGTCCGTCATACCCTCAGCGCTCCGCGGGGGCACGGCCACTGCAGAGCCGACCCGCCGCCCGCCCGGCCCCGGAAGCGCGCCCGCGTGCACGCGCCCTGCGGCGGGGGCGGCGGGGCGCTGGGCCCCGCGAGCCCGGCCAGGCTGCGGGAAGGGCGCGGGACGCGCGTGCACGCGCCGCGCCCCGGCCCTGCCCCTTCCAGGGGGCTTCAGTTCCTCGCCCTGGGCGGGGCGGCGAGGCTCTCGGCCCGGGTCCCGCTACGCCCAGCCAGCCCCTCCCGGCCACTCGGCCACCTCAGCGCCCGCTTCTCTGCGCAAGCGCCGGCCGGGGAGCCGCAGTGGGGGAGGAAGAGACGAACTCGAGGGAAAGGCCCGGGGCGGCAGCGCCCCCCGCCCGGGCGCAGGCGCACCGCGACCCTCACCGGGAGGGAGCCAGCAAGCGCGGGGGCCCGCGGGATCGCTCGGCGGGCGGCCGCAGAGGGGCGGGCGGCGCGGCGCGACTGCGCATGTGCGCTGCCAGCCCACGTGACGCGCCTGCCGCCTGCGCTGCCGCCCGCTACGCCCGCCATCCGGCTGACGTGGAGGGCCGGAGGCGGCGGCGGCGGCCCGCGTCCGAGGCTCGCGGGCTGCGGGCCCGGGTGAGTGCACAGCCAGCGCGCGGCAGGGCTCCCGGATGTGTCACCTTGTCCCGCTGCAGTCGAGATGCCCGGGGAGCGGGGCGCTCCACACCCCCTCCGTGGGTGTGTGGTGAGTGTGGGTGTGTGCGCGTCGCCCCGTCCCTCGCAGGGTGCCGCGGTGTCTGCGTGGGCCGGTGCCCGCGCTGAGGGGGTGTGGCCGCTGTCTGTCCCGGTGGGTGTGTCCCCTTTGTCCACCCCCTTTCGCGAGCGTGGGCCTCCGGTGCCTGCGCGACGTGGCGCAGTCCCTGCTGCCCAGCGCCCGGCCACGGTTCCTGCGTGGGTGACACCTGCGAGGCGCGCGTGCACGCGCCCGCGGGTCTCCTCGCGGCGTCTTTTGTGTAGGTGGGCGCTCCCGGCCTCGGTGGGTGGCCCCCTTTGTGTCGCTGCCCCCTCCGGGGCGCGCGTCCCCCAGCGCGCGCGGCCGTGCTCCTGCGGTCTCGACCCTCGCCTGGCGCATCCCCCGCGACAGCGTGCGTTCTGTGTGTGTGCGGCGCAGGGTCCTGTCGCGTGCATGATCCCGTGTGCAGGTTTCGTTCGCGAGTGTTCGTGCACGTGCGCGCGCCCCTTGCATGCCTGTGCGTCCTCTGCGTTCTAGACACCTGTTTGGGGGGAAGGGCAGCCCTGCCAGGCCGGCCCCCTTCGCCAGGGATGGACCTGGGGAGGGCAGCCGCCCCAGCGTCCTCGCCCCCGGGTTCCTTTGCTGAGCATCCTACCCTGAACGCCCACGCGAAGGGGGAGGGCAGCCGACGGGCTGGCCGGCCACCTGCTCTGCAGTGTCGTCAGTGTGGCCAGTCGAGCCATCCTGTTCTGGGGATAGAACAGAGGGACCTAGGACAGAGGCATGGGGAATGTGGCATGGTACCAGGGAGTCGTTCCTCCCCCAGAGGCGCCCTAGATGCGGAAAGCCCTTAAGTTGCCAGCTTCTTCCAAAATACCTGCCCTGCCAGCGGCAAATGCGTAGTAGCTCTCCCTGGGCGTCCTTGTAGTGCTTAAGGGTTCAGGGTGTTTTATGGCATCCACGTAAATCTCTTTCGGTTCTACCCAGCCTCCTGGTGAGGGAAACAGGGTGGAAATCTCAGCCTTTTACTCCTCCCTTGGGAATGGTTTCCTTATGATTACGGCCCTAGTTAGGACACTTTTTGTTGAAAGAAATTCGCATTTTATCCTAAGGATAGTGGAGTTTATTACAGGGATACTGGGGGCAAGAGACTTCAAACCCATAGGGACCCCCTTTCACTACTGTTACTTGTTCCTGCTTTGCTCTCTAGGGCTGCGTTTGGTGTCTCTGTTCTGCGCAATTTTCTTATTGCCTAATTTCTCATTATTCTTTTTATTTCTGGAACATTTTGAATATAAATGGGGATCTAGTCAATGATTTAGATTTTACGGATGTAAATGTTTTGCCAGATTTACTTCAAATCTTTTTTGTAACCAAAAAAGAGTAAATAAAAATTCAGAGATTGTGGAGGTGCTTTCAGTTCCTCCCCCCTCCTTACCTAGAGATAGCCACTGTGTTTAGATTTGTGTAAATCATTCTTTGCATATTTTATACTTTGCTCATGGTGAATCTATAGTATACATAATATTGTTGGATTTTAAACTAATGATATTAAACTACCTGTGTCTTTTTGCAACTTGCTTTTTTTGCTCAGTATCACATTTAGAGATTTATATATGAATAAATTGAGTAATCATTTATGGATAATCTTTGGTGAATTCATTCTAATTCCTGGTATAGAATTACATTGTATGAATATACCATAATTTATACACTCCCCTACTGATGGACTCTGAAGTTGTTTCCAGCTTTGACTCTAAAACAGTCCTGCATTAAATATCTTTGTGCCTGTCTGCTGTGCACACATTTGGAAGTTTCTCTAGGAAGTATACCTAGTAGTAGATATGCTGGGTAGAAGAGTATGTGCATCTTCAATTTTACCAGAAAATTACAGAAGCTGTCAAAGTGGTTGTACTAATTTTTCCTGTCGGTTTTGAGTGAGAACACCCATTTCCTTATATCCTTGCTAACACTTTATATTATCACACTACATTTTTTGTCTTCTCTTTACTGACCAGCTTCCTTACGACTAACTTGCTGCTGAGTTTGCTTGCCATCACCTAGGCTTTTGCCTTAGCCCTGTGTTAACCTATGGGTTCCTCTTTCACAGCTAACTAGCTCAATCTTTACTGCATTTGATCCTCAGAAAATTAATTTTAATGAACATTTATGTACCTAATGTTGCTATGGTTGATGTAAAGATAGGATTTCCATGATATGTTATATGTACCTCTCAAATGGCAGGTGAGGGGACTTAATTTAAAGCATTTTTTATATGATGAATGTTTTTAAAAACTTTTTTTGTCTTCATTTTAATGTAATATTTGATATATAAAAAATGTGTAACATATGCAAGCTGTGAAGCAAAATAATAAAATGAACACCTGTGAATGACCAATCCAAGAATCAAAATAACCAGTATCAAATGTGTTCACCCCAAAGATGGTTATCTTGAATTGTGTGTTATTCCTTTCATTAAAAAAAAATTATCAGATTTGTAAATATCCCGCAACAGTGTATTGTATGGTTTCTGTGTTTGGAGTTAAAAAAAAAATTACTGGGTATAGTCTTTGGGGGCATGTTTATTTCACTCAATGTTACATTTCTAAGAGTCACTAATATTGAGAATGGATGTAAGTCATTAGTTTTTACTGCTGTGTAATATTCCACAGGTGAATATAACACAGCTGGTGCATTCTCCTGTTGGTGGGTGTTCTGGTTGAGGTTGTGTTACTTTGAAGAGTCTCATATACATTTTCTGGTACAGAGTTGCAAAAATTTCTTTCAGTTTTCATCCTGGGGTATATGACCTAGGGAAGTAATGATTTTCTAAGTAATATGTGGGTACAATGATATTAATGAATGAATTTCTAGATCATTAAATTCTGTGTATGTGCTCTTCTCTGAAACTGGTAATACCTCAGGCCAATGATAGAGTCCTGATGGTTTAACTTTCCCTCCTTCCCTTTCACAATAGTATTTTACACACAAACCACATGTCCACACGGAAGAACTAGGAAATACCCCAAGTGGAAAAATTCTGGAAAACAGAGATAATTTAAAATACAGGGTATAGTGTTGAGGAAAGCCTCTTTTAATCTAGGCACCACCTCTCCATTATTCCAAGAGATGCAAGTCCAATAAAATTTCACTTCTTCTGTTTAATTATCAGTGTGTATAGTTAAATTTTGATCAACTGTATGCTTATTAATAATTATGCATTTAAAAGAATCATTCATTTTACTTTAAAATGCCACCATAATACTCTATAAGTGAATCATTCACAATTATTTAAACTTAATGCTAAAATTTTTTAGATGTCATTGAAACATGAAAGATACATGATTTCTCAAATGCATTTCTGGTGGTTTATGAGAGAAAAAAAAAGTTAAAATACCACCATGGTAAGCTGTTTGCTAGAAGTAGAATTGCTGGGTCAAAGGCTTTGTGAATGTTCAACTTTGCGAATGATTCCAGATTGTTTTGAAGTGGTTGTACCAGTTTATACTTTGGCCAACAGATTTGTCAATGAGATACTTTAAAAAATTTTTTTTTAAAGTTGCAGATGGACACAATACCTTTGTTTTATTTATTTATTTTACATGGTGCTGAGGCTCGAACCCAGTGCTTCACACGTGCTAGGGGACTGCGCTACCACTAAGCTCAAGCCCCAACCCCATCAACTTAGATTCTTTCATCAGCAGTGTGTAAGCTGATGTGCAGCCTCTTCAATACTTACATTAGATGTCCTAATATTTGCCATTGGAATGGGCATGATAGGATACATCGTTGTGGTTTTAATTTGCATTTATTTGATTATTGAGATTGAGCATCTCTTCATATATTTATGAACCACCTGTGTTTTCCTTTTATGAAATACTTAGTCATGTCTTTTTATCCATATTGAGTTGTCTTGTAAAACTGACAAACCAGTAACTGGTATTTTATTGATATATACATTGTAAATGTCTTCTTCCAGTTCTTGGCTAACCTTTTTAGTCTTATGGTGTATTTCACTCTTTCTTAATTTTAATGTTTGCAACTGGAAACCTTCCTTGTTCTGGGTTTATGAAGATATTCTCGTGTGTTTCTTTTTATAAGTTTTAAAATAACACCTTTCACATTTAAATTCATAATCCATCTGAAATTGATTTTTTTTGGGGGGGTGGCCTTAGTGATTCACATTCATTGTATCTCCCCAAGTGATTACAGCTCTCCATCACTAGTGATCTGCTGCACCATCTCTTTTACATGTTTGGCTTCTGTGCGCATGATGGTTCTGTGTCTGGTTTGCCTTTCTGCATCACGTGTCACCTGTTCTGTGTCATTTGCAGTCTGTTTCTGAGTAGATACACTGTCTTAATCATTGGTGCTGTCATTTTACCAGAAATCTTGATATCTGGGAAGGACTTGAGTCTCAGCTGTTTTTGGACATTTGTTCTTTAAGAATCAGCCTGTTACATGACATGTAACCCCTTTGGGACTTAATTGAAATTCATGGAGTAAGTTCTGGGGAGAATTAAAATCTTGGGAATTTTGAGCCTTCTGAGAATATGGTATTTCCATTTATTATGTTTTCAGTGTCTTTTAATGTAGTTTTATAGTCTTCTTCATAGATTTTCCACTTTTTAAATGTTGATTCCAGTGTTTTAAATTGTTGTTGATAAGTGGCAATGTTTAAGAATCTTACTTTCTGACAATTATTAGTAGCAATTTAATGTTTTTAATATTGCTTTTTAGTGATCCCCTTGGTAAATTCTTAATATTTTAATGTATTTCCTGGAATTCCTTTGGGTTTTTATGTGAATAATTATTTGCAAATGGTGGCAGTTTGGATTCTTCCTCTCCAGTTATTTTCCCTTTTATTTTTCTTGTTTAATGTCCTGCCACTCTTCCATCTCTGTTCAATGGGAGTGATTATGGTTGTTCATTAGAAGTGAGTCATTAGAGTGAGCTTACAGGTCTTAAAGGGAGTGTTCCACCATGAAGAATAACATTTGCTATGAGCTCTTATAGATACTTTTGATGGTGTTCAGGAAATCTGCCATTTTGTCACATTTTTCTGCATCTATTGAGAAATATCTTGTTTTTTTCCTTTTCTTCTCTTCTAATCTGTTATAAATGTAATGAATTCCAATTTATGGATTTTAAAGTTCTTTATTCTCTTTATTCCTGAGATAAACCCAAACTGGTATCTTTTTAGGAACTCCTACATTCACTTTGCTGGTATTTTCTTTAGAGTTTTTGAATCTTTTTATAAATATAATTCTTTTTTCCTTTTTAAAAAATTATTTATTTTAGTTGTATTTGGACACAATACCTTTATGTTATTTATTTATTTTTATGTAGTGCTGAGGTTCGGATCCAATGCCTCACACATGCCACGCAAGCGCCGTACCTCTGAGCCACAGCCCCAGCCCCCTTCTTTTTCTTTATTGGCTGTCTTTGATTCTAGTACTTAGGTTACACCGAACTTAGTGAATTAACAAGTAGTTCCTCTTTTTCTGTTCTCTGGGAGAGTTTGGATTGTTACAATTTGTTTCTTAAAAAATTGATGGATCCTATTTGAAATTGACCTGGATCTAATGTTTTCTTTGAGGAAGCTTAGTAGTCATTAGCTGTTGAGTGGTAGTAGGAGTGTTCAGGTTTTCTATTTATTTTAGTTTTGGTAAGTTTTAGAAATTTGTCCTTTCATCAACATGTTTAACGTTTATTGGCATCAAGTTCATGGTATTTTAATTCCTCTTTCCATCTTTGCTTTATTTGGATGTTCCCTTTTCTCATTTAGAATATTATTTATGCCTGACTTATCTCTGTCTCTTTGTTTTTTAAATTAGTTTTGCCAAAAGTTTGTCTGTTTTATTAATCTTCACAAAGAATTAAGTTTTTGGGGGGTGCTGGGGATTGAACTCAGGGCCTTGTGCCTGCTGATTTCCCCCCTTTTATTTATTATTTCCTTCCCTTTATTTTCTTTTTTATTCTTTTATTTTTCTAACTTAAATTGCATGCTTAACATTAATTTTTAGCTATTCTTATTTTCTAGTATAAGCATGTAATGCCATAAATTTCCTTAAGATTCATTTTTTCTTGATCTGACAGTGTATAATGCTTTCATTAACTTTCAAAAATCTTAAGTATTTAAAAAGTTCAATTTTGATTTTTGACGTATTATTTAGAAATACTTTTTCTTTTTCTTTTTCTTTTTCTTTTTTTTGGTACCAGGGATTGAACCTAGGGAACCTCTGAACTACATCCCCACCCCACCCCCTTTTTAAAAATTTTTAGTTGTAGATGGAC
>JAJEJO010000252.1:960459-1054396 GCA_020662805.1 Glaucomys volans | reverse complement strand
GAGTATTTCAAATACCTTCTCATTGTTAACATTTCTTTTGTGAAGAGTCAGCTATTCATTTTAAATACTCATTTATTATATTGAATACATTTTAGAAAATAGTTTTCTAGGGTTTTATTTTCACACATTTTTATTGAGCATTGTACCTGGTATATTGTAGATATTTGATAATGTTTTTTGAATGACGAGTAATTATGAGACCTATTTGGAATATGTTATGACAAAGCATTTGTTATAACTACAGTAACATAGTGTAATGGTAAGTGTTTTTTTATTGTTAATAAAAAGATTAGGTTTATTACAAGCATTAAATCTGTTTTCTTGTAACTTTTTATTTCTAAAATATTTAATACACATGAAAGATGATAAAAAAACAGGGTATTTAGGAAGTATAATTCTGTAATAAACTTTATGAACTCATCTACTTAACGTAAGAATTAGAATATTATCAGTACTAGCATTTTTTTTTAACAAAATTCTCTTTACTCTCTCCTAAAAATAAAACTTAGACAAGTATCACATAACTAAAGTTGTAACGGAAAACTGCAATTTACTTGAAGAATTTAAAACCCAAAATTGTGCGGAGTGTATGGAGGTGAGGATAAATACTTACCTGTAAATATGTATCAAGGGTTGTTTGTTGGGCTGGGTTGTGACTCAGTGATAGAGGGCTTGCCTAGCATGTGTAAGGCACTGGGTTCAATTCTTAGCACCACATATAAATAAATGAATAAAATAAAGGTCTATCAATATCGAAAAAAATTTTTTAAAAAAGTTGCTTATTTGAACTTTGAACAGAAGAAGTTAATTTAAAAACCTGCTGACAATATTTAAGGAAGTACTAAAAGTTGAATAACATGTTTAAGGGAAAATTTTAATAAATTTTGATTTAGAAGAAGAGATAATACCTTAATCTGAAAATTTTAATGATTTTAAAAGTTAATTGAAAATTAAAAGTTTGACTTTTTTAGCAGACTTTCATGAGTTGAAGAAATGACTTTCCTTGATAACATTTTTATTGAGATGTAATTCACATGCCATATAGTTCACTCAGAGGAAATAATGATTTTAATTCAATTTTTAAAAAAAGATTTAGAAAAACATTTAATGTTCACTTCAGTTCTCTAGAGCCATTGATATCTAATTTCTTTTAATTGCTTTTAAAAATTTGAAGTTAAAATTTTATTATATCGGTAACATTTTTCATATGTATTCTTAATGACCTGCCATGTCATATTTTGTAGTTAATCTAGTCAGCATTGCCTGTGTTACAATTTATATATTTTTAAGCACTAAGGTTTATTGAATAATATCACAGTTGCTCGCATAAAGTTAAAATTCTACTTTGCATCTCATTTGTAGCTTGCTGTCCCTTATAGATAAGGTATATTTAAAAATGGGCCAGTGAAATACTGCATGTGAGGGAAAAATTATTTAAGTAGTTATTCATAATGGTTGGTTTTCCTTACTGTTTTAATATTCCTTTAACAAGTTAGTATTGAGTTATTAGAGAAAATTTTCTTGTAATATACATTTGTTCCTCGGTATCTGAGGGAGATCCTCTCAGATCCTGGTTCCTGGATCCTCTCTGATACCAAATCTGCTGATGCTCAAATCCTTCATACAGAATGGTGTAGTATTTGCTGTAACCTGCACACCTGCTCCCATCTATTTTAAATCATCTCTGGATCACTAATACCTAGTACTATGTAAATGCTGTGTAAATAGTTGTTTTACGGTATTGCTTAGGGAAAATGACAAGAAGAAAAGGGTACATATTCATAAGACACTTGCTGTTCTTTATAGATTTTTTTGATATGTAGTTGGTTGAATCTGCAGAACCAATAGATTTTGAAGGTCAACTGTATATACCAAAATATTGGATATTCTCATTTTCTATATAAATAATCCCCTAGTTTATTTTTGATATTAAGGATGGAAACCCAGATCCATTTTTCCTAGGGATTGGTTTCTTGATTGTCTTTGGAGCTAATTGATGGGTCTTCTTTCACCTTGGTTTCTCAGCAAGGAGAACTAATGAAAATGAAAGGAAATGAAGAGTTTTCCAAAGAAAGATTTGATATAGCTATTCTCTATTACACCAGAGCCATTGAATATAGGTAAGAGCAAAACAGCAATGAGATTTTTTTGTGTGTGGCAGCTCAAGTTAGAATGTTAGGATTAAATAAAAGCAAGATGAAGAACTGTAGAATCTCTTCCATTTTGCTATGCAGAATAGATTCTTTTTTTATCTTTAGATGTTAGTAGCATTAGAGGTAACCTGAATATATGGAACTAATTAAATAATAGAGTTGAAGCAAGTAAGGTACCGTGGTTAATTTGGTTTGGCCTTGCTCCATTTTCTTAAGACTTTCCAGCAGAGTCATCTGTTTTTGTCTTTTTCTCATTTTGCTGTCATCTACTTCCTTCTAAATTATTAACTGATCAAAACAAATTGGTTCCTAATACTTAAAATGCTACTTACTCAGGAGTTTTTGCTTTCTTAGAGGGAATTTTTAAAGGAAAATAGTTGGAATGGTTGGGGATGCATGTGCTCTTTCTATCTGGTTTTGTTAGCTGCTAGAATGTTGTAGTCTTTCCCAGGTGTGCCACTCTGTTCCTAATGACCATTTCTGCTGGGCCACCTAGTATGATAGCAGTTTGAAGGGTACTGTGTATACAACTGCTCCCTTTCCTACCTTGCTCATCCTCATGGGGAATGAGTCAGTCCAGTCAGCATGCTGCACTGGAGACTGCTGCTCTGTTCTGTTGAGGAAGAGGTAGAAGACTGAGTCATTTCTGGCCTCATACTGTCAAACAAAACTAAAAAGATCAAAATTTGAAATGAAGGTACTTAAGTTACTGTTGCAATTTTCAAGCTTCCTTCTGCATGGAGTTCTTTGTCATGGTGGCATGGTCCTGACATAAATAATCCTGTCTTCTGTAGTTACAGCATACTTTGTAGTCAACTACCTTTTTAATAATATGTCTTATTTGATCTTGACAATAGTCCTGTGTGCTGGACAGAGCAAGGATTGTTTTCATTTTGAATACGGGGTAGTTTAGGTTGGTTTGAAGAAGGCTACTGAGGAAGTAGGGAACTGAGATTTACCCAGTTAAGACTCCAGATCTTGTATTCTCCCTGCTCTGCCACGTAATGTAAAGTTTTAGTTTTCTCATGCCTTGTTTTCAGTGTGATATATGTTTGTTTCATGTGTAATGTGATTTACTGACTGAATGTTACTTCTTTTTAAGACCTGAAAACCACCTTCTTTATGGTAACCGAGCTCTTTGTTTTCTTCGTACTGGACAGTTTAGGTAAGTTGGTTAAAGTATAACAGTCATTGAATTAGTATGCTAAATACCCATTTTGGGGGAAACATTTCTGTTTTGTAGGTATGCAAGAAAACCCTCGTTTTGTTTTTTTGGCAAAAATGGTTAAATGGTTAAAAGAGAGCATAGTAGACTGTGTATATAGTAATGGCGACTGCAGCAGCTAATTGAGTGCAAACATGTCCTGCATTGTTTTAATTGCTTCACATGTTAAGTGTCACAGCACCCTTAATAGGTAGGTTATATTATTCTCCGCATTTTACCTGTGACCAGCTTATACCACTAGCGAACACTGATGCTAAGATTTGAACACAGATCTCATCTGATGTCAAAGTCTGTGTTTATAATGCCTATAACATACTATGTCCTTGTGCTCTATTAATTAATCTGTTTTGGAAGAAACATTTTTGCTGTGTTCTTTTCTTCTATTTGTCTTGGTATGAAAAAATTAAGTAAATATCCTTCATAAGTGAAAGAAAGCACATAAATTTAATAGTATTACTGTAAGAGTGGAATCATAATTAATTTTTAGTTCCTTATGTTTAATATATTTGCTTGTTGAGAAAGATTGATGTAGACTCTCTACCATGATTTGATTGCTCCTTCAGTTTTATAATTTTAAGGAATTAATTATAAGTATTAGCATTGAACATGTAGACTATTGTATTTAATTATGTAATACCTTACTGTAAGAAGTGTTTGGGGTATGTTGAAGAACACATCCACACAGTAGAATATTCAAAACACAACAAACTAGAAGACCAAGTTAGAGCTCATTATTGTCAAAGCAAGGCTGCAAAGGTGTATGGATCTGCAGAAATGCTAATTGACCCTTTGCTCCTATTGCCCAGAATGAAAAAGGAAAACTTGGCAAGTTATGTAATTTTCTTTTCTTTCTTTTTTTTAAATTTTTTTTAGATGTTGATAGACCTTTATTTTATTCATTTATGTATATGTGGTACTGGGAATTGCACGCAGTGCCTCACACATGCTAGGCAGGTGTTCCTCCTCTGAGCCACTACCCAAGCCCAAGTTATGTAATTTTCATTGTTTACAAAGAAATAGTACACCAGTTGCTCAAATGAGTTTTCCTCCCAGTGCTTCGTTCTGAAGAAAATTTCTTAAATGGCTTACTAATAATGTTAATTGAATGATAAGAGCAGAAAAAAAATCTCAGCAACATTGCTATTTATAGCGGGAAAAAAACTCTGAAAATTCAGTTTGGGGTTGCACAAGTGTTTTTTTATGAAGTCAAGGAAACTGAGAACATGGTATCAATTGTTTTTCAGTTAAAGCACTTACGTTTGGATGTGGGAGGGTGGGAGTGGGGAAGACAATATATTCCAAGTATGGAGCTTTAAAAATAACATTTATTGTGTTTTTCTTTTATTATAAACAGAACACATTCTCATGGTAGAAAATTTGGAAAATACCAGAGTTTAAAAAGAAGAAAATAAAAATCACCAGTAATCCAACCACCTTGGAGAATACCGCTGTATTAACGTTATGCAGCTTTTAGATGGCTTAAGCCGTGGATAATCCGAGGCTAACTAGACTAGAGGAATGGATGGGCTTGACACAGTCTTCCATCAATACCACTGTCCTCAACTGGTTCTGACAAGAAATGAGCTGCAAATGTCTTTAGGTTATTGCCTCTGGCTAGATCCAGAATTGCAGATATTCTGTGGTGTTTGAAGGTGAATCTGTATGCTTTCAAGATCAGATGAATAGGTTTGCAACTTGGCTAGCCTCTTGTGAAAATTGAGGTGCCTGTCTGAAACTTGCTGGGCAGAAAGTCATCTACTCTCAAGCTCTGAAAGCTGAGAGGCAAACCAGGGTGACACACAAGGAGGATCCTCCTCAAACCCTGCTACAACAGGAGGTGCATGAAAGTAGAAACACAGAAGCAGGTAGCTTGGTGAGGTAAAGGCCAAGAGCAGGGTATTTTATACCTCCTTCCTGATGTATAACTCGCTGTTGAACACCATCTATGTTTTCACTAGAGCCAGGTCAGCAGCATCGAAAACCCTTTGTTCCTTATTAGGCAATCACCAATATGTATTGGACGCCTATTTAACGTATGAAGCTATGCCACACCAGTGTTGTTGTTTCCTACCTTCTTACACATTGTTTATGTGATTTGCTTGTAATGTAGGGTTAATATTTTCAGAGTCCATAGTATGGGTCACTCCTGATCAAAATGACTAGAATGATGAGCCTTAAGAAAATAACATAATTGAGATGTGCTACTCACTCAGGAGGACCTACGTCCTGAGAAGGGCTTTTAGCTCAGTTACCAAGGTTGACATGTTTTGAAGCTCTCGAATCAGAGGGATGCTAGTTCTGCCATGGGAATCCTGCTGAACATCTGTGGGGACAACTGGGAGGTAAAGCATCCTCCTTCCACCAGTTTGGTCAAGGATGCACTCCTCAGTTGTTCCATAAGGCCAGGCTTACTCTCTGCTATTGAGTTGCAAGAGAACAGAAATGGAACATTTAAAATTAATATTAGAAAAGAGAAATAAAAGGATTAAAGTAACAAATGCTGAAACTTCTAAAATAATTCAGTCCTGAAAGATCAGTAAATATAAATTGGAACATTAATAATCAAATTTTAAGGAATAATTTTGGCAAGTTTTTCCTCTAAAAGGGTAAAAATAAAAGTACTGTGTCTTACAGCATGGGTGTAAGTTGTGAGTACTTCATGCATATTCACTTATAAAACCTTCACAACCAGGGGAGGTAGATGCTGCTGCCTCTTTACACATGAGAAAATGGAGGCATAGAGAGGCCAAAAAAGGACACAAGGTATATATGTGATGGAGTCAGCATTTGAACCCAGACAGCCTGGATGCAGAGTCTGTATTATTAATCAGTATGGAAAGGTGATGATAGAATAAAAGGGAAATGTGGAAGTTGAAAAATTTTTAAAACAAATGATCCAAATAGTCAATAAACATTTATGAGGACATGATTATCCTTACATGACATGCAGATTAAAAACTACAAGTTTCTTTTTCATATCCATCAGATTGGCAAAAACTTAAAAACTTCGTAATACCAAGTGTTTGAGAGGATGTGGAACAAAGGAAACTTTCATACTCGGCTGGAGAAAGTGTAAATTGGTACAGTCACTTTGGAGAGCAATCTGACAAGGTGAAGATGTGCATATTCTGCAGCCCACTTCTAGGGTCATCCCTTTCAAGCTCTCAAATGTGTCCTCAAGAAGATATGTACAAGCCTTCATATAGTATTGTTTGTAAGAGTAAAGAAATGGAAACAACCTAAATGTCCATCAGTAGGGAAATGGATAAATAACTTATGGTATATTCATACAATGGAATTCTCAATGGCAGTTAAAATGAATGCATTGTTGGGTGAAAAAAAGCAAGTTGCAGAATGATTTGTACAGTATGATGCCATTTATATAATGTTTAAAAACATGCAAAACAATATGCATATTCTTAATACAGAGAATGTATTAAAAATGTTTTAAAAATGCATGGGCATGTTAAACACCAGGGGAGTGGCTATCTCGGGAAAAAAGGAGGGAAAAGAATTTGGAGATGGAAAGGGCGATACAAGGTGGATGTCAACTGTAACAAACTTCTGCAAAAGAAGCTGAAGTAAATATGGCAAAATGTTAATTTCTTGCTAAGTTGGTACACAGTTGGTACATGGGTGTTCATTATGTTAATGTTATTCTCTGTACTTTAATGTATACTTGAAATATTTGATAAAAAGTAAAACAAAGTATAATTAAAAATGCACATAAGAGGGGAAAAACCCAAAATAGTACTCTCTAAACACATCAAGGGTAAAGTAAGTGAAAAATTATCTTCAAAGGAGAGAAGTATAAATATTTCAAAACTAGTAGCCGAGGGGAAAAAGCCTAGAATAAGGTATAAGTTGGGAAACAAACACTTTGTTCAGAAATGGTCAAGATATCTGTTATAGTGATTTTAATGTTAAAATAGCTGTACAGTTTCTAAATCAGTGGCCACCTTTGAATGGATATAGTTGAGGCCAAAAGCCAATGAAAACCGTTCTGAGTCTGTGGATGTTCTGCTTGGGAAATGTGGAGATGGGGTTGGAGTGAGGGAGGGATGGGGGGAACTACACTGCCTCCTGCTTCTCCTGCCCACTTCTCCCTCCTCAGATGGATTCTTTTCAGGCTTAGGAATGTATGCGGTGAGTCCCAGGATGCCCAGTTTGGGTGAGATTCCCTTTTACTTGGTTTCCTAGAAGCTACTTTTCAAATATAATTTGCTAACTACAAAGCATTATTAGAGTGACATTTGTGACTGAAGTAATCAGAAACTTGTAGTTCAGAGGAGAATCAAGGAAAAGGAGTCAGGCATACCTGTAACTTTGGTAGTTAAACTAGCATGTGCAAACTAGGTATAGCAGTAAGCCTTGCCCACTTGGGGTTTAATTCTTTCTTGTGGGACTCACACATGGAAAATTCAAATTCTTTCAGAGGTTTAATGAACAGTATAAGAGGAAATGTGATTAGAGAAAGGAAAAGCTTATCCTTGAATGTTTTTTAATTTACTTTGGAAAATCGTGGAATTTTTAAAGTTGACACTTACCTGACTTCTTACATTAATTTATTTATCCATCATGCGATATTCCCTTTCATCAGATACCAACTGTGTGATTAATAGTAGAGATACACTTTAAAAAGACTCCTCCCTTGGTTATTTTCCTGGTTTCCTCTGAGACCAAAGGTATAAACCAACGTAACTGTATGTTTCTCTGAGAATTTAAAAAATCTTTGTGTGTGTAGTTTCAGTGTGAATGTGTTGATTTGATGAACTATTCCCAATTCTGCTCTTGTATGGTCTCTATTTAGAAGCTGCTGAATTTGTTTTTAAAGAAAACCATATTTTTTAGTCTTCTTTGAGGTTCACTCATTTTTTAAGAAGCAGAAACATGCTTATGGTAAAAGACGGAATAGCAAGGGTACACCAAAATCTCTTGCCCAACTCAGACCTATTCCCTGATCCCTCTTTACGTCCTTATGCATTTCCATAATGTCTTATGCCTTTAGAAACACTCATTATGTTGAACTACATGAAATATCATTTTTGTAAGCCTGAAAGTAGACAATCTTTTCAATGTAATGGATCTTTTTTTAAAAACATGGTGGGAACATAGCTACACTGTGGTTGTACATCTTGCTTTTTTATATTTAAATCCAGGAGTTTGTTGCATATTAGTGTTATTTATAGAAATCTGCCTTGTTCTTTCACATGACTATGTAATATATTACTGAAAGGATTACTCAGGTAATCTATCAGGTTTTGTATATACTTGGTTAATATAGATTATTTTGTTTATAATTATAGATTTATTAGGACCTAGATTTTTCAGTTTTAAAGAATTAAATATAGCTCTATAGTAAGTATCTTTCACTTATGCTGTATATCCAGGTACAAGTATATCTGTAAGTTAAATTCCTGGTAAATTTCTTTTACTTAAAGGCATATATAATTTTAAATTCAGGTGCTTTCTAAGTTAAATTTTGACAGAGTCTCACTACATTGCTGAGGGTCCTACACTAGTTCCTGAGGTGGGCCTTGAGCTTGTGGGCCTCAACCTTCTGAGTCACTGGGATTATAGGCATTTGACATTGTGCCTGGCCAGATAACTATTCATTCAAAATGTGTATGCTTATTCAGCTGAGGCTTATTAATCACTGTATTTGACAGTGACTCTTGTATCTGAATGCTGCTTTTGTAGTTTAGTGGTAACATTAAGAAACTTGGGAAATAGTTACTGTTATTTCTTTGTTGAGAAATGAGAGTGATGATTTATAGTGTGGGGGAACGCCTGTGGCTCAGAGTTCTTATGTATTTACTGTTGTGTTTTGAGAGAGTCAGTAAATAGCATCTCTTCCTAGAATCAGTTAAGGGATGGGTACAGAAAACGGGCTACCGCTGATCACAATCACCTTCACTGATATGAGGCTATAGTTAGTGCCTCCCACCCCCACTCCTGGGGAAAAGTTAGAGGTGAGAGAGGAGAGAGGAGTGTTGAGGAATAATTCACAAAACTTCATGGAAACTGGAAGAGGGAATATGTACTCTCCTAATGTCACTTTAGGGCAAAATGTAGCATATTGTGTATATGAGGCTGTAGATGGAGGGTGGTTGGCAAAATAACATACTTTCCTATTTAATAGTAATAAATCAAAGTGCCTGAGCCAGAATGGGTTCTTAGCCTCTGTCCAGTACTCTCACCATGTTACACAGTCTCCAACAGTAAATAACTGTTTGCATCTCTTGAGTCTTCCCATTGTCATGAATGTATGTTGCAGGGTATTTCTGCTGCCAAAGGTTGCACCCTCTCATGAGTATGATTGGGGCTGCGGTGGTTGGGATGAGTCATAGCCCCATATGATTTACTGTGCCCACTTTGCTTCAATAGGATCTGGCCACATGCTGATAAATGTGAGAATTTATAATCAATATACATTCATATATTAGTAAATATTTGGTTACTTATAGTATATGGTACAATTAAAACATTAATACTATTTTGCTTATAGCATTAATTAAAACGTAGCATTCAGCCCAGATTCAGAAAATTCTTGGGGTTCTGTTTATGGCTAATGTCAGAGATTAGCAAAAACACATAGTCCTTGTATTCTAAACAGTGGGTCAGAAATGTGAAGGCCTGGGATGGGAAGGGCTGTGTTTCATTTGTGGAACTGATAGGGTCCCAGGTGGCCTGAAGACAATGGAGGGGGAGAGGTAGTCTCCCTTTCAGAGTTGAGAGAATAGTAAAGGATTTTGAAATAAAGGGAGATAGCACCATTAGTAAAATGAAGTGAATGCATTAGTTCAGGGAGGAGAGTGGATTTGAAGGGGATGCTATATGGAAATGGGTTGGGAGTCTGTTGTAGGACTGTAGGCCAGAGATGATGAGGACTTGGAGCAGGGTAATGGCAGTAGAAGTGGAAAAGTGGAGGGATTCAAGGTACTTTAGAGATAAAGGTTGACAAATTGCCTGTGGTTGGTGTTGGGATTTGAGGGAGAAGGCAATGATTAGAATTGGTCTGAGGTTTCTATCTTAGTGGATCCTGGGCCCATTGATGACGTTGGTCCGTCACTGGAAGATGAATACATTTGTTGGAGGTAGAATTTGACTTCATTCTAGCTCATACTAAATTGAAGTGCCTGTGACACATCCATGTTAGTATATTATGTAGAAGGAATTTTGTGGGTCTGGAACTTAAAAGGGTAGTAGACATGTTTGGGATAGTTGGCCTAGATGATTTGAAATTATAGATTTGGGTGAGATTGCTTAGGGAAGAAGGTCTCCACTTGGATTGCACAATGGAATCATTTGAGCTCTGAGGAAAGATCACCCAGAGATGCTAGGGTAAATTGATCTAGGGTCAAGTTTGGGCATTGGGCTTTTAGAATCTCCTCTGTTAGTAGTAATATGTAAACAGGTTTGAATCTGCTGGCCTTTAGCAGGTCTGAGACTAGAAGAGGAACCAGGATTGACTCTTGAGTAACAAATAGTCAGAGAAGGACAAACCTACCCAGGAGACAGTGTTAAGAAGTGGCCAGAGAGGTAGGTAGAAAACTAAGCGTTTTGTCATGGAAGTAAGTGAGAGTGGCCAGGGGAGTTTGTGGCTGCTGAGAAGCCAGTTAGTTCCAATGGAATTTGGGTTTAGCTGCACAAACATCATTTACTATTAGATCTGTGAGTGGGAATCTTGGAACAGAAGGTGGGTGGAGTAAGTTGAAAGATGAGAGGAAGTGGAGACAGCCAGCATAGGTAACTTGTAGAGGTGCTGGGGGAGAGACTGAAGCTTGAGAGGTGTGCCGTTGGATTAAGATGTTTTGGGCTTCATGAAACAAACGGAGGCAACTGGTTTAAATTGTGAAGAAAACAATCTCGTCCACAATTTCCAAAAGAAGGTGGTTCTAGGATTACTCAGTGTAATCAGAGACCTGTTTTCTTCCAGCCTCCGAGTGTGGCTTGGGCAGCAGGCTGCCCCTTCAGGATGGCAGGGTGACCATTGTGGCTCAGACATCAAACCAGATAATGGTCTCCAGCAAAAGAAAGATAGCTTTTTTTTGTAGTTTCTTAAAAAAGGATCTTAATACACATTTTCAGAGACACAAACAACTGACACCACCCACATCAGACCCAGTGCCTAAGAAGTCCCCTTGTTCCTCCTTCCAGTCACTATCTACATCCTCCCCCTATATAACTACTGTTCTGACTTCAGAGGTTAGTTTTGCCTGTCTTTGTGCAATTATTAATGGGATTGCATACTGTGTGCTCTTCTGTGTTTGGCTTCCAGCATTGTTTTTGAGATCCATATTGTTGCATGTAGTTGTAAAGTGTTCATCTATTGCATGAATATACCATGTGTTTTATCCATTCTATTGTTGGTAGGCAATTTGGTAGTTTCTAGTATTTGGCTTTTTACAGATAGTGTTGTAAATGTATGTATCCATTTCTGTTAAAGTATATAATCAAAGAGTTGAATTGTTGGAACAGAAGGTGTGCTTGTATTTAGCCTTAATGCATAGTTTCCTATGTGGTTTTATTGGCAATATGTGAAAATTCAGCTCTGTGTCCTCACCAGCACTTACCATTTTCCATCTTTCATTGTAGATTTTCTGGTGGGAGTGTATAGCACTGTAATTTTAATTTGCATTTCTATAATTCAAGTAAGGATATTTGAGTATTTTTCCATATGCTTATTGACTATTTGGATATTCTCTGCTGCAAAGTGCCTTTTGGTCTTTTGCTAGATTTTTATTTTTCCTAGGTTGAATGTGTTAATTCATTTATGGGAGGTTTTTTTGTTTTGTTTTGTATTCTGGATGAGTACTTGGTCAGATGTGTTGCAAATATCTTCTCAGTGACTTACCTTTTCATTCTTGATGTTTTCACTGAAAAGTTATTAATTTTTATATGTAGTTTATTAATTATTTTCTTTAGGGTAAGTGCTTTTTGTTTGTAGTCTTTGCTTATTCTAAAGCCACCAAAGTATCCTGTTTCTTCCATAAGTTTAACTTTGATAATTAGATCTGCAACCTTCTAAAATTGATTTTTGTACTTGGTGTGAGGTAGGGTTCAAAATTCATGTGAATGTCCAATTAACCCAGCACCATTTCTTTAAAAAGTATATTTTCTCCATGCACTGCAGTGTCACTTTGTCATAAATCAGGTGATTGTGTCAAATCCATTCCTGGTTTCTCTTTCATTTTCTGTTGGTTAAGTTGTCTATCTTACCTACTTTTTTTTTGTGTGTGTGTGTATAGCCTTTTACTAGGAATTGATATCTGGTAGTATGATACCTAGTTTTGTTCTTCCTTCTAATCTCTTTAAGAATAATGAATTAATATGTGTGAATATGAAATGATAAACCAGTGAATTTTAAACTAGATAAATAGGGGAGTAGGAAAAAGAAAGTGGGCAAGTCGATGAGTTGGACCCCCTGAGAAGATAGTAGGAAATAGTTTAACCAGTAAGAGTTGGATGCCCTCCCTCACAAGTGGATTTAGGAGTTTGGACAGTTCTGAGTGATGCTAAAGTTCTGCCAGAGGGCCAGAGTGTGCAGTGGTAGGTGGCTGAGTTGAGATTGTTGAAGATAAGGAAGCCAGGCAACGAGAGACTGAGTATAGATGTTAGTACTTGACAGTTTACATTTTCTAACTTACCATCCACCTCATAACAGCTAGAACAGAAAGAATTATTATCCTCATTTTACAGTTGAGAAAGTGGTTGCAGGGAAATTAATGACTTTCTAAAGGCTCCTAGAGAATTAACAGTTTAATTAGATTTAACTCTGGCCTCCTGTCCAGGCATCCATGCTCTGTTCTGTGTAGCTTATCTGATATGTTGTGTGGAAGACCTGAGAGGTAGAATTTTCTCTCTCAGAAGTCTTATTGAAAGGCAAAATTGATGCACGAAAATATATAAATTTTCAGTTATGCATAGGTAAGATGCTGATAAAGATACATTGAGGAAATACTCCAGAAATGCTGAAAGTACTTATTCCTGGGTTGTTGTGATTGTGACTCTGGGTGACTTTTTCCCTTTGTTTTACTTTTCTGTATTTTCCAAATTTCCTATAATGGACGTATATTATGTGGACTTTAAAAAATTATTTACTAGATGATATACATGGAAAATTCAGAACATACAGATAGATATGCAGTATATAGTACTTTCACAATAGAGGAATGACAATGTTTAAATATTTTATTTCTTCTTTTTCTCTTTAGAAATGCACTCGGTGATGGAAAGAGAGCCATTATTCTGAAGAGCACTTGGCCAAAGGTAGGTTTCTTTTGTATTTTTACATTGAGCAAGTAATACATACATTTTTGTGAAAATTGATATATGGGATGTGTATTCATATGTAAAAATGCTGGATGAAATTATGCAGAGCTCAATAGGAAAAGGGACTTTTCAGTTCCAGTATCAGTATGGGGATTTGGTGGTAGCTGTGAGAGGCTGAGAGAGTGTGTGTGCCTGCTTGGGGTGTCCTCGGAGGATAGAGGGGATCTTAGCCATTGGGAGGTAACATCTGCAAGGGATGGATGTGCCTAAGTGTGAGAAATGAAACTTTAAAACTTTGAAGGAACTATAGGAAAGGATTTCTTTCTTTCTTTTTTTGGTGCCAGGAATGGAACCCAGGGCCGCCCTCGTGCTAGCATATGCTCTACCACTGAGCAGGACCCCAGCCTTAGGATTTCTTAAGTAACACACGGTGCACAAATCAGCAGTGAAAGAAGCCATGTTGATATAGTTTTCTACATCCTACTTGAAAACCTGTATACATCAAAAGTCATGAATGAAAAAAGCAGGGAGGAGATCATTTGTCCATCAATGATTTATATAACTAATAGGATTTATATATATTTATATATAATTGATAGGATATATATTGAGAATGTGCAGAAAACTCCTAGAATAAATAAGAAACCCACTAAAAAATGGGCCAGTGAAGCAAATAATTTCACATGAGAAATCCTGAATGGCTAAGTAGAAGCAAGAAACTTATATTCTATTTCCTAGTAATTAAAATTGTGAGGGATTGGTACAAAGATAGAAAAATGAAACCAATAGAGAAAAATAGAGGGCCTCTAAGAGAAAGATCCACCTGTAGATGACTAAATAAAACAATGCAGTCTTGTTGGGATCCTTCAGATTGGCAAAAATTAAAGAGACTGAGGGTCCAGAGTGTTGGTACTGAGTATATAGTAACAGGAACCCTCTACAAACTCATCGGGGTGTGAATTGCTTCAAACCAACTTGGAGAGCACCTGATGTGCATACCCCATAATTACTTGGTTTTACCCTAATAATTATTGTACATGTGTAAAATGAGAAAATTTCTTATATATGTATACAGTGACGATCATTGTAGCCTTGTTTTAATTGCATCAAATCTCAAATACTTAAATGTCCATTAATAAAGCAGTGGATGAATGTGGCATTTTTACTTGATCAAGATTATTACTCTGATCTGTCTGACCTGTCCTCATCTTGAACACCCTTTATTCCTCTAACCTCATTCCTTCTACTTTCTCTGGTTCACTCTGAATTGGCCCCTGGGCTCCTCACTATTGCTCAGAGAGGCCAGGCCCATTTCACTCTGTGCTTGCTCTTTCTTTTGCCTCAAACACTTTCCCCCAGAACATTTGCTAGCTCCCTTATTTCCTTTCATTCTTTACTGAACATCCTTTTCTCAATGAAACCTTCCCTGGCCTCCTTATTGAAATGCCAACCCTGCCCCTTTTGGACATTTCCTATCTTCTTTCCCTTTTTCTCCTCTTAGCATTTGGCATATTATTGAAAATCCTGTTACACTATTTAAGTTATATTGTTTATTGTGACTTCCAGTGTAATATCTACAAGGAAATGCTTTTTGGTCTGTTTGGTTTGCTCTTGAATCTGGACAAGGTGTCTGGTTGATAGCAGGCACTCAGGAGTAATATTTGTTGACTTAGTAAATGAATAGTTGGTTGTTAGATTGCAGTTGACTGGCATATCAGCATTTATGGAATTAAAAAACAATATTAAATGAAAAAATAAGGAAAAGCACAACATAGGCTGGAAGAATCCCAGTGTTTACTTTTGGGCAGTGAGAGAGAGAAAGGAGATTGAAGAGATGCCAAAGCAGCCACATTGGTATCATTTCATTTCTGTTACCAAAAGAGACTCTGAAGCAAATATAACATGTTATAACACTGTAAATGTTATAAAAGAAAAATTCCGGGTATTGTTACATTAGTCTCTGTATTTTTCCAAATGGTAAAAATATTCAAAAAGTTTTAAAAAGTAAAGATTCAAATATGACACACAAAGACACATGTGTGTCTGTATACCGTTCATACTGTATTTCTGATTTTACATAATTAAGAAAAAAATTACAGTAAATAGGGCCTTAGAGAATTAATCTCATCCATTTCTTCCATTATTGCTTTGCAGATAGACTTCATTAGATTCATTATAGGAGTTAATTTTATTTTGTTTAGGGTTGTTAAAATGTTTTTTAGTTCATATTATAAATTGCATATGATAAAAAAGAAAAAGTACAGAGGGTGTGAAGTAAAAAGAAAGTGTTGGTTTTTTTTTTTTTGCGCGGTGCAGGGGATTGAACCCAGGGCCTCGTGCTTGCGAGATAAGTGCTCTACCTACTGAGCTATATCCCCTGCCCCAGGCGGGGAACCTTTTAATGATGTTTTTGCCTTCTCCTAAAGTTGAGATTTAGGCAGCCTAGAAGTATATCTAGTGGTCTGGAGATGGTAAAGTTTTCCAGGTGAACTTCTGCATCCAAATTTTTGAGTAATTTTTTTAAATGTCTAATTTTACGCCTGAAGAAATTGAGTCCAACAGACAGGAATAAAGGTGTCATTGTAAGTGAAAGACAAAACTGAATGGTACTTGTGTTAGAGGGTGATAAATTCATCGGTATTTCTAGTATGAGTCATTCTTTTGCTTGAAACAGAATCTTTGCTGATGACTACAGCTGGCATTTAATGGGTACTCTGTAAGTTTTTATAGAACAAAGGAGCGATAGTATTCTGAATACTGAAACCTAAACTATGATACTGGTTTTCCAGAGTTACCTCTTGCAAATTTTAATCTATTATCAAATTTAGAAAAGAATATTAAAGCCCTCTGAATTATTTTGAAGACTTTTGAAGAATGTTCCTGGTTTGGTTTATCTGACAAAATGTTCACTAACTTTTTAAGTTGGGACTTTTTATGATGTGTCATATGATTGCAAAAAGGTTAGTGTAGATTAAAAACTATAGCCAGTAGTTAAGTATTCACAGAATCTGGTAACTACATATGTAAGCTATTTGTCCTTTTATTTTACCAGATAGGAATCCATGTTAAAAAATATTTTTACTTCTGAAGCAAAAGTAGAGCATACAGTCAGGCACAGTGGCACACACCTATGATCCCAGAGATTCAGAAGGCTGAGGCAGGAGGATCACAAGTTCGAGGCCAGCCTCAGCAACTTAGTGAGGCCCTGAGCAATTTATCAAGTCTCTGTCTCAAAATTAAAAATTAAAAAAAGGACTGAGAATGTGGCTCAATGGTTAAGCCCCTCTGAGTTCAATCCCTAGTGCCAAAAAAAAAAAAAAAAAGGAGAGCTTACAAGGTGCATTCTTTTCTAATAATTCTTTTGCTTTAGAATTAAGTATGAGCTGGAGTCTGTGGAGGCAGGTACTCTATTCTGTTTGAAGAGGGGCCATTTTTGCGTCCTCCTTTCCAGATAAGGGAGACTGCTAGAAGGTCAACTGTCTTTAGACTTATTTTCAGGCTTTAGAGAGGATGAGTCATTGTTCTTTAAAGAGTGAGAAATTTTATGGTTAACAAAGAGATTTGCTAACATTTCTGTGTGTATTTTTTGCTGTATGGTTCACCAGATATGATACAATAGACTCATTAATGTCCTCCAGAATCTTAGTTCTGAAGAGTGGTAGGATTCTTGTTTGTGAATGACAGACACCTAATTCAGACTTGGTATAAGTAGAAAAGAGAACTTGCAGGCTGTTGTGATTGAGGGTCTAGGGCGGGCTCAGGCATGTGGGACTGGAGCTGTCCGAGTCCTTCTTCGCGTTTCTCAGCTGTTTCCCTGTTTTTCAGTTTCATATGTAGTCTTTTTTTCCCTTTTCTGTTTGATTTTACAAAGGGTTTTTTTTTTTTTTTCTGTATCCTCAAATTCATGGATATTTTCTTCTACAGTGTCTAATCTGCCTTAACATTCAGTGTAGTTTTCATCTTAAATACTTTAATTTCTAAAAGTTAGGGTTAGGGTCTCTCATATTTCATTTCTTAATATTTATGTGCACTCTTTCCTTTATCTTCTACATCATATGGAGTATGGTTATAGCAACTGTTGTAATGTTCTTATCTACTAATTGATGAGCTTCCAGTTGATGGATTTTTCTCATTATAGGACACGTTTTCCTTCTTTGCATACTTGGTAATTTTTTATTGGAAACTAAAAATTGTGAATGTTGCTTTGTTTGGTGTGGCATATCTTTGGTGTTCTGTGAATACTCTTGAGCTTTGTTTTGGGTTGCAGTAAAATTACATGGGAGCAGTTTAGTTTTTTGGAATCCTGTTTTAAGCTCTGTTGTGTGCAGCCATAGTGGCAGTAACCTAAGTCTAACTTTTTCCCCACTACTAAGGCAAAACTTTCTGAGTACTTAATACTCCCTGAATTCTGACATTTTCCACTCAGGTTTGTGGGTATAGCAGTTATACTTAGTTCTGTGTGAGTCCAACTGTGCTACTGTTAGCCTTTCTGATAGCTCTTTCCCTGGTCTTGGGTTGTTGCCCCACAGGCATGTGCTGCCAGTGCTCAGCTGAAGACCCAGTGAGGACCCTCTGAAGTTCTCTGCAGCTCTCCCCTTTCTGGTCCTCTGCTTCATGAACTCAAGATGCCTTGGTCCTGCCTCCCACCTCTATCTCCTTAACTGAGGGAGACTGCCAGTCTCTGCCTGGGTGACTCTTTCCTCTGCTGAGGTTTAGAATCTCTCTTCTCAGTAAGCTGGAGCAATCTTAAGTCTTCCTTTTTGTGTTTCTCTTCTCTCAAATATTTCTCAATTTTGTTGCCCAGTGTCCAGTTTCTGGACAGGGATTCATGTCTTTTATGTTTTTAAAATTCATTTTAGGTAGGAGGGTAAATCTGGTCTCTGTTACTCCATCTTGGCTAGAAGAGGAAGTTTGAGCATAGGCTCTTGTGGCTTTATTTAATAAAGACTTTTACCACATAGTGGGAGCCCCAAACCAATATCCTGCATAGCTGTTCATTCCAATGAGAAGAGAAACTCCTGTCAGTGTCTATATGATAAACCTAGGGCTCAGGCTGATTCTGTCTGAGGCATGTGCCCCCCTGTGAGTCAGTCACAGTGACCTGGGAAGTGGTACACTTCCATTGGCAAGTCTCCTAGGTCCCAGCCATGCCTTCACCTTATTATCCCTTGTTGGAATGGAGCACTAGAATTGACAGGGCTGCCCTGCCATGACTATGAGGAGTGGGAAGTGTTTACTCCTAGGTGAGGGGATGCTAGGCCAACACACAGGAGCAGATGTCCATATATGATAGAGAATGAGAGTGTCAAAGAAGAACAAAACTTTAATGGTAATTGGGTAGTTGAGTTTTTAATGGTAATTGGGTTCAATAAAATTGAGCTTCATTCAGCTTCAGCTCAGGGATTTGGATAAATCCCTTTATCCACTGGCAGAAGTTATACAGGGTCTAGGGAAAAAGATCCCGTAGGTGGTGAGAATGGTAAGGGGAAAAGAAAAAGTGTTCATTATAAATATAGCAGGTGTAGTTCCTGATCTGACATTATTTTCTATTCTTTTATTTTTTTAAATGTAGTTATCTGGACATCGAAGTTGACAAATATTTAGTGGCGGGATTTTCACCTTTTAGTGTATTTGAGAGATCTCTTCATCTTATACTGCAGGTGTCAGGAAACAGGACTTCTGCCCTCCAAGGAAAAGCAGAGTTTAGTGAAATGCAATCTGAATTGAGTTCTTTGATCTAAGCCTAAATATTCTGGCTAGAAGTCTTTAGAATTCATAGGTCCACAGGAACACTGACTGAACAAACATCCCCATGATCTTTAGTGGAAAACTACTCTTTTTTAAAGGGGTCACTTACTTTTGATTTTATGTTTTCTCCTGGATTCTCACAGAATCAGAATGTTCTTTGTAAAATGTGTAGTGAGTAGGAGAGAGATCTGGACCAGGTGTCATGAAATCATCCTTCTTCAGTTTGTTTCTACCTGTGACTTGAGGCCAGGTTCTGGCCTGTTTCTCTGGAAGCTCATCTCTCTCGTGGAGACTGTGCCTAAAACGGAAGTTTGAATTGTGATTAACTAGAAACTGTAGTTAAATTAGTGCAGGTTTGGTATTTTTAGCTTTCTAGACTGAAAAGTTAATGTTAGATATAATGGATTTCCCAATTGTTGAAGTAAGTAAGGATTTGGGTTCTATAGCAAAAAGCAAAAGCAAAAACCCAAAACCTTACCATTTGAATTAAGAGTAAAGTCAGCAACTTTTGGACTTTTTATTAAAGCTAGGAACTATCCTTGCAGATAAAATAATTAAAAGCTGATTGAAGAGCAGAGATGGAGAGAGGAGCTAGCCAACTGCACCCCTCATTTGTGCCTGTGCTCTTTGAAGGCGCTGGGAATGCTGCATAAGCTGGTTTCTCGTTCCAGCTCCACAGTCTTGATTTCCAAAGTTGGGGCATGTCATAATTAGGAGAATATTATTGCCTTTAAGTATTTTAAATTGTTTCTTACAATGAATTACTTTTAGACTTTTTTGGCACACAATACTGTATTTTTTACTTTATTAGTAAAATATAACAGAAGTTAAATACTTTGTTGGGGTACAAAAATTTCTTAAGCAGCAATATTGATCTTTAGTTAATTGTTAAAAATTATTTGCCTGTTCATAACCTTTCACTTAGTTCATTAGACAGTTTATTTCTTGAGGTATTAACATTTTTATTGATTTTTCATTGATAGGGGCCTAATCTAACATTTAAATTAATCCATTTTCAAACAATATTTTTCCTTACCTATTATTTAATTTAAGCATATTTTTGAGAAAAAATTAAATTTATCTTTTTGGAACAGGGCCATTATCGTTATTGTGCTGCTCTTTCTATGCTGGGGGAATATGACTGGGCCCTGCAAGCAAACATAAAAGCTCAAAAACTCTGTAAAAATGACCCTGAGGGAATCAAGGATCTAATTCAGCAGCATGTAAAGTTACAAAAACAAATAGAAGACCTGCAAGGTATTTCACCTAAGATTCTTTTGGTTACAATCGAATTCCCTTTAAACTTTCAAAGGTGGGTTTCTTGGATTAATGGAGGATCATAAATCAGTTCTCAGATGATTTGTGCTTATTTTGTTATGTTATCTTCAAGTTACTTAAGTTTTCTGTATCTTTCTGTGTAGAATTAGTAATATGTTCCATTAGGTAATTATACATGATTTGTATTTATTATTTGAAACAGCCAGCAACCAAGTTATTATTTATTCTATAGAAAAAAATTCTTCTCAGAAATTTTGAATAAAATAAATGCTTTTAAAAGGAAATTGTTTAAAACTTTTCATCATTTAAGTTATTTCTTAAAGAAAAGGCCTTCAATAGAGTTGCTTAATTTGTTTGCACCAAGTTCGCAAATAATTCTGTAGCATATTGAACATCTATAGTCAGAAGTTGGCTGTGCAGGTTAGGACTTCTAGATTTCCATTCTTCAACCCCTGTTTTCTGTCCTTAATCATTTTTCTTTCTGAGTGCTTGAGATTTCCTTACTCTACACTTTGAGTGTCCAGATCTTTCCTTTTTTTTTTTCTTCTTTGGGTATTCAGTGTCTATGGAGCTGAACTGAGCAATTCTGTCACTAGCAGATGTTGTCATCCAGCATAACGTGATTCTTAGATTGTGAGCTCCTTGAAGACAGGTCCCGTCTCTCATTCAAATCTATATATTGCTGTCATCTTGTCAGTTATCACATGCAATGGGATGTCGGACATGGTGTGCAGCAGTTTGTTGACACCATCCTAAAATTAGTAACATCTAAAATTGTAAAATTGTTTAGATTTATTTTTCAACTTTCTAAAGTTGTTTGATGTTCTTAACTCTCAGCTTAAAGGAAATTTGAAAGTCTTTTGAAGTCTATGTTGCCAATCCATTGATTACTCTGTGTGTGTGTGATTGACTTTTATAGGTCGAACACCAAATAAGAATCCAATTAAAGCTTTTTATGAAAGCAGGTGAGTTAATACCAGATCAGTAGCTACTACTTGGAATGACTTTGTCCTATGAATTTAAGAATCACTTGTGTTTGTCATTTTAAAAACTAATAGTGGGCTGGGGATGTAGCTCAGTTGGTAGAGTGCTTGCCTTACAAGCACAAGGCCCTGGGTTCAATCCCCAGCACCTAAAAAGAACAAACAAACAAAAAAAACTAATAGTAACCACAGTAAAGTTAGGGATGGAAGAAAAAGATTTGTGTGTGTGTGTGTGTTTGCACACAAAAGATCAGGTGACCGGTAAGTCGTCAGATTTATTTTATTGAACGATCTAGATGATTCGTAGTCTAAGCTAGTGAGAAAAGAGGAGTGAAATGTTAATTTGAAGTTATTGTGCTTGAAGGGGAGCAATTGGTCATGAGGGTTCTGGCCGCAGAGAGCTTGTACACAGCCTGTGCCTTCTGCCCTTCCTCTCTGTCCCAGAAACGTCACTCCAGCCTCCTGGTTCTTTCAAAGACTACAAATCATTTTAAGAATGCTTATAAGAAAATAAATAGCCAGGATTCTACATTTGCTTATTTGGCAATTAAAATAGATTAAGCCTTTCTCCCTTGCATAAGTGCACAGGATGGTTAAGCTGTACATATGAAACAAGAAGACTTATTTACTTTAGTATTAGAACCCAGAATATTAGTCTTGAACTGGTTTTAAACACTTCTTATGTATAAAGTCTCATCTGAGAAGTAGAGAACCTTTTCAAAACTGTGGTACCTTGCTTTCAAGGAAGAAAGGCTATAATTGCTGCAACCTGTTTGTTTGAAGAATAACTTTTAAAAATGCATATTAATTAGTAGGAATAAAGGGATCATTCCTTTTATCCCATTTTAGGGCCTATATACCTAGGAATTTATCAGCACCTGCTTTTAGTACTTCACTTAACTTTGTGGAGACGGAAAGAGATTTCAGAAAAACTAACCACGAGATGGCAAACGGTGGTAATCAGAATCTGCAGGTAAGCTCAGTTAAAAACTTAAAATTATTTCAGGTATAAATAGTCTCGTTTTTATAGTAACATTTTGGTAATAGTGGAAACCAGCTCTTTTGGTGGTATGAACCCTTTTTTTCCTGTTGATCAAGAAAATTGTTCCTTTTTAAATGAATAATCTACCTACCTCATACAAATACAGAAAAATAATATTTCAGAGTCGCAGAATTTCATTTGAAATCACACTTACATATCTTTTCTTTTTTTTTTTTTTTTTTTTGGATACCAGGAATTGAACCTAGGGGAGCTTACCCACTGACTTAAGCACATCTCCAGCCCTTTTTATCTTTTTTTATTTTGGGCCTTTCTAAGTTGCTGAGGCTGGCTTTGAATTTGCGATCCCCCTGCCATAACCTCCCAAGTTGCTGGGATTGTAGGGATGTGCCATCGTGCCTGACTATATTTACCTATGTTAAACATATTTTTTCTAGAATTCATTTTACCACTTAGTCTGTTTTAATGCCCTCCTTTTAGGTCACCCAACCAGTCTCAGGAATGACTGACAGTGGGGTCTGATGGCCAAGTCATTTCTGCCCCTCCCAGTGTTTTGGATTTGTCTTTTCTTCCCTTTTCTGTTTTGCAGTCTGGTTGTGGCCTGGCACTATAGCAACTCACTACCCAACTTGTGCTATGCTGGGTGCCTAGGAGGTGCTCCTTGCCCACCTCTGCCCAAGGTGTATCTACAGCTTCTGTTGCCCTTGATAACAGTGATCACAGCCCCTTGATTCATGGCTGTGTTCGACAGAAATCTTGGTCTGATGTTTCTTCAGAGCACCACTAAAGCTTCTAACCTGCCTCTGTGGTCAGGTGTCCCAGAGAACTGTGTCTGAGTTTTCCTTTACCTGTGATATACATACAGCACTCAGTAGCCATCACCAGTTCCCTTTTATTTCTCTTCAGGGTTTGAGGAAAGAAAAGAACATGGTGTTTTGGCGTTGGTGGGTGATGGGCAATTGAAAGGAACTTTTCAACATGCTGTAGAGTCCTTTTGTTGATAATATTGAAAGTCTCCAAGAGGCTGTATTAATTAGGGAGAGGAACATAGGAAAAAAGTGGTAATATTAATTCAGTACAGTCATTATTGAATAGCTGCCATGTGAGACATCATTCCAGGCATCCGAGATAGAATTGTTATTCAAGAATTTGTCATTTGTCTTGATCTCTGGTCATTAGTTTATCATGTTTGCTTGCTTTTACTTTTAGACTTGGTAACTAGATGTGTATTTTAGGTGCCTGAGTGAATTCTATCACATTCTATTACAAATTCTATTATATAGCCATTGAATTCTTATTATTTTTAAATCATGCATTATAATTATACATCATATGGGATCCATTGTTACTCATACATGCACATAACAGTTTGGTCCATTTCATTCCCCAGTACTTCCTTTCCCTCTGCCCTGGTCTCTCTCCACTACTCTACTGGTCTCCCTTCTATTTTCATGAGACTGGTCCTCTTTTTTTCCTTATTTTTTCTCTTGCTTCCATGTGTGAGAGAGAATATATGACCTCTGAGTCTGGCTTATTTCACTTAACATAATGCTCTCAAGTTCCATCCATTTTCCTGCAAATGACATAATTTCATTCTTCTTTATAGCTGAGTAAAACTCCATTGTGTGTATATATCACATTTTCTTAATCTATTCATCCATTGATGGGCACCTAGACTGGTTCCATAGTTTGGCTGTTGTGAACTGTGCTGCTGTACATATGAATATGCATGATCACTATAGTATGTTGACTTTAGTTCTTTTGGATAAATGCTGAGGATTGGTATAATTGAAATGGCTATATTATTTTTTACAGTCTCACTAGTTTTATTTTCATGGGCAGGTGGTAGATGAGGCTTTGAAGGTAGATGATTGTGACTGTCATCCTGAATTTTTACCACCACCAAGTGAGTATTTTTCCTTATATAATTGTTGCTGAGTTAACGTAGTATTGCCTAAAGTTTATGCCCTAAAATTTGTACAAGCCTCACTTACATTTGCTCTTGTTCTCCTTTTACTTTATAATGCTTCTGTATTAGTCAGCTTTTCATCATTATAATGAAATACTTGGCAAAGGCTAGCTATGATGTAAAGAGAGGTACATTTTGGCTCACAGTTCTGGAGGTTTGAAGGTGTGGTGCCTGTATTGGCTCAGTGCTGGTGAGGGCAGTGGATGACAATGGCAGGGAAAGTGTGGTGGACCAAACTGCTCACATCTTGAGCCAGGAAGTGGAGAGAGAGAAGATAGACCAGGCTCCCACTTTCCCCTTTAAGGGCATTTCCCCAGTGATCTAAAGAACTTCTTTACAGGTTCCACAGCTCCAGCTAATATTGCCACCCTGGCAACTAAGCCTTTGCACATGGACTTTTGGGGAACACTCAGCCTAAGCATAGCAGCTTCTATGTTAAGAAAACATTGAATATTTGAAATCAATGCTCAGTCTTTTCATATTACTTAATACATTTAATCGGAACTTCAATAAGAAGAATGAGAACGAACACTTAAGCACATATGGCGATTTCTTGGTCTGTCAATCACCTTTCGACCACCTTTGTTTCTTGTTATGGAAAGTTTTCTTTATTATCTCCCCTTCCTTAACTCCAGGAGCCTTTTTTGAAAGTATTTCCCCCTAATTGATCTCCCTCTGAAATTTTTAATACCATATGTACTGCTTGTCTGTTTACATACAATATGTTCATCTGTGCTTTATATATAAAAAGAATTAGACTTTTTCATCTCCCAACAACTTACTATTCAGTGTATTGGGGGTAATATCACTCGTGTTGAGAGTGGACGCCTGTTGCCTGGTGTGGTGGTGCACGCCTGTAATCCCAGCAGTTTGGGAGGTAGCAGGAGGGTCTCAAGTTCAAAGCCAGCCACAGCAACTTAGCCAGGCATCAACTTAGTGAGACCCTGTCTGTAAATTAAAAAAATTAAAAAGGACTGGGGATCTAGCTCACTGGTTAAGCATCCCTGAGTTCAATCCCTGGCCAAAAAAAAAAAAAAAAAAAAAAAGAAAGAAAGAAAGAAAAAGAAAAAGGAGAATAGATACCTGTTTTACTGTAACAAAAATACCATAAACTGGGTAGCTTATAACCAACAAACATTCAGTGCTCATATTTCTCTAGGTGCCAATATTGTGGTGCCAGAAGTTTTGATATCTGATAAAGCTTCTTTTCCTGGTTAATAGATGTAATAGATGGGTATCTTTTTTTTTCATTGCTGGGAATTGACCCAGGGGACTTTTCCACTGAGCTACATCCCCAGCCCTTTTTTATTTTTCATTTTGAGAAAGGGTCTTGCTAAGTTGCTGAGGCTGACATTGAACTTGGGATCCTCCTTCCTCAGCCTCTACAGTTGCTAGGTTTACAGGGTACACCACTGTGCCCAGAAATAGATGGCTGTCTTTTTGCTGTGCCCTCACATGGTAGAAGGATTGAGGCATCTCCTGGGGCCTCTTCTTATAAAGGCAGTAATTCCTTTATGAAGTCTCTACCTCATGACCTAACCCCTCCTCAAAGTTCCACCTCCTCACACCATTATGTTGGGGATTAGATTTCCAACATAACAAATCTTGGGGCAACACATTCAGCCCATCAGACTGCTTTAGGCTAATTCCTGTTTAGGTTTAGTTTTGAGGAAAATCTTTCTAAAGTGGATTACATGCTTTTCTCCTTTTTGAAACAGGAGTTTGAGGAAATAGAGGGTTTTTGTAATGGCTCAAGGTTGTTATACCCATTAGTTGTTTTCCTACGCTTTCATATAGTGTACCTTTCAGGGTTGTTGAGGTGAATTGTTGGCCTGACTTAGCGATGCCCTGTAGTTCTCTTTCCTTTCTCTTGTTTGTTTTCTTTTGAATGGCTTTGTTTCTAGTAGCCATTTCTATCTTTTACTACCTGCATTCTGCCTGCTCTGGGGTCCGGTTCCACATATCGAACCGCTTACTGCTGAGCGTTTGGTTTGTTAGCACATCAGTGTGCTGACAGAGTGGGAAACTTGGGTATTTGTCTTAATCTGTTGTGATTCCAACAGTGTGTGAAACATCTTTAAGGATTAAACTTTTTTTTTGAAAGGCAGCTTTTAATTTGTTAATATTTCTCAGGCCATTATTAGCAGACAGCACATTTAAATACTGTCCACCCATCAGCATCCGTGTTCAGAAAAAGAGCTTGAGGTCCCAGGATTAGGGTTGAGTAGTTTTGCCCCAATGCCACAAAGCAGAAATTACATTACACTCTTGTGCCTTTCATTTCTGAAGCCAGTCTGGACTCCATCCTCCTTATTCCATTGACCTTGATTGTTTCTGTGCTGTCCTCACAAACCTAGGATATACACCCTGTCCCTCCTGCCGTACTCTCTCTTCCACATAGCTTTGAACATGTCACTCCCCTGCTGCAAAAGAGGCAAAGGCTTGCACTCCTGCCAGTGTGATAAAGGCTGGGCTAGTGACCCTGGGCATCGGAAGCAAAGGGTGTGCGAACTCACCCCAGCCTGCCTTTGCAGCCATTTTCCAGCCTTCTGTCTTGGTAGAGCTCTTTGGATTATACAGGTTTACTTAGTGTTTCTAAAATGAACTCTACTCCAGGGTTCCAAACAGTCTGTCCAAATTCTTCATCTCAAAACCAAACAAAGGCTCCATCCTTACGAACACTTTCCCCAATGACTCTGGCGAGGTAGGTGATTTTTCCCTTCTGTGAGTTAGGAGAGAAGTTACGGGCTGTGGAATTAATGTGTCATTAATGGCACAGTCTTTTCTAATCTTCGTTACTAAAGCAATGTGTCCTTTTGTCCCATCTGATTGTAAACTGCCTGAGAACAGCCTAAATGATGAAATTGACCTTTATAATAGTTTCACATCATATATAGAATACCATCATCAGTACCTTCCTTTCTGGCTTACCTGTTTGTAATTATGCTCACATATAATATTGCTTCTTTGGATTTCTTATTCTAATTTACATGTTTTTATTGTTTTGCTCTCAGGCTTGCGGTTTTTCATGTATGAATGAAATGTTTTTGTATTCACAGGTCAGCCTCCAAAACATAAAGGAAAACAAAAATCTCGAAACAATGAATCAGAGAAATTCAGGTATTTTTTTTTCTCTAATTGTATAGGGACTTTAATTGAAATTGCATTAGATTTAGAAAGTAATTTGGGAATTTCAGTGTCTTGGTAATATTTCTACTTAGGAACTCACACTTGACCCTCCATTTACTTAGTATTTTTCTTTATATAAGTAGGACTGTTTTATTTTAAAAAGATTCAAAGCATTCTTTTCTCTTTTAGTTCTAGTTCACAGTTGACTTTACCAGTTGATTTGAAAAACATCTTGGAGAAACAGTTTTCTAAATCTTCCAGAGCTGCACACCAGGTAACAGAGAAAGTTTTTCCAGTAGAAAAAGGAAATGAATGAATGAATGAATGAATGAATGTTTGAACAAACCATTTTTCACGTGAAAAAGTTCTGGTCATGAATCAATATGTGCTTGCTGATAAACCAGACTATCACTCATTTAAATACTAATTTGAAAATTGTTTCCCAGAGATTTAACCAATGATTAGTACTGTAGAATTGCTTGCCAAAGATTTAATAGTAATTAATATAATTTTAAATATTTTTCAAAAATTTGGATAATTTAAAAAGATTTGGTAAATTCTTTTTCTGTTATTTAGTGATGAAAAATATATATTATGGAATAGGGGTACTTGCTTCAAAATTTATAGGTCATTTAAAATTCAGTTAATTATTAGGTCTACATATAACATACCTTACAAGGGACTGAAACAGATTTCTAATCATTTCAATAAAAGCAGTTTTGCAACTTGTAAAAGTTGGAGATTTTTGAATTATATGTTTTTACATTAATTTTACTGACTCTAAAAACCCTAAAGTACTTTAAAAAAAAAAAAACCAGCCTGTGAAGGTAAAAATATTATTTATGGTAGTTGTTTGTAAACCCGTTGTTTATTCAGCACGTTTTTGTTGGGCCCCTCGCAGATGCTGCAGACTGATTGGGTCTGTATTGATGTGGTCCAACCTGCTGTGATGGAACTTGCAGTACAGACAACCTATGTTATGTTATATTGAGGGAAACAGTTTACAAGGCTATGTGGATCTGTTCCTAGAGTAAGAAAGATTAAAACCGAGCAAGTTCATGCAAGGTGAATAACTAGTGAGTGATGGGACAGCACATCATGGTCTGTAACCTCAAATTCACATCTTAAAATAAATGTGGCCAGCTGGGTGTGGTGGCGCACACCTGTAATCCCAGCAGCTCTGGAGGCTGAGGCAGGAGGATCAAGAGTTCAAAGCCAGCCTCAGCAAAAGTAGGGTGCTAAGCAACTCAGTGAGACCGTGTCTTTAAATAAAATACAAAACAGGGCTGGGAATGTGGCTCAGTGCTTGAGTGCCTCTGTGTTCAGTCCCCAGTATCTTCCCCCCGAAAAAAAATGTGGCTATCGTTGTGTGTTTTAAGTACTGTAGTGGATAACCAGGTTTATATGAAAACTGCTCTTTTCTATCATATTTTGTGGGAAAGTTGTCCTAAACTTTGGTTCATTGGATGGAAACCGTCAGGAATCTTTTGTTAATCTGTGAGCAAACTCCTTTTGGGTCTTTGTTGTTAGGAACAGTGAGGAATTTCACTTTCAGATTGTTACTTTCTGTTCTCTGAATGGTCTACACGTGTATGGCAAGGAGTGATGAGATTTTATCTTTATGTCTTGCCTCTACCATATTTATGGAACTTTTGTGACTTAAGGCTATTGCCATATAACTAAAATCTGAATTCAAATTATAATATTTATGTACATATGTATTCAACTTGCAAAGAGTTTCTCAATTTATTGTGAGTGTATTGCATCATTTTTGTTTTTCCTTTTACTTTTAACCTATTATGCTGTCTCAATAATTTTTTCTGGTTATATTTTAGTACATGTTAAGCAGGAGTAGTTAAATATTGAAATGTTTATTTCTTGTTTAAAATTAATGTTTGTTTCAGGGCAAGGTGACAGTTGTTACAATTTGATTGTTTGGGGTACATAGATTGTCAGTTCTTATGTGTCTAATTGTTGTAGTCCCAGACAATTTATTTATTTAGTGATGGTTGGTATTCTTTGTTAAAACTTCAAAGTATTATTGGTAAAGACTGAAAAAGTAAACAAAGCTTAGCCCTGTATAGAATAAAATGAATCACACTTCTCATGGTAGCAGCAGGCATGTTGGAGTGAAGATGATGAAGCAGTACCTTTGAAATTTCAGTGCTGTGCTGAGAAAGGAATATAATGAACAAAGGATAGTTTGAGTACTTATTTAAGTATATCTTATCATTTATAAAGTGTTACTGATGAACTTAGCGTTGTACATTTTAAACTAAAAAGCTGTAGATTTCACTAGTGAAATAAAGTTTTTTTCTTTCTTTTTTCCTTTTTGCAGGATTTTGCTAATATAATGAAAATGCTGAGAAGCCTAATTCAAGATGGTTACACAGCCTTGTTGGAGCAACGTTGCCGCAGTGCTGCACAGGCCTTTACAGAGTTGCTCAATGGTTTAGATCCTCAAAAAATAAAGGTAAAACTGCTAAATCATAACTTGTTTGTCAATACTAGTGCACCTCAGATGAATTTAGAAGGAAATCAAGGCTTTAACTGATATTAATATAGCCTACACCTGGCTGGTATCCGGTGAATCTCCTTCAGGTTGTGGGGTGCATGTAATGATCCCAGTTCAGATTTTATGATTATACTCAACATATAGTCTGTGCTTATATTGTCTTCTTTGCCTTTCTTTGGGTTTCTTAGAACCTCTGGGCCTTTTTTATGTAAAGGAGACTTTTAATCCATCAAGGATTTGGACCTCACTTTAGGTTACATCTTTTTATCTAGCAAGAAAGTATTAACTAGGTAAATGAGTAGCTCAAGCAAGGTTGTGAGGGAGCAGATGTCTTATTTAATCTGTTACTAATGCATGTGAAAGCATATGACTTTAATTAAAAATTATTCTAACCTATTATGAACTATGCCCTAAAGGACTCTGACGCATTGATTCTGTGTTTTAAATACTTGATAGGAATATGACAGCTTATCTTTGCAGAGTATATTTTCTAATTCTATTTGATCTTTAATCCAGTTTATACTGATTAGTGATGTTATTGCACTTGTTTTTCTGTTGTGGCTAGAAGGGTTAGAATGATGTCAATTGGTAGATTTATGTTCAGATTTTAACTAAAGCCTTTTTATTGACAGCAATTGAACTTGGCCATGATTAACTATGTATTAGTAGTATATGGACTTGCCATTTCTCTTCTTGGAATAGGACAACCTGAGGTAAGATTGTAAAAGAAAGAATATAAAACAATTAAAATAGGATACTGGTTTTAGAAGATATATAAAAATTGGTTTTCCATCTTGGCTCATTTCCTTCTGCTTACTTTCTTGAAAGGTTGAAATAGCTAAATTTAATTAGTTTGTGCTTTTTCTTTTTTTTAAAGGAAACTTTGTATTCTTGTTAGAAAAAGGTTATGCCTACATTAGTGGGAATCTACTTCTTATTTACATCGAAGTAGAGAATCTAATGTATCATGCTAGGCAGATTGAGAAACATAAAGTTGAACAAAAAGAGCAAGTTGGAGAACCCAAACATTGTGATCCCACTAGTGTATACTCTCATGTAGAGCAATACTAAATATTGTTTATGGATATTTCTGCATTTTATAAAACTAAAAATAAGCCATGGTCTAGCCCTACATTATATTTACAATAATGACAACATTTATTGATGGAAGGGGGAATGGGCCTGTGGAAGTTAGAAAGGATTTGTTACCTCAACTTTGTGTTATGTTGCTTTATTAGAAAAGTAAACGTGATCATGCTAATAGCATAGTTCTGGGTTGTGAGTACTTGGGTGTTTGATTAATTCCTAAGTGTGCAGGCTTCTGGTAACGGCATATAGTCTGCATGTAGGTGTGAGCTCTAGTGGTCCCATTACTCGTGCTCCTCCTTTGCTTTCCCTGGATGCTTACTTACCTGTGCTGTTCAGTGTTATAACATTCTCTAGAATGACCTCAAGTATAATGTATCCTTTCTGCCAACTTGGATGCTAAACTTCCCTGATAAAATGGAAATCCAACCCTAAATTGCTACCTACTTGAGATCAAAGTTGGCTTTTATGTTTTACTCACTTTTGAGAGTCCACAGTTCCTGAGGTTCATTTTCCTTGTTCTTAATGTGACAGATGAAATGCCTTCTATTAATGCATAATCCTATTTTCTAATGTTTCATTGGAGACAGAACTTCATGATTTTAATTCTGTCTTGACAGAATAATAAATGTCAAGTTTTCCCTTATTGGAATTGAAGAAATAGTTTATTGTACTCTGATTTACTGTAAAATACACTAATAAAGAAAACACATAGGTATGGTAGAATTTATGCATTTAAAAGATTTTCATCAGCATAGACCCTTAAGGAAGGCAAGTATTGACCACAGTCCAGCCCTTGCTTCAGACATTCTTGGAATGCCTCTAAAGGGCTATTTTTAAGACAGCTTTTGTCTCTTATGCCACAAAACACTGGCAGCATCAGTGAAATTATGTCCTCTTAAGAAAGCAGCACTTACTAGGATATCGATTACAGTGTGTGTGTGTGTGTGTGTGTGTGTGTGTGTGTGTGTTTAACCATGAATTTATATCTTATAGTATTAGCCAGCATAGACCAAATAATGTTCATGTGATTGGTTGTCTGATGTTTTCAGCAGGGTTGTATTGTTGTATCCCTGTGTTTCCATATGTTCATCTGACTAGCCGTGTGAAATTTGTAAAATTTCTAAGGAAATGAAATGCAGGGGGTATAATTTTGCCATAAGAATTTTTTGATAGTTATTCTTAATATTACACAAAAGGAATCAACTTTGGGGTCAAGTCTGTTTCAGCATTTCTCTTCTTACATAAGTGATCATTGTTCTCACTGCTATTAAAGGAATTATCTGAAGCTGAAAACCAGTTTAAAAGGATTATTGAACACTACCCCAATGAGGGGCTTGATTGCTTGGCCTATTGTGGAATTGGAAAAGTATATTTGAAAAAAAACAGGTTAGTAGAAATGATATTACATTCCTGGCTGATAACTCAATTGAAGTCTTAATGTGATAATGATCCTTTTTCTGGAATTATTTTGTTACCTTATGTGTGGCACACTATTATGATTGTGATTGACTTCAAGGAACTAGCATCTCAGTATTAATATTAATTACTAAAGCAAGACCAGTCAGTGCAGTTCCTGGTGCTTCTTAAGTTTGAATTTCATAAGAAAGTCAGTAATGGAGTAATTTGACATGAAGAATTTAATATCCATTTGTATATTTCATCAGTAAATGGTGACGGAATTCATATAATGTTTTAAAATATGATTTAATAAATTTTGAGGTTAAACACCTATTTTCAAAAAAATTGTATGAAAATGTTTTTAAGTTACATACATATCAAACACATCATGAGTTAAGCATAAAAACCTTTCTGAATTTCTCTTATAGTAGAAATCCTTATTCCAAGTTTCAAATGCAACTTTTCTCTAAATGTTTCATTGCTCTTAGCCTTGTCTCCCCAGATTGCCTGTATGACCCTTAGGGAGGCTTGTTCTTGGGCTTTAAAAAAAGAAATCTCTGTTCTGAACCACTTGCACTCCATATACGTAGTTTACTTTATAAAGAAATAATTGTTCACTGATTTGAATATCACTTAGAATTATCCTTATATTTTCATTTCTTTTTTTTTTTTTTTTTTTTTTTGTGGTGCTGGGGAATCAACCCAGGGCCTTGTGCGTGTGAGGCAAGCTCTCTACCAACTGAGCTTTATCTCCAGCTCTTCATCTTACTTTTTAGGGGAAATTTTATGAGACTCTTGGGAACCCAATCTTAGAGTGTGCCTGGAACCTCTTTTGTAGATTTTTAAAGATTAGAGAAAGTTCTCTTACTTCATGAAGTTACTGTTGGGATAGTCTGTAAGGATCAGGGAAATGAGGATTTAGCAATCACCTTTATAGTAATAGCAAATGAAATTAATTTTGAAGTGTAATGTGAATTGTTAGGACGTGCTTGCTTAATGCGGTGGTAATATGCTGGTATTCACAACGTCCAGGAAAAAGTCATGGAGATGTGATAAACTAAAAAGTCTTTGCCATGTCAAACGGTATTTACATTTGAATTCCTAAGTAATATGGTGTGTGCTAAAAATTTAATATACTGCTTTTTGGAATTGTAATGTGCAGTGTTTGGTTCATAGTCCTGCTATTGATAACTGTCTTCTGGTGGATGGTGATTTAGCTTTTCTGCCCATGAATCTTTATATACTTATAGACAAAAATAAAGTTTTATTTATTTATTTTAAATTTTATTTATTTTGATTTTTACAGAAAAATAAGCTTTTAAATTAGGACATAGTTTCAAGATTGGAGAATGTAGGGAATCTTTTTAGTCTTAAGAGAATAAAGACCTCATTAACTTCATAATCTAATACTTCAGTATTCTTTTGTTGAATGGAACATTTTGCAGTTTTAGAAGGACTAGCATGCACCTTACCATAATAAAACCAGAGACTAGGACAAGGTTGTATTTAGTTTATATTACTGTAATAGCAGACAGCAATAGAACCTTAGTTTTATTTAAAGGAAATATAGTTTTCATTGAATACTTCCATCTGATGATTTGTCAAAGGTACTTATACCAGTAAGCTTGAGGTCTTGGGAACCCTCGTTGTGGTAAATGAAAATATCACATCACATGTTCAGTATCTTCTTTTTTCCTAATTATGATTCTAGATTTCTAGAAGCTCTCAATCACTTTGAGAAAGCAAAAACCTTAATTTGTCGTCTTCCGGGAGTGTTAACTTGGCCCACAAGTAATGTGATTATTGAAGAGTCTCAGCCAGAGAAAATAAAGGTAACAGTTTATTTTTGAGAGTGTTTCTTGCTAGCTATAAATGCCCATCCAAGTCGACTGAGTCAGGAGTTGGAAGACAGGTATTAGTACTCTTTTCCACATTCCCTGACACGCATTTCCTCCTGAAAGAGAAACAGGGACCTTTAGTGCACGTTTCCTAAGGCTAGTCACACACCTTTCATTCATCATTACGTTTTCCTTACAGCAGTCCGGTGAATTGTGTAGTATGATCATTCCATTTTACAGATGAGGAAGATTAAGTTTAGAGAGGTGAGGTGATGAACTTAAAGTTAAGCAGGATGGAGGTGTTAGAGCTGGAACTTGAGTCCAGGCATTCTGACTTCAGAGCTCGCGTTATTAAGCAGGATGCTGTACTGGTTGTACTAGAGGAAGGTACAACATTACTATCTCTATCATTATTGAGATGGTACCTGAGTTTATGAATTTAATTATGAATTTAGTGTCATTTCTAGAGCCATATGAATGCTTTACCAATTCTGGAAAGATGAAATTATATTGCATATACCAGAACTTGCTTTTGTATGAAGCTTTTAAAATTATAAGGGTCAACTTTTACAACTTAATAGTAAAAAGACAATTGAATTAAAAAGTAGATAAAGGATCTGAATAGACATATCTGTAAAGAAAATATAGTGGTAACCAGTTAGTACAATATCATTAACTATTAAGGAAATACAAATAAAAATCATAGTGAGATGCTACTTCACACTCTGTGGATGTGGGTGGATAATAAGTGTTGGCAAGGGTACGGAAATATTATAACATACTTTACTGGTTGTAATGTTAAATGGTATAGCTGCTTTGGAAAAACAAGACTGACAGTTCCTCAAATAGTTAAACATACGGTTGCCATGTGACACGGCAATTCTACTCCAGAGTTGTACAAAGAAAGGGAAACATGTTCTCCCAAAAACTTGTACATGGATGTTTACAACAGCACTATTCATAACAGCCCAGAAGGGGAAACAACCCAAGTGTCCTTGTGATGAACAAATAAATAAAAAGTACTGATACATGATGTAACATGTATGAACCTTGGAAACACCGTGCTAAGCAAAAGAAGCCAGACAGAAAAGGTCACATACTGTATGATTCTGTATATATGAAATCTCCAGAATAGGCAAATCTGTATACAGAGAAAATAGATTACCTGGGTCTGGGTGTTGGGGAAAACAAACTGAGGAACTGCTCATGGTTATAGAGTTCCTTCTTGGGTAATGAAAATGATCTAAATTTAGATTTTGGTGATAGTTATAGAACATTTTGGATATATCAAAAACCACTGAACTGTACTCTTGTGTAAGTTTTATGATATATTGTATATCAACAAAACAGTTACAGAAAAATAAAGCACAAGGATTATTAGATTTTCCTCTCTTCATACTGTATTGGGATGGAGGTATACAAGTTATTAACAACAAAAAGCCAGTACCGGAAGCATGGCATGAGTCTCTTGGGAGCTTATAGTTCTCTAGAGTATTAGCAAGCACATGTGGCAGAGATTGACAGAAATAGATGAATGGGAGTGCTAGGATTTTAGATCAAGCTACATTGAGAAAGAAAAGAATCATAAGATTTTAAGGCTTGAACTAGGATTATTTTTATCTTAATAATTTGACATCTCGTAATTCTTTCCTCTTGGGTTTTTTTTTTGGGGGGGGGGTACTGGGGAGTGAACCCAGGGGCATTTTACCACTGAGCCACCCCCAGCCCTTTTGTATATTATTTTGAGACATGGTCTCATGAAGTTGCTTAGGGCCTAAGTTGGTAAGCCTGGCCTTGAACTTGTGATCCTTCTGCCTCAAGTCTCACAAGGTACTAGGATTACAGATGTGTGCCATTAAACCAGGCTTCCTTCTTCTTTTTAAATATATTTTAGTTGTAGATGGATACAGTACTTCTATTTATTTATTTATTTTATGTGGTGCTGAGGATCGAACCCAGTGCTTCACGTGTGCTAGGCAAGTGCTCTACCACTGAGCTATTACCCCAGACCCACCCCCTCTTGATTCTTAAAGGTGATTTCTAAGAGCTATGAATTACATAACCAGTTTTGATGATTACAACAGAAGACAAGATTTTGATTCTGACTCTGAAATTCTAAAAACAAAAATTTGTTCATTTCTCTCTGTCTACACATCTTTGTTTCAGTTTCCTTTTAAAAGGAAATTCTTTAAAAGTTTTGTACATATAATTTGTCCTTGGTAAAAACATTTAGTCATTCCTATGCTGAAAATGTTTTGATGGCAAGAGGAATCACAAGCATTTTTTATTGACAAATCACTGTTGTGACAGTATCAGTTTTCCTTATTTTGCCTTAGATGCTGTTGGAGAAATTTGTTGAAGAATGCAGGTTCCCTCCAGTGCCAGATGCTATTTGTTGCTATCAGAAGTGTCGTGGATATTCCAAAATCCAGATATACATAACTGATCCCGACTTTAAGGTAAAAAATGAATGTACAAGGGAACATTAACTTGCAAAATAATGCCTAAAATGAATCCAGAATAAATTCTGTAGTTGGAGGCACCCAAGTTGTCACCTTGCCTCCCCCTTCCCCTGAACTTCTTTAGGTCATCTCACATAGGAACCCAGGACCACTGAAGTAAATGCTCTGGGTGGTGGTGACCATAGAAGACAGGCCAGCTAATTCCATTTCCTCCTCTAGCCATGGTTCATGTAGCTGCCTAGTCCTCAGGATAGAAAACAGTGAGATTGTTACCTCTGATTTGTTGCATTTCTAATGCCTTGTAAACATCAAGTCCAAGAACATAGAGGCCAGTGCAGTCACCGAATTAACTCCTAAAAACCTAACTTGAGGCCAAGTCTTGTGCTTAATTGATTTTTTGGTTTATTCAAGAAGATAACTATCCCACTCTTAGGTTAGTGGATCAGATGCAATGTTTGTAAAATGTTTGCTATATTGTGAAGGATAATGCAGATGTCAGCTATGGAAATGAAGATGTCTGTCAAGCTCTATGTAGAACTAGGCATTTTGTGGTACAGAGTATTGTATCCCCCTTCAAGGAGAAAAAATGTCTAGTTATATCTGCCAGGTACCAGGTGAATGCAACAATTTTTTTTCATCTTAACATGTGCTGTGAGGGAATCTTTAAAAATGTGAATTAAAATGTTTTGAAACCCAGGGTTTTATACGAATCAGCTGCTGCCAGTACTGTAAAATAGAATTTCACATGAACTGCTGGAAGAAGTTAAAAACAACCACCTTTAATGATAAAATTGACAAGGTAAGCCACAATGAGATTGTCTGGATTTTTTTTGGATGTATATTGAATGTTTTTTAAAAATAGTAAAAAAAAAAAAAAAAACCTTTAAGTGAATATAAATGAATCTTCCTGAGCATTATTAGAAAGTTTTAAATTACAATTTTAACAGGAAAGTAGAAAATGAGTTTTTAAATTTTATACAACTATGAAGGCAGTATCTATAGAAACCTTTAATAAATTACTTAAATATCTTTTGTATTGTGATGGTATGATCAGAAATAAAATTTTAAATTTCTCATTTTAAAATACAGGTCTTAAATTATGCACTGACAATTTTAGGCCGTCATAGATTGAAAGTGTTGATGTAGAATAAAAGGTCCAACATTTTAGTTTTCTATCAAAATTGCTTAAGGTAATGTGTCCTAAGAAATTAAATTTTATATTGCCAGTTCTCCTGGGATTATTCTTACTAAGATAATGATTAACTAATCTATTAGTGAGAATACTTTGGAAGGGGTCAGAATTTTACAGTCTTATTTCCAATCTATATAAGATGTGGGCTTAAAAAAAAGGACATTTTTTTAATCTGCATGGTCCTATGCAGACCACTATAACTGTTGAGGGAAAAATGTGATTGTTAAGTGTCTTTTAGCAGTAGGAATTATTTAAGTTTGGTAGAATCTAATTTTCATATAGATAAAGAGAGAGAACTGTAACCCAAGCCTCATGTTGCCAGGAGCCACTTCTGCTGTCTTTCTTGCTTGCATTGAGTTAAGCAAGCTGTGTACTCTCCATTAGAGGTCATAACCTTTCCCAGGGTTCTCAGTTACTTTCTATCAGTTAGTCAGCTTTCACTAGGATGCGCTGAAGTAATATGCAACCCAGATGCCCTGTGGACTACAATGAGAGGGTCTTCTCTTGTTACATTATTTGTCCTGAAGTTTTGTAGTTGTCAGCCACGGTTGAGCTGCAGCAGGTCTGTTCTCTGTGGCTATGTTCCTTGTTTCTGAATCCAAGTTGGAGGGGTACTTTTATGGAACAGGTTTCTGTATCAGAGGGAAAAGAACAACAGCCAGTACACAGTGTTTCCTAGAGTATTCATTTAGACCTGGTGTATGCACGTCAGTTCACCTTGCATTAACCAAAGCAAGTCGCAGATACAGGTCAGCTCCATACCTGTTGATTCAGTCTTCCTATAGAGAGGCTTTGAAATCACATGGCAGCAATCAGGCACTTTCATTGCTTCCCTGAAGGAAATTTTACAGTACATTTTGAATGTACTTAGTGGTTAAAATGGTATACATGCATGGATTTATCCCTCCTGGACATAACATTCTTCTTCTTCTTTTAAATCAAATAGGATTTTCTACAAGGAATTTGTCTTACCCCTGACTGTGAAGGTATCATTTCTAAGATTATCATCTTTAGCAGTGGTGGTCAAGTTAAATGTGAAGTAAGTACCTCATAAAGGAGAAACTTTATTAAATTTGTAACCAAAATGTTTGCGCCTATTAAAACATTTTAAATTTGTGGAAGTTGTGTGATTTGGACTTTGTCTTTTACAGGGGAAAAAAAACCAGTTATATCATTTAATAAAATTAATATTAAGACATGCATTGCAATGAAGCATTTTCACATTCTTTTATTTCCTACTAGGAAAAGAAAGCTTTTTAATATTTTGTTTTGACTCTCTTTGATAACTTCTATTTTCTTAATACCCCAAATCTTTGGGGTGTTGGTGGAGGTATGGGTTTTAGGAAGGGGGAAGAGTGCCTTGAAGGATTACCTTTGACTTCTCCACCTGAAAGTGGCAGGAGTGGGTAGTTGTAATATATTTAATTTATTGGATCTTCTGCTTACTCTTAATTATTTAAAATTTCTTCCTAAAGTGTGTCTACCCTCTTGTTCCTCTTTTCAGTAAATTATTTTGCTAAAGCTTTTTGGGCTTTTGTCTGGGTCAAAACATCATCACTGTTCTCTATCAAATTGAACATTGACTGTGTCTGTTTCTGAAATATTTGTTACTTGTGGTTTTGTGCTTTATGTCATGGGAGTATGAGACAAATTTTGGATGTCTTTGTTTTATTTAAAGTTTGAACACAAGGTCATAAAAGAAAAGGTTCCTCCAAGACCTATTCTGAAACAGAAATGTTCTAGGTAAGATTTTTAACAATCAGTAGTTCTATATTGTCTCTTAGAATATAACTCTGTAAAATGCAGATTTCTAAATTATGCTGTTTTTTTTAATTGGCTGTGCACACATATATAAAGAAGTATTTTAAAAATTATTTTCATGGATATTTAAAATTTTAAAAATCTAGTTTAGAATGGTTAAATACTGAAAACTTGAAAAAGTCATTATTTAGTGGTTGAACTTATAAGTAAAATTATGACGTTTCATGTTGTAAAATTACATATTTGATTAACAGATTTGGCATTTAACATAAATCATATATTTAACTTTTAGTTGTTTAAACGTTAATTTCAAAAGCATTTTTGCTTTTTATCTTTCTTCACCAAACATTTTGAACCAATGACTATTTCCTACCTTAAAATACTCAATGTATTGTCTAAATTATTCACCTTTCCCTTTTTGTTTAGATCAAATAATTCCAATCCTTTTTTCTTTTCTTTTTGGTCCTGCTTCTTGTTTTTCATCTTAAAAAGTGATTTTTTTCCTTATCATTTGTGACCAAGAAAAGCCAAAAGAGAAGATGAACAAAATTATTTGTTGGAAAGAATTCAGTGTAACCAGATCAACCAAATTCCCATGTTGTTATTAGAGTGTGAGAATAATATTTTATTATGGGATTTCGTTTTGAGATCAGAGTTTACATGTTCTTGCAGAATACACGTACTATTCTTATTTACCCTACACAGTAATTTTTATACATTAAATACTTAGAAATAACGTTAGCTGCATTTTACACATGGAAATAACATCTATACAAATTATACATAGCTTTCTTAATTAAAAGTCACAGCTTATTGCTTGAAGAATATTTTCTACAGTAGGCAACAGAAAGTAGTTCATTGAGCATATAACAAAGGTAAATTATCACTAATTGTAAATATTTATCAGCCTAGAGAAGCTAAGACTGAAAGAAGACAAAAAATTGAAGAGAAAGATCCAAAAACAAGAAGCAAAAAAATTAGCACAAGAAAGAATGGAAGAGGACTTAAGAGAAAGTAATCCACCCAAAAACGAAGAACAAAAAGGTATACAGAAGTCCAGGCATGATAAGAATACTACACACTTGATTAAACGTGTAACTATAGAGTCATAAGGCTCATATTAATTGTTATTTAATTGAAATATAGATTTCAGTTAGTATTTTAATACTATCACTAAAATACAGATTTCACTTAACATCTTGTCTTCTATTACTCTGAGATAGTGAGGGGGTGGTGTGAAGAATATAATTTTAGAAACATTACACAGGGATTCACATGCTGTCCTGCTATTAACTCTGGGTGAACTGTGTCAGTTTCCTCTTCTTCAAACTGGAGATGAACATAAAGTCTGACCTGCATGTTGACAGTGCATTGTAAATTCTGCTATGTGGATTTAAGTTCCAAAATATTGACAGTGAATTAACTACTGATTTTCTGAAATAGTTGAAATAAAGAGGCAGTTCACACAAGGTCCCATAGAGATTGCCTCGCCCTGTCTCATATTTTATGCTCATCTTCTCTTCATTCTCTGATAACATGGGATGTCTCACAGGTGATTTTACTCCTGTGTGCATCTCAGCCAATACATTTATTTTTAGTTTTAAGTTGAAGTAGGTTTCTCAATTTTTCTACTATAGTGACTGTGTTCCCAAAATGAAATAGCTACCACTTGCTGTTTATTTTCATCTAATACTGTTTTACAAATCAATCTTTGCTACTGAAAAAGTTTTCCAGGAATGTATTTTAATTCTACATGTTTAAGAACTAAACATATTTCTTGAATATAAAGTTTAGGTGATAAGATTGGGTTGGGATTGTTGAGGGAAGAAACTTTATTTTAGAGGAAAGAACATTTTAGGTGCTGTTATGTGAATGATGTGGAATGAAGGGAATAAAGTCCTCACTTTTGACATGTTCAGTTTAATGTGAACTTTCATATCTTTTCAGAAGTATTGTTAAATATTTATATTCCTAATTTAAAGTTTCTCGAGTTGTCTATGTAAAATAATCAATATTAATCATATTTTACATTATTATATAATGTTACATTATTTCTTTCTAAGTTATACCACTGCAGGTTAGTACTATTTATCACTTTCTCCTTTGTTATTTATTCCTAGAAACTGTAGATAATGGTCAGAATTGTCAATTCATTGATGACAGAATTCTGCAATGCATAAAGCAGTATGCTGACAAGATTAAATCTGGTATACTGAACCCCTCCAAGCTTCTCAAAGAATTGCTTTCTTGGAAAGTTCTGAGCACAGAAGACTATACAACATGTTTTTCTAGCAGAAATTTTCTCAGTGAAGCAGTGGACTATGTCATTCGTCACTTGATTCAAGAAAAGAATAGAGTAAAGACAAGGATATTTCTTCATGTTTTGAGTGAGCTTAAAGAAGTGGAACCCAAATTAGCTACCTGGATCCAGAAACTTAATAGCTTTGGTATGTCCCCTTATATTCTAGAGTGATGTAGTTTGGTAGAAGGACAAATGTAGGTCTCTGATTTCTTTTCATTTTCCTATCTTTTCACTTGTGATATTTTAAATGCAGGAAACAGATGTATGGCAAAAAATACTACCCCCTCCACACATAATTTTTAGGTTATTCTATAGATAGGTTACAGTATGTTTTTTAAAAAGATCTAAACAATAAAGATCAGTCGGTAGGGAAATCCAGACTTGTATTGTGCTAAACATTTCTAAGTGTGAATACTAGACACAACCATGAATAACAAGCACACCCTGGAACCTGCTGACTGTGGACTTCCTTCCAGGTTGTGCAGCTCTACAGTCTTGTGGAGAAAGAAAAATAATCTAAAAATAAGATTCTGTGAAGAAAATTTTAGGACAAGCAGATGGGACTCATTGTTTAAGATCACCTCAGCAAATCAGTGTTGAAGGATGAAAAGAAATGTATAGTAGGCTTGAAGTAGGCTGTTCTGAATCACAGGGAAGGATGAGGAAGATACCTCCTACTTCTCATTCAGGCTTTTGCCCAAGGCCATGTAGGACTGCAGAAGGAGCCTGCAGGTACAGTAGCTGTATAACATTAGGTAGGGATGCTTTGGGCACCTCCCAAGATGCTATTTATCATGGCGACCAGGATAGCAACTGGGATGTCATGATAGATGATGCAGCTGGCAGCTATTGATGAAAGACACAGGAGGCCACAGGAAAGAGGGCAGAGCTTCTCAGCAGCAGTCCCAAGAGCAGAGCCTGCCCAGCTTCTGCCAGCTACTCCCACCTCTCTCAGTTTTCACAGTAGTGCAGTTAGTAGAATTTAAGGGTTTCAAAGAAGATTCTGGTCAATTTCTGTTGGTAGAGATAAAGTAAAATGACAGCAAACCTGGCATAGTTAGATAGCTAAATATTCCTGCTTTGAGCATAGGTCTTCATGGGTTTCTGGTCCCGGAAAATTACTCTTAAATGATAAGATCATCAGTAATGTCCAGTAGAAAAGTATATTCTAAAGTTCTCACTCACTTTAACCTGCCATAGAGGATACACTGATGACTGGAGGAGCAGGCTTTATGGGTTAGACTACATTGTTAGTGTCAGTCAGTGTGTATTCAGGTAAATGCAGTAATTGAGTCTTGCAGCTCCCTGGCAGGAAAATATGACTATGTCATGTATGTTCTGAAGAGTAAAGGTATCATTTTAATAAGTATGTATACATACTAAAGTATAAAATTAGTTTAAGCATGTTAATTAGTAAAGCTGTTACTATAGCCCTGATGTAAACTCACATTTAATTAAAGCAAATAATTTGCAGTTCCTGTAATTTTACTTCTCACAAAAAGTGGAGTCACATCATGTTTATTTGACATAAGAGGCCAGTTTCTATGTTCAGCAAAAGGTGGAGGGACAGAGAAAGAAATGACCGAGCACAAGTGAGAGAGAATTGGTTTTAGTAGTAATGTGGTTGGCCTGCACTCCCCTCCTGGAGCACGTGCCTGCACATGAGGCTGCATAGGGAAGGTGAATGTATTTCTTCATTGGAGGTTTCTTTAGACTTTTTGTTGTGTGAGTATTTTATGTGGTCACCAATTCTGGTGTTTTATGCTAATTTCTCATGCAACATGACCTCTGTAAACTGTTTCATCTGAAACAAACAGCAGGCCAGAATAATTTTTACTTTAGTAATCGCTGCTCCATTTACTGATATGAGAACTTCAGGCCCATATCACCATACAAGTGACAGTGCTGTATTAGAGGCATGACGAGGAATTTGTGTGAATTTCCTCTTTGCTTTTTGGTGGCTGTGTTAGGGAGGAGTGAGGATTCACCATCCTTTCAGTGGGAATTTATGAGGTTGCAGCCACCCTATTTTCTGATGTGGAGAACAGAGAATAAAAACAGGAATGGTGACCATCTTGATTTTTGCATCATGGTGAGGAACCATGATATTTTGGAAAATAAGGAACAGTTCTTGGAGGTATTGGAGGAGGAATTTACCCACTCTTTTAAAGGCATTTGGGCAAAACTTTGCACGTTATTGATGTTTAGTTGCTGTGGAATATATAGAAAAACATTGTAAAATCTTGCTAGTTTATCAATTGGAATGAAAGTTATTATATATTAGTCAAAAACTTAGTATTGTTTTCTAAGGAATTTAATGTCACTTTGTCATCGTCTAAATACAAAAAAGATATCTGTAATGATAGAAGTCTCTGCCTCACCATACTGAGAATTATTGCATTTAGCATATTAGTGTTATATGGTGTTTCTAAAAATGCATAATAACTCAAACAAGTCTTTTTAAAGTATTGAAATGTTTTTACTGAAAAATATAAGCAAACTGTAATGGAACCACTTTCAAAGATGTGAAACTCCATGTGATTTTACAGTAAAATATTTTCCCTGCTTGTGATTTGGATTTTGTTTTCATTATAGGCTTAGATGCCACAGGACCTTTTTTTTCTCGATATGGAGCATCTCTTAAAGAGCTTGATTTTAGCATCATGACTTTTCTCTGGAGTGAGAAATATGGTCAAAAACTAGACTCTATCGAAGGAAAGCAACTTGATTACTTTTGTGAGCCAACATCATTAAAGGAAGCACGTTGTTTAATATGGCTGCTAGAAGAACACAGAGACAAGTTCCCAGCATTGCATAGTGCTCTAGATGAATTCTTTGATATAATGGGTATGTGGACCAAGTTTGGATTTATATTATAGCTAATCTTAAGGAAAATATCTTCAAAGGAGCTAGCTCATTTAAATAATGGTGAAAATTATTATCAGTTCACTTTGAAAAGATGATGATTGACAAGTAACCTTTTGATGAGAAAGGATAAAAGAAAGTGCTGAGGGCTTTAGAGGAAGAAGCACTTTGTCCTCCCTGTGAGAAGAAAGCTGTGGAGCAGGAACAGACTCTAAGGTGGCCTATGAACGTGGAAGTAGAATTGGACAGTGGGAGTTGGGCCTTAGAGAGGTGGGTTAGAGGGGAGCTGAGGGGCCTGTTTGGGTGCATGAAGTCCAGTTTGACAGAATAGGCTAATTATCAATTAATTCCTTAACTTCTCTTGGACCTTAGTTTCCTCATCCTTAAAAAAATGAAAGGATTTGGAGCCAGTGATCTCTGTGGTCCTGTTTTACTTCAAAATTCTAATATTCTTAGATTCTAACTTAATTTTTTTATCTTTCATTCGAATATGCATCCTGTGAGAGTCTTTTCTCCCTTTTTCCTTATCAGTCCATTTTATATGTTGTTAGGAGTTAGACTCTCATGCCATTTGTTTTAAAAACATGACCTCTCAGCGTCATGTATCATAAAGTTTAAATGCAGTGTAAGGAACTGAAAAGCTTGCTTTTGTTTTGGTTCTCAGCGAAGTGCACACTTGCGTGTAGATGACTTTATCTTTCCAGGATACTGTTTCCTGATGGGAGGTGACATGCTACTTGACAGTCTGAATTTAGTGCCATAGGTTTGTTGCTGCTGGTAATAAATTGTGTCCTGAAACTGAGCTTAGAAAACCCAGTGCATGTTTGGGTCACACAACAGGACAACTAAGAAAGACACAATTTTCTCTTGGTGTCCACTCGTCCTGACTCTTTATGTTCTGAACCTAAAACACTCGGAACATCTGGCTGCCACAGTCTCTAATCTGCTTTCATCTATGGAGTTAGAAGCTACCAACCAAATTTCTGGTGATCTCAACAGATTTTCAAGTCTAGTACCTCTGTCTCCCACTCTCACCCTGAATATTTTCGGTTTTATGTCTTTTTATGTAAAAGAAGGATCATATTTTTAAAAACTTTTCAAAATCACACTGATCTTTTATATCAGGATGTTCAGTAATTCCACCAATGATATGATAATTGGGACCCCAGTTTCAACACTTCTGAAATATGATGCATGTTTTCCTAGAGAATTTCTGTGTTGACAGTCAAAGGCTCCTGAAGAGCAGTGTGACTAAACCTGCTTATCACATCTCAAAGACTTGTTTTCCCTAAATTTTTCTTAGCGACTCTTGTCGTAAATGTAGTTTTTAAGCAGGAAACCTTACAGTTAGCCTCTATTCTTTCTGTTCCCTATTACTAGTATTAACTAGTTTGTCACCAGGTCCAGATAAGCCTTATCTTTGATCTGCCTTTCCTATCCATCCCACTTTCTTAAGCTAAGGCCTTAGTTATCTTTCCATGATTAGACTATTATGGTAGGCTCTCCAAACTGGCTTTCATGCCTCTAATCTTCCACTTATATTGCTACTAGTGACTCTTGTAGAATATCTGATCCTGTAAGCATTCTGTCGGGGAGATATTTGCTTAGTTTTGCCTGCAGATTTCATTCACATCATGTGATGTGATGTGTGGTACTCCTCGCCACTCTTTAACTGCCCTCTGAACATACGCCACTTCTGACTACGTCCAGACCAGCCTTGGGCCTCTGGGCATTGTTTATGCAGCTCCCACAGCCATGGCCTTCCCTTGCCTGTTTATTCCAAGTCTAACTTAAATTTCTCCTCCTCCCCAGAGCCCTTTCTGATGTTCCTTGGGTCTCTTGATTGAAGACTTTATTATTTCATCAGCTTTTTTGACATTTTATTTAATTGTGGCACCTGTAACTCTACGTTTAATCAGTCATTTTGCCCTTGGACTTTGTTTCATTTTGTTTGCAGTACCAGGGATTGAACCCAAGCCCTGCATGTGCTGGGCAATTGCTCGATCACCGAACTATACCTCCAACCCCCTTTTTAAAATTTTGAGATGGTGGGGGCTGGGGATATAGCTCAGTTGGAAGAGTGCTTGCCTTGCAAGTACAAGGCCCTGGGTTCAATTCCCAGCACTGCCAAAAAAAAAAAAGAGAGAGGGTCTTACTGAGTTGTCCAGGATGGCCTTTAGCTTGTGATCCTCCTGCCTCAGCCTCCCCAGTTACTGGGATTATAGGAGTGCCATCCACCCCACTATACTATTGCCCTGGGTTTTTAAACTAAACCTGTATCAGACCCAAATAAGGAATAGAATGTAGTCTATGATAGTGGTCTTGGGGTAGTTTTGGAACTTTAGTATATTATATGATTATGTAAATATTTAGTTTCCTCATAGAACCTTCTGTTTCTTCTACAGACAGCCGCTGTACTGTATTAAGGAAACAAGATAGTGGTGAAGCTCTGGTAAGCTACTTGGCCACTTTAAATCATGTGTTCTAATTTGTATCAGCCAAAGGAGAGGAAGCAGAAGCAGACCAGTGTTTGTTTACATCACAGGTAGCATTTCAGAACCCAATTAGGAGGAATTCTGCAGGTGTGTATCCTTTTATTAGAAAGTTATTTCCCTTCATCCTCTTGAGAATGGAGCAGTCATCAGCAAACTCTGAGGCTTAAGTTAAATACTTTCCATAAAGTTTTACAACTAATAAATGTTAATATTAGAGAAAAGGAAGGGTTCTTTAGTAGAGAAAAAAATAGTGATGTTTTGCAATGAAGGAGAACAAAGGGAATTAGCTCCACACTGAGTTTAACTTAAGAACACGCAAGAGTTGTCTTCCATGACAACTGTGGTTGCCTTTCATTCTTTCTGGCAGACCAGAAATTCTTCATTTGAGAAGCACAATTAAATAGGGAAAAGAACAGCACTGTGGCAGTTATCAGTTTTCAGGATCAAATAATTCACATATGAAATTCTGTCTTCCTCTGCTGTCAGATTTGGCCCTGCTTAAGTGGGGCAGCACGGCCAGCATAGCATGTAGAGAAGCAGATGCTGCCCATGTGCTCTTGGTGCCCCAGGGTCTGGCTGGATGCAGAACGTGTTTGCTTAGTGAATGGGATATCATTAAAATGCTGTTATAGCACATAATCAGGATTGCTTAAAAGTTCAGGTGATTATTTAGAATAACATAAGCCCTGTTGAAAATGAGGTTAAAATGTTAGGACAGTTTGATTTTAATCACAACGTTTGGCTTCATTAAGCCTTTTCTTCTTTTTTATTGTAAGTCAGCACTTGGACTGATACATGACATTTTATATACGTGTAACTGATGACTAGTCTGTGAAAATCAGTATGGCTTGTTTATGTTGAGCTTCGTAATGCTGTTACTTGAGTGTTCATTGATTTTTTTTCCCCCATTTTTCAGTTTAGTTCTACCAAGGTGAAAAACAAAGGCAAGAAAAAGAAGCCAAAAGATACAAAGGTATGGAATATTTTCTATATTCTTGTCCAGACTCTGTAAAATTATTAAGTTGGATATATAAATTAGAAATAAGCAATTCTTGCAGTATTTTGAAACATTTTGTAGAGAAAGACTTTCTAGGCTTCAGTCAGTTTTGGCAGTCTTCTACATTTCAAGGAAATTTAAGGTTAGTGTTGCATATAAGTAACTCTTGGAAGAAACTCCTAATCTTTATAGTTCTTTATATTTTCTAGATATTTCTGAGTGAAAACACAATGCAGGACTCTGTGGATAGCCATAGAGCAGAGTCAGGCCGGCTGGGTTCCTGTCTTGGTTCTACCAATTATTATCGTGACCTTGAGCAAGTTATTTGACTTTCCTATGCCTGTTATTAATAACTTTTGCTTATTAGGTTATTAGGTAATATTTGCTTATATGCTTATTAGGTAAATGCTTAATTATCTCTTATTTCTATGCTGAATTTTAGGGAGAGATAAGAACACATAAGACATCGGTTTCTAGTATTCAGAAGCTCACGTTGGAATTATTTGTTTAAAATTTTATTATTTAAAATAGTCAAATAAGAATGATGAATTCTAGTCATCATATCAGTCTTAGGATTGATGGGAACTTTCCCTTCTTTTCACCTAAGGCTCTACTCTAATTATTTCAGCCTCATGGTGAGTGTTTGGTTTTAGTGTGTCCTGGGGGCAAGAGAGGAAGAGGGGTAGAAAGAGTGAAGGAGTGTAAGTTTGGAGGGTCCAGTGTAAGTTTCCTTTGTGTCTTTGACTATGTGTCTTTAACTAATACGGGAGTTTAAACCAAGTGACATGTAAAGTTTTTTGGAGCATAGGAAGCTACCCCAAATGTTAATTTGAACTTACTTCTCGCCATTAAAAATTATATTACTATGTGTTCCTTTTTACAAGATAATTTGGTTAGGTTTTAAATATTGGCAATCAGTGTGCATATTTATATAAATGTTCATCATTTTCAGTGATAATTGTTTTCTTTCATAGACTTTTAACTAAGATGTTGTCATTTTTCTTTCTTTTAAACCAGCCAATGTTAGTTGGGTCTGGAACAACTACAGTAACACCAAATAATGAGACTATTACTTCAGGTGAAGATTATAAGTAAGTATAATTTTTTAAATTTTACCTCATTATAACTCACATGTTTTTCACTTGATAAGGTATGTTAATTTAATGTACTGTAAATGTGTGTTTATTTCCCTTTCATTTCTCAAGATTGGCATATTGACAACCCGATCTCATCTATCTTGACTGAATTAATAGCATGGTTGTCATTAAGAATTCATTATGAGTTAAAGTCCCAGGAATGGTAACATTCATTCAATAAGTACATACTGAGAACCCACTGTGTTCAGGACACTATGGGAAAATCCTAGAAAAATGTCTAGAAAATGTCCTTAAGTATTCAGTAAATATCCTATTGATAAGTAACTGGTGGTTTTGCTGTAATAGGAGAAAGGAAGCCATTTTGGAAGCTAGATATGTTATGGTTTAACTTTATATGATTTTTCATGCCATCTGATTGTTGAAACTATGCTTTAAAGAGACCAATAAAACCAAAAAAAATTTTTCTTCACATTTCTTAGGGAGTTGTAAGAGCAGTTAAAATTTGCACTCGTTTTCATGAATTCTCTAAGTGGAAGAATTAAGAGCCAGTCTTCATCCATTTGGACTGTCAAAACAATATATCATAAACCGAATGGTTTACAAACAGCAGAAATTTACTTTTCACAGTTCTATAGGCTGAGAAGTCCAAGATCAAAGAGCTGACATATCCAATGTCTCCTGAGGGCCTGCTTTCTGGTTCATAGATGGTGCCATCTCACTGTATTCTCACATGATAGATGGACGAGTGTTTTAGTCAGCTTTTTTGCTGCTGTGACCAAAAGATCTGACAAGAACAATTTTAGAGGAGGAAAAGTTTGTTTGGGTGTCATGGTTTTAGAGATGTCGGTCCATAGACAGTGGCTTGAGTGTTCTCTGCTGGAGGCAGCACATCATGGTGGAAGGGTGTGGTAGAGGAAAGCAGTGAGGCTCTCATAGCCCAGTCATTTCACCTCTAAGCTCTCTTGCATTGTCTCACACATGAGCTTTTGGAGGACACCTCATATCTAAACCATAACAACAAAGCAGCTTTCTAAAGACACTTTTGTAAAGGTGCAAATCCCATTCATTGTATCTCTGCCCTCAGGACCCAATTAGTGACTAGGTGTCAACATATGAGTTTTGGGGGAACACAGACATTCGGATCATATAACAACCTTTGCTGAGATGAACACATATGTAGGAGGCACTACTCTAAGTGATTTACATACATGAATTCATTTAATGTATTCCTCCACCCTAGGAAATAAGTACTGATATTGTATCCACAGTATAAATAAGGAAACTGAGGCAGTGTGGTTGAGTGACTTGCTCAAGACACAAAACTTACAAATAGAAGAGCCAGGATTTTAACCACACTGTGTGGTTTTAGTCCCCACACTCAATTTACTATATCTTTTTTAAAATACTAAAATCTCATACTCTTTTTTTTAAAAAATCTTTTTGTTATACTCTTTACCAGTCTCAATATCACTTAATTAAATTCATAGCAATTATAAGATCTTCATTTGTCTCTAAACTCTTTAACAAGTTACAATTAATACAGCATTAATTTTTTAAAAAATATTTATTTTAGCCAGGCGCGGTGGCGCACGCCTGTAATCCAAGTGACTTGGGAGGCTGAGTCAAGAGGATCGCAAGTTCAAAGCCAGCCTCAGCAACTTAGCGAGGCCCTAAGCAACTCAGTGAGACCCTGTCTCTAAATAAAATACAAAAATAGGGCTGGGGATGTGGCTCAGTGGCCGAGTGTCCCTGAGTTCAATCCCTGGTTCCAAAGGGGGAAAAAAAAAATTATTTATTTTAGTTGTAGATAAACACAATGCCTTTATTTTATTTTTATTTTTATGCAGTGCTGAGGATCGAACCCATGCCTCACATGTACTAGGCAAGCAATCTACCACTGAGCCACAATCCCAGCCCTTAATTTTTTTTTTTAAACCTGGAGTTGGGGGGGAAATGTGCTTGGTCAGGACTAAATTAAAAGTGCATATTTAGAATGTCAGATAAGATGTTTCTTGAGTGCAATTTTGGATGGTGACTGTTCCACACTAAGCTCTCTGGTAGTACTTTCTTTCCACATAAAATCAAGTCATATGTTCATTACCATCATGTTATTTGCTTCAATTAAATGTTCTACTAACTACCCAAAAGTTTATTATTCACAAAATTATTTTTTTAATCAGCAGACGCAATTCAGATTCTGCAGGCCCATTTGCTGTGCCTGACCATCTTCGGCAAGATGTAGAAGAATTTGAGGCTCTCTATGACCAGCACAATAATGAATATGTTGTCCGCAATAAGAAAATATGGGATATTAACCCAAAACAAAAATGCTCAACTCTGTATGAGTAAGTAGATTAATATTCCTATACCATTTATTTTATACTAAGACTGCCAATTAAAGATCAAAAGTCATTTTTATTACAATACTCATTTATTGGTTCCCAGTCTCTGGGGAAGAATATTCTAAGAACTTTTACCACATATTATATGTAGTTAATTGAGGATTTTCAATTATTAAATGTAGGGTCATACCAATCTTTGGTTTTGATGGTTTGAGCTGCTAATATAGATACTTATAAAATTGTTGTGGTATGTCCCAATAGAAATTTGATAAACAAAGCTTTCAGCCATAATGTTTTTATCGTGAATTCCAAGGTATTCATTTGACACAGACTAATATGATTATTTGATTTCTTTGTTCTTATGTTGAAGGGTGTAGTGGTTTGGCATCTCAAAATGCAGTGACAATTATGTAGCTCAGTGAGGTATTACCTTTTTTGGGGGGAAAGGAATCCTAGGATGCTGTTACTACTTCAACTTGGATTGTAGTTGTTCAAGTATGTTAATAGTACAAATACAGAATCCTGTACTCTTGTCTTCTACTAGAGACTGGACTTCCTGAGCATGATGTAATAAAAGAAACACACTTTCCTTTTAAGTGACTTTGAGTGTGTGTTACTTCAGGATTGAAAACATGAACGTGAAATTTAATAATTCCAGTTGGAGTGGTGTGGATAAAATAATATAGTAAAGAGTTTGGGAAAATCTAGGGAATAGCTTAACATTCTGCGATTGGCATTAATAAGCAGTACACAAGGTTTTCTTTAAGAAATTGAGGATTAGGATCTGCAGTAGGAAATTAATTTTAAAACTATTTTCCTGAAAATTCTGTCACTCATTCACAGTAAGATCGTTTTTTTTCTTCAACACATTCTCATTCAATCTAGTTAAAATTGGGTTTCTTTTTTTCCTTAGAATTGAAATGCTGAGCAAATCATATTTCCAGAGAACTCCTAGATGAAATGTGTTTATAAAATTACACTGGTATTTCTTAAAATATCCTGGAATTTGCTTCAGGCATCCAAAACTGAAGCTAAAGTGTGTAGTTTTTCTCTTAGAGAATTTATTGGGCTGGAGTTGTGGCTGAGTGGTGGAGTGCTTACCTCGCATGTATGAAGCACTGGGTTCAATTCTCAATACCGCATGGAATAAATTAATAAAATAAACGTCCATCAACAATTAAAAAAATATATAAATAATTTTTAAAAAAGAATTTGTTGCCATTATAAGTGGGAAGAAATTAAACATATTTATGGGACAAAAATAGACTGGTTTGTTTTTATATCTCAGTAGGAGACCAAGAAGTTACAGGAAGGTGTATCTTAAAATCTGATTCTTGAAATTTCAAAAGTAAACGTATGGCTGTGTGTGGTGGTGCACACCTAAATTCCAGTGGCTCAGGAGGCTGAGGCAGGAGGATTGCAAGTTCAAGGCCAGCCTCAGCAACCTAGCGAGGCCCTGAACAACTGGGGAGATCCTCTCTCAAAATAAAAAGTAAAAAGGGCCGGGATGTGGCTCAGCGGTGAAGTGTCCCTGGGTTCCATCCCTAGTACCCAAAAAAAGGGTAAACATATGCTGGCTGAAGAATGATGGTGAAGGAGAGCAGAGTGAAACAGACATTATTACCTCGTGCACATCCATGACTGCGTGACCTGTGTGATCCTGCAGTGTGTACGATCAGAAAGGTGCAAGATTATACTCCATGTGCGTAGGATTTATAAAAATGCAGAAGTGCATTCCTCTGTCATGTACAACTAATTAGAACAAATAAAAATTAAAATATTAAAAAGAATGATGGTTTGTTTTATTGGCTACACATAAAAGAAAACTAAAATTAGACTTTTGTATATGAAGAGTATAGAGCAGAAAAATATTGGTCAAGGAGTCAAGAATATGGGATAACTACTATAAATTAGCCTTTTCTTGGCTTCAGTGTTGCACCTTAAAATTGGAATTTAGTCTAATTTTTTTTGTTGTTGTTTTTAAATACTTTTTTAGTTGTCAGTGACCTTTATTTTATTTATTTGGTTGTATGTGGTGCTAAAGATTGAACCCAGTGTCTTACACGTGCCAGGCAAGTGCTCTACCACTGAGTTGCAACCCCGCCCCCTAATCGCTTTTTAATGGCCCTTTGTAACATTTTATGATTTAGATAGTGGAAGCAGATTTTTTGCCTTCACTTTTTCCTAGTAGCACCTCAGTAGTGTTAACCAAGATTTATTGTCCACATAAGGTTAAGTACTGTTGCAGATTTGAGGAAAAGTAGAAGGCAGAGGTCAGAGGTCTCTCCTGTAGCCTCAACATAGAGGAGAATCAAGATGATCATTGGTAGTATCACACTGTATTTCACAGGAAGGTGATGTTTTGAAATAAGAATCATTAGCACGATTTTCAAAGGGATACTTGCAGAACAGTAGGATGGGAGTGCCCTTTGAAATGTCTTTCCCATCCTTATCCTTCCCCTCCCCGTGCCGAATGACATGTCCTGGCACTCTGCAAGTCTTTCTCTGACCACTTGAGACAAGAGTGATGATCATCAAATTATGAAAATGTTGTGTATACACATAGCAACATACATATATATATATATATACACACACACACACAGCTATTCATATTTCTTGTGTAATTGACTTTATTATTTTTACTCTTGTCTTACACATGTGCCCACTACTTTGTCTCTGGTTAAGTATAGGAATACTAGTCCTTTTAGAGTCTGAGGTATTTGATGGGGGCCAGATATTGAAAGAGAAGATAAATTTCTTAAACTGCAGAAACTGAAATAATCATCAGCCTCATCACCATCTCAGTTGTATTTAACTTCTTTCCTTATAACTTCTTTCATCTATACTAATCAGCCACACCAGTACTAGTGTGCACTGTTGGTAGACTGATTCTAACCCCTATATAATACTAGATTATAGAAAATCATACTTGTGCTATTTTGGATCCAGTGTATACTTTACTAAGACTACTTTTCAAGATCTAGAAAAGTCTAAATATAGAGCAAAATTCATTTTCTGTTCTTTTTCAATAATAGTAACTATAAAAATGTTCTTCATAATATGTTATAGTACCATTTCTCTTTGGGCTAAGAACCCTTGTTGAGTTCAATTTGGTTCTGCTTGAATATATGAAAAATTCATTGTTGCTTAGCATTAGAAAAAACATGGAGACTGTTTTTCTTTGAAGATTTTTTTCTAGCCAGGAATGGTGGTACACATCCGTAATCCCAGCAACTCAGGCTGAGGCAGGAGGACTGCAAGTTTGAGGTCAGCCTCTGCAACTTATTAGGCCCTAAGCTACTTAGCTTGTCATTTGCTTTTTTTTAACCTAATTACACATGTTGATTTTTTTGCAACAGTAGAATCATTGATGAATGGTATATAGAAACTTTTTTTTTAGATCAAAACATTTGTTGGACTATATTCGTTTTGTTTAATAATGAATATTAAAGAGTATCACTGAATCAAACTTACATGAGAAGAATTGTATATTCTTCAGGATTGTGACTTACTAACTGCTTGGTAACCATCACTTGGATCAGCATCATCAGTTGTGTTGCTGATCCCCTTTGTGATTGGAACCTCATTACTGAATCACTAAGAGTAGTGTCCTTTTCCTTGTGAATCACTGCACATTCCTAATCAGAAAAATGTTAACATGCAAATTGAGATAGAGTTTTTAAAAATTTGATTTCCTCTTCTCATGTGACATTCTTGTTATTGACATTCTTATTTCTGAATAAATTTTGCTTATTCATTGCCATTTTAAAGAGATTGTATAATTAGTGTCTAGGGCTATGGCTCAGTGGTAGAGCACTGGCTTAGCATGTGTGAAGCACTGGGTTCGACCCCTCAGTACCACATATAAGTTAATAAAATAAAGGTCCTTCAACAACTAAAAAATATTTTTAAAAAATTCCTCTCATTGTTAAAAAAGAGATTGCATAATTATATAATTCAAATTTATAAAATAACTTTGATCTCTTTTGGCTTTTCCCCAAAAAAGCTTAAAGAATTATTTCCTAAGGGGTAGACAGTTTTGTTTATTTGTATCATTGATTATACTTAACCTTTTGTTTGTTTGTTAGAGCATTTGAGATCAGTGAGAAGTGAAAGAGTATTTTGCTTTGGGAGAATAAACTTTTTTACAAATAAATATGTGCAAGTACTTCCATTTAGTAACTTACGTAAATGTGAATTTTTTCCAAGTTATTTCTCTCAGTTGTTGGAGGAACATGGTCCCTTGGATATGAGTAACAAGATGTTCTCTGAAGAATATGAGTTTTTCCCAGAAGAAACTCGACAGATACTAGAAAAAGCAGGAGGTTTAAAATCTTTTCTCCTGGGATGTCCTCGTTTTGTTGTGATTGATAACTGTATTGCATTAAAAAAAGTTGCATTACGACTCAAGAAAAAAAGAAAGAAGAAAAACATTAAAACAAAAGTGGAAGAGATTTCAAAAACAGGGGAGTATTTAAGAGTCAAACTACCACTGAATCCAACTGCTAGGGAATTTAAACCAGATGTAAAGTCCAAACCAGTATCTGATTTATCTTCAGCACCAGTTTCTGAGGATGTGAAGCCCATACCTGGGTCTGCTGATTCTCCCAAACCAACTTGTGAAGACGTGACACCCAAACCAGTACCTGAGAGTTATTCCAATCCAGTTTCTGAGGATGGGAAACCCAAAGGGGTCTCTTCTGATTCTCCCCTGTCAGTCTCTGAGGATGTAAATCACAAGCAAGTCTCTTCTCATTCTCTCAAACCAGTTCCTGAGGATGGGAAATCAACCTATTGGACTCAATCCCATTTGGTCACAGGATACTGTACGTATCTTCCTTTTCAGGGATTTGACATCACCCAGACACCACCAACATACATAAATGTGTTACCAAGTTTGCCCCAGTACACCAGCATTTACACATCTTTGGCCAGCGTTTCTTCTGAATATCAGCTGCAGAGATCAATACCAGTGGTGCCATCTCTTGTAGCGAGTGACAAAGCAGATAAAAACACTGCTGCCTATTTTGAGGATCATAATTTGAGTGCTAAGAATGCTGCTGGTAACCAGACTGTCTCTGAAACACAGATCCTTGAGGACTCTTTGGGAACATCTGTAAAGTCACAGAGCAGCCTGGGTGATACTGATACAGTGCCACATGAGTCTCACAGAAATGATGAGCACTGTGAGAACGCTAACAAATGTGAAGTCAGTCCAGAAATTACCAGTGCAGGAACAAATATTCCACATACACAGATGGCGGCCATGCAGGTAAGATTTAAAGAGAAAGGCCTTATAATGAAAGTGTATTTTCCTTTTCGTTTTTCATTGCCATTATATTTACTAAAGTTCTTAGAAATGGTTGACTTTGTAATGGTTACTGAAGCTTTTGCCTGAAAAAATTTTTTTTAATATGAACTTTTTTGGGAGGCACTGTGGGTTATTTCATCAGAAATTGTGGTCCAGTAAATCATATCCTTCCCTGACCAAATTTTACACCAAGTAAGAAATAAGATAAATGAGTCAGCAGATGGAGCCAAAATATCACCTTCATAATTAATAAAGACACAAAAGGAGGACGTGGCCACTGCTGTAGAGAAGTACATAGGCAAACAGTGAAGCCCTTATCATACCCACTCACCCAGCCATTCCAGCAGAGCCCAACAGGAGGCCTCCCACTTAGGTTACCTGCCCATAGAACTTCCTGCATCACGGAGGAAGTGAAAATTTGCTGGCAGCTCCCCTGGGAAAGAAAAAAGGAAGAGTCTGGGGTATTGGCAAAGTTAAAAAAGAGACAGTAAGACATATGCCCATGGCGTATGCCCATGATCCCAGTGACTCCAGAGGCTGAGGCAGAAATTCACAAGTTTAGCAACCAGAGACCAGCCTTAGCAACTTAGTGAAACCCTGTCTCAATGGTAAAATCCCTTTGTTCAATCACCAGTACAAAAAGAGAGGGAGAAAAAAATCAGATGGAGAGAAATGAGGAATTAAGAGTGCCTAACAAGCATGAAAATAAATCAGGGTTCGTTTGTAGGGTGTGAATACATTAAATCCTTATCAAATTGAGTAATGAACTAACATGGTTTTCATTTATACTAATTCTAAATGAAATTTCCTAATAGAGATATTTAAAGAAACTATGAAACATAACCTAAATTGGGGGGGGGGCCCACAACCTTGAAAAATTGTGGGTGTGTTTTAAAATGTTATTACGCAGCAAACTTGTTTTACCAAATCAAATGAAGTAAGTTAAATTTGTTCATTTTGCAACATAGGTGTCTTGGAACATAGCACACCAAGAAGTCAATACTGAGCCATATGATCCTTTTGAGGTACAACAGGTAAGTCAAAATTGTATTAAGCTGTTTAAAAATTTGATTTATCTAGATGGGATGATAAATTGGAACTATTTTGGAGTAAGCTAATTCCATACAGTTATGGAATAAGCTATAGAATATAACCAAAAAATATTTATTTGCTTTTATTGTTGAAATATGAGAAGAGCAAGTAAAAGAAAGTTGAGTTTTTTCCTGGCATATTTATTTCTAAGTACAGTGGCTTTATTGTTTTAACTGGTTTAATGAGCACGTATTAATTTATAATAAATAAGCTTGAATGATATGGAGAGAGATTATAAAGACCTTTATCATTTTAAGAATGTTTCAATCAAAAGACCCATTAATGTTGGGCTGGGTTGTGGCTCAGCAATAGAGCTTGCCTAGCACATGTGAGACACTGAGTTTGATCCTTAGAACCACATAAAAATAAAGGTGTTATATCCATCTACAACTAAAATATAAATTTTTTTTTTTTTTTTTTTTTTTTTGCAGTGTTGGGGATTGAACCCATGGCCTTGTGCTTGCAAGGCAAACTCTCTACCAACTGAGCTATATCCCCAGCCCCTAAATTTTTTTTTTTTAAATGTCAAAGAGTAAAAGTTATTTGATCAACTCTTGCTGAAAAGGTATTGGATAAAATTCAAATCCCAGTCCCTTTTTTGACCAAAAGTTTTAATAAAATGGGAATCAAATATTTCTAAGCAAACTTTTTCTCTTAAGCTAAAAGCCATCATCTTGCTTAAAGGCAAAACATTGTCATTAATATTTAATATTACGCTGAGATACTGATAAAATTAGATATGAGAAATAAATAAGATAAAAAAGAAGTGTATAAATTACAGATGCTAAGGTTGTATGCCTGGAAATTCAAAATGGTAACTGAAAGTCTGTGCCAAATTTTAAAAATTCAGAAGGGTGATTGAATACAAAATAAGTACCTTTCCATGTGCTAATGACAATCTGTTAGGATGTATATTAGAAGAAAATATTCCATTTTTAATAGTAACAACATGATAAACTACTAAAATGAACATTAAAAAAACTTTAAAATGCTGAGAGACACATTCATTCATGTAAATGAAATGGTATTCTATATATGTGGATAGGAAGACCTACTGTAATAAAGAGATTGATTTTTCCCTAAGATTTTAAAATTTAACACAATTCCAGTACATATGTGAACAGAGTGGCATATTAGTTATTTATAGTAATATAATAAATTACCTCAAAATCTATAGTGGCTTGAAACAACAATAAACATTATCTTAGAGTTTCTTTTGGTCAGGAACTCAGGATCAGATTAGCTGGGTAGTTCTGGAGATCTTCATGAGGTTACAGTGAAGATTTGGACCAAGACTTAGTCATCTGCAGGAGTAAATGGAGCTTAAAATTCCACTTCCAAGATGTCTTACTCACATGGCTGGCAAGTTGGTGCTGGCAGTTGGTAGGAGCCTCAGTTCCTTGCTTTGTAGACCACCGTGTAGTGCGATGACTTTTATCACCTACTTTAGGAAGTCCCCTGTATTCTGTTGGTCACAAAGACCCACCTCATCAACCCTGATACCTGGTAGGAAAGGTTTGTCTAAGGGTGTGAATACCAAGAGGCTAGGATCCTGGGACCTACTTGGAGTCTGGAAGCTGGCTACTGCACAGTATTTATTTAGAACTAGACAAAATTTTTTTTTTTTTTTTTTGGGTTGTAGGTGGACACAATACCTTTGTTTTATATTTATTTGATGCTGAGGATCGAACCCAGGGCCTCATGCATACTAAGTGAGTGCTCTAGCACTGAGCCACAACCCCAGCCCCAGAACTAGACAAATTGATACAAAAGTTCCTGTATGGAAAAATGAATATCAAGAATGATGTAAGAGGCTGGGGATATAGCTCGCTTGGTAGAGTGCTTGCCTTACAAGTACAAGGCCCTGGGTTCAATCCCCAGCACCACAAAAAAAAAAAAAAAAAAGAAAAAGAATGATGTAAGAAAAGAAATTGTAAGAAAGGGAATTATGCAGCTGGATGTCAAAACACAATATAAATCTTAATATCACATAAATAGGTCATTGGAATGAGTCTAATGGGAGAGAAGAATATAGCAATTTAAACTATAATAAAGATGGTAATTTAGTAGTGAGCAAAAGTAGATTATTAAATACATAATGTTAGGTGAAGTGGGTTGACATCTAAACAAAAATCATCTTAAGTTTCTACCTCCTTCCTTATACCAAAATAAGTTCCAGGCAGATCAAAGACTTAAATATAAAGAAATGAGCCGGGCTTGGTGGCACACGCCTGTAATCCCAGCACTTGGGAGCCTGAGGCAGGAGGATCGCAAGTTCAAAACCAGCTTCAGCAACTTAGTGAGGCCCTAAGCAACTCAGTGAGACCCTGTCTCTAAATAAAATATAAAATAGGGCTGGGGATGTGGCTCAGTGGTGGAGTGCCCCTGGGTTCAATCCCCAGTACCAAAAAAAAAAGAAAAAAGAAAAAAAGAAATGGACCCATGAAAGTACCAGGGAAATGTTTTCATAAGATCAGTGAAATATAAAAAAAAGTGTGTTTATATATGTATACATATAATGTGGGCGTACATGCACACAGCATTTAGATGTATAAGAACAAATGTATCAGCACAGGGTGTGAAAACACAGATGACAACCTGGAAAGTCATTTGAAGCATGATAGATAGAGAACTAATTTCCTTAACATGTAATTTTTCTGTAAATAAGTAAAAGACTACCAACCTATACAAAAATGGGAAGGGAAGTAAATAGACAATCCACAGTAAAGAATAGATGATTTTTACACATATTTAAAAATATCCAACCACACATGAAATAAGAAAATCTTTCATTTGCATGTTATTAAAAGAAAATAAGGGGCTGGGGATATAGCTCAGTTGGTAGAGTGCCTGTCTCGCAAGTACAAGGCCCTGGGTTCAGCAACCGCAAAAAAGAAAAGAAAAGAAAATGAGAATGTCTGGAGAAGGCAATGTATAATTTGTCTGCGCTCATATTTGTGTGTAGAGACAAGTGAGCAAGGGTATTTGTATATTTGTTCATTTGTATCACCAAGAAATGAATACAATTCAAGCATATATCAGTAGTAGACTAAATTATGGTATATCTACATAGTGAAATATTATGCTCTCATTTAACAGTGGAACAGTTCTATAATTACTGATAGTGAAATGATTTACAAGACCGAATATATAGTTAAATCAGAAGAAGTAATGTTAGAACTTTGTGTGGCTTGCCACTATTTGAACAAAAGGCTTTATAGTTTTAGCAGTTTATTAAAGTAATATAGAGCCCTTAAGTATTTTTAAGTGAATATTATTGAAAATTATGAAAAAGAAGTTGGAAATCAACTGCATTCATCTCACCCATGTTAATATTTTGATGTGTAGCCTTTCAGGGCTTACTTGATTATATTTACATATAATCAAGCAACATTTTTAAAAGATGAATGATGGCATGTAAATTATATTAAAGTTTGTAATCTTCTATTAATGTATTACAGATTTTTAGTAAACAGACTAGTCGATCATCCTAGATGTATATCATCTTTTTACATGGCATACCATTGTATGAATGTATGGAAATTTATTTGACTGGTTTCTTATTGTTGAACATTTAGACTCTGTCAGCTTTTCATGCTTATAAATAGTGCTGTAGTGAATATTTTTACCTATTTATAGTATGTACTGAGTAGAGTGACTGCTGTTGAGTTTTTATGTTGAACTTTAAGCCAGGTAGATTCTGTTGTTCGATGAGTCAGTGTTGGGACAGTCTCACATTCCTTCTTAAATTAGTTCTTAGCTTCAGGACCATGACACTAACCTAGTTGATTGCTGGCTTCTCAATCAGTGAGACTCGCATTTGAATCCCAGGGCTGCTGCTTTATTCTGGGACCTTGAGAAGTTGCCTCACATCCCTAATTTGTTTTTCTGATGAAAGGCAAACATAATGTATTTCAAAGTTTATATGTAATAATGTTGAGGTGGCACTTAATTTCTTACCTACTCTGATGATATGGGGGCATATAAATTTAATTCAGAGTACTAGGTTGCTCTTCATTGTCATCCTTCTGACAAATTGAAAATGGAAATAGAGGTAACTAAGATCTTAAACCATAAAATCTTGCTTGTGGGTCATAGCAAGGTTGAACATATAATCTTGTTATTTAAACATCAAGTCTGTTCATGGTGCTAAACTCTCAATCTGGACAGACTTAAACTGGGGCTTTCCAAGGCATCCTGGCATGTCTTATCACCCTGGTTTTAGATAACAGTTCTCTGGTAAATCACAGAATTTTAAATACTTGATTCCCTGCCTTTTTACACTTGGAAGACAATCAGGCATTGCAGGGAGGTACAGGACATGTCAAAAATGGCCCAGGTTTGTGTCACTGGGATAGACCTCCACAGCCTGGTGGCCACAGGAGGGCAGTCCCCTGCAGCTGGGAGAAATTTTGAGCATCCAGCAGATATTCTCATCATAGAAGTGTGTGATCACCAACAGTCCTAGGTGTATGAGAGCTTTTTAAAAAGCCTTACATAGTAATGTTTATTGTAGTATGATTTCTGGGTTTTTGTTTTTGTTTTGAGCTGATTTATGAGACAGATAGCTGGAAGCAATTCTTTATTTTTTAAAATTTTTTAGTTGTAGATGGACACAGTGCCTTTATTTTATTAATTTATTTTTATGTGTTTTTGAGGATTGAACCCAGTGCCTCACACATGCTAGGCAAACACTCTATCACTGAGCTACAACCCCAGCCCCAGCTGGAAGCAATTCTTGATAACAGTTTATCTTTTTGAAATAACCAGTAACTATGCATTTGAAACATGTAAAAATAGGACCAGGGTCAATATGTTGTATTCATGTCTAAAAAATGTATAATTAATTATCTTTTAAAACCTACTAAATAGGGGCTGGGATCTTGGCTCAGTGGTAGAGCACTTGTCTCACATCTGTGGGGCACTGGGTTTGAGCCTCAGCACCACATGAAATGAGTAAAATTAAATAAAGGTATTGTATCCATCTATAACTAAAAAAAATTTTTTAAAAAGAGTTCTATTCTTAAAAAAAAAACCTACCAGTTTGTGATGGTAATCATAGAGGGTAAAATTCAACTGGAACTTGATCTAATATTGAACTTTTCTAAAACAAGCAAATATTCAGAACTAAGTATAGTACAGATTGAAGAGTTTCATTATGAATTCCAGTAACATGAGTAATGACATTTTAAGAGCCGGCTCTGCTAAACAAAATTTAGAGGTTTTTAATTTATGAATTGTTGTGACATTTTTCCTTGTAAATTTTCATTTTCCTTTTATTCTCCTTTGTTTATTTTAAGAGACAATTCAGAAGATCATAAGTAGGCATTTTAAATGATTTTTAATTGATAGTTCTATAATTTAATTTTAGGGGGATATTTCACAAATTGAAAAGGAGTACCAAGTATTACAAGAACAGCTTAAGGAAGCATGTGAAAATTATGAGCAGATAAAATTCAGGAGCTCAGAAGAAACCAGAGATCTGGAAGAAAAGTTGAAAAGGAACTTAGAAGAAAACAAGGTAATCCTGTCTGAAACCCTCCTTAATTGCATTTGGCATAATTAGGAGCATATGAGTATAACTCAGCTTAAGAGCCTCAATTAGCTGAACCACACTATTGGCTAAACAGAGGACTCTTTCTCAGAATAATCTCTTTCAAATTTCTCTACTGCATATTCAAGTGACTGTGTTCCTTACAGTGCTGTAGAACCTTTGCAAACTGGTTTTGAGAAAATGACTGTAAACCTGGGCTTTTGGTTATCCATAATTTGGTTTACCTGGTTAAGTAAAAAATCTTTCTTATGGTGACTAAGTTCCAAGTTAAATTTCTGTCTATGCCTGTATGTCAGTACTTCCAAGTGCGAGCTGTCAGTTGGCTCCAGGGCTGAGATTCAGGTGGTTCTATTCTAATAGTTCTGGTCCAAACATGGCTTAACTTGTCTGGGCCCTTGTGGAGAATCTGGGTAATATTGCTCCCATTTTGAGCTTAGGTTAACACTTGTCAAGTATTTAAAGCTGCCTGGTACATAGTAAGGACTCAGTATTAGCTGCCACTATTATCACTACTGCTATTACCATCATCTTCATCTACTCTGAAGGATGTGTGACAGAAACTCATGGAGCCTTGATGATGTTGGAACTGTCATCTAAAGTATCTTATTTGACTATACTGATAATTGAATTGTGTTAGTTGAGATCAACCATCAGTAACATCTGACAGGTGGAGTAATACTAATTAGGGGAAAGGCCAGGTTGAAATCAGTGGGACAATGGAATTATCAACGTGAGGAATATATGGTATGGTACTTTTTAAAAGCTACTGTCTTGTATTCAGAAAGGTGACAGAGACAGGCTGGGGATATAGCTCAGTGGGTAGAGTGCTTGCCTTGTAAGCCCAATGCCCTGGGTTCAATTCCCAGCACCACAAAAAACAAACAAACAAAAAAAAAAAAAAACAAGAAAGGTAACAGAGATATTAATTATTTAAGAAGGGAAGAATTTGTTTCAGAAGTCTGGGTTAATCAGCTGGAATAACACATTAAATCGTGAAAATTAGCTTAGTGGGACATTAGTCAAAAAACTCATTTGTTGAGATTCAATATACACAGAAGAAAGGGTCAGGGGCTGGGGTTGTGGCTCAGTGGTAGACCACTTGTCTCACATGCATGGGGCACTGGGTTCAATCCGCAGCACCACATAAATAAACTATGTAAAATAAAGGTGTCCATCTACAACTAAAAATAAAAAATAATTTAAAAAAAGAAGAAAGGGTCAGTTTATAAAAGTAACTGCCATCACATTTCCAAGAACTGTTTGCACTCAGGACAGGACTGAGGATATTGAAAGGATGGGAAGAGTTGGATGCAGAGAGGTTCTGCTTAATTGTCTAGTTGAGGGAAGGGGTGGGGACCAAAAAGCCCTGCTTAGCCTGTGATACCCAGGACACAATCTGAATAAACCAGTTGGAAAGTTTAACAGAATGAAATATTTTTATATCACCTCAGGAAAATTCAGTTTTAATAAATCCAATGTGAATGCCTGTAGCCGTCTGTGTGAGTGACAAGTCAGATTTGGGCACATGGACACTTACATAAGGGGGTGTTTGTGAGTGAGATTATTTTTTCTGGCAGAGGCTTTTCCAGTTTATAAATTGATAATTTGACTGGGTGCTTGGTGTATTTGTACAGTTCATCAAGGCTCTGTTTTTGTTTTTGTTTTTTTTGTGGACTTTGCGAAGGTTTTTTAGTTATCACGTGACAGTAGAATCCATTTTGATATAATTTTCCAAGCATGGAATATAGCTTATGCTGGGCAGGGCCTGATTCATGTGGCTGTACACGATGGTGGGATTCACTGTGATATTTTCATATAGGTACATAGGAAAATTATATCAGATCCATTCCACTGTCTTTCTTTTTTCTGTGCCTTTTCCTTCCCTCTCTCTTGTCTTAATCTACTGAACTAAAATCCCCCCTGTCCCTCGACTCTGTTGTTTGTACAGTTGCTCAGGAAGCTCATGGGACAGAAAGAACCCGGGGAGGAAGCTGTGATGGAATGGCAGCTCTGACTGGTGGGCTCTGGCTCTTGGGCTTTTTAACTTGGTACAGCTTTGGGTCTGCTCTCATGTGGCTGCACTCAAATGCAGTCAATCTGGTTTTTAAAGGGACAGTTACTTAGTTCCTCAGATTACAGATTTGTTAGGTGATTAGACTTACCAGGTGAAATGTGTCCCTATTTCCTATCAGGATAAATTGCTAACCTGATTTTGTTTGGTTGGTATCTGCACAAAAGCAGATGGCACTTAGCTGTGGTCATTTCTTTATTAATCATGAGACACCTACGCCATTGAAGGGTGGTTAGTACAGACATGAGCCTGTGTAGTGTTTTTACTGGCTGAGCTGTGTCTGTGTGTGTGTGTGTGTGTGTGTGTGTGTGAGAATATGGGTGCACATTTATGTAGGTGTAATACTTTGTGGCTTTTGTTACCTGACCTCTCTTCGATACTTGGTGCCAAGTAGGTTCTCATGCCCCTGCATAACCTTGTCTTTGCACATAATCTCCCAGCCAGAGAGTTCAGATCTAAGGTGAGATCACTGGCTCAGAGTAGAAACACAGGATAGGCAAGAAACAATGTTGGCTAGGCTGCCAGCAGTAAGGCAAGCAAGTCAACATCAGCCCAGAGAGGAGAACTGAACTATGGAGAACGCAAGGTTTTGTAAATACCCTAGACATGGGGAGTCACGGTCACAGTGATGCCTTGACAAGCTCAGGATCAGCAAGGTTTTAGCAGGGAAAATGTGGGCAGGACTCATCTCCAGGATTAGGGGAGCATCGCTGAACTGGTGTTGAACTTCTGCCACTTACAGATGTCTAAATCACCCTCCCCTCTCGTTAGGACTCAGGAGTCTTAAAAAGGAGCTTGACCAACCAACAGATCTGCTTCCCATGAACTTGAAACCTGGCATCTAAGGCTGAAGAGGGAGAAATGGCTTCTAAGTCACTATCACTTCTGACGCCAGGACTATTATTTCCCATGAAGTCTGTGTGTGTTGACTGTAGGATACACTGTCCTTTCTGAATAAGGCTTGGTGTTCCTGTAGCCGAAACACTGTCATTGATGTCTTAGGCATGTTCTGAGCCTAAGCAGGAAGTTCAAGCTGCAGGGAACCTGACAGGAAGTAAAAAATCAAATGTTCCCCTAGAGCACATATGAAGTCAGGATTTCATTAATCAGTCATTGATAATAGTGGGATTTCAAGCTGGGAAGTATTTAACCTGTTGCTTTTAGCTGTTTCTTTTAAATAGTGCTCTGATTCTCTGATTCATATTTGAATTAATTATTAGAATTGTTAATATAGAGAATACTTTATTTATAAAAACCTATATTTCCAAGCACATGTCATACCCAAACCCTTCACTGCCATTGAATGAATGATGCTTCAGAAAGGACCAAAAGCTTTTAGAACATTTGTAAGTTCATATGTTTCAAAAAGCAGCAGCTACAGAAGAAACTGGCAAAGAGGGCTGTGTGTCAGGTGGCATTGAACCTGACCCTCCGGGGAAAGGGAACTTGCATCACTGCAGAAGGCTTTTTCATTTCTCTTTATCACGGGGCCTAAAATTCTGGCAGATATCCAACCCAGATGCCTTTAATAAGCAGCCAGAAGCATCACATTCATATTTTTAAAAGCAAACAAAAAACCTTGGACTTGCCAAATAAATGTGTAAACTACATCAGGATTAGGGAATCATGGGCTGGGGTTGTGGCTCAGTGGTTCGATTCTCAGCACTGCATATAAATAAACAAAGGTCCATCAACAACTGAAAAAATATTAAAAAAAAAAAAAAAGATTAGGGAATCATGTAGGCTGAAGGAGTGGAGTGTGAATACCTGTGAGCATGATGAAGTGGTCTTCAGAGTAACCTTCCTGGGATCAGGATCAGCTGTGTTGTCTCTATCCCAAGGCTGGCCCGTGGCATAGCCTGCCGTAGGGTGCCAGTTCATGTGTGCTGTTCCCCTGAATTCAGATGTCTTATTGTAAGCTAAGACACAATTCTTGCCTTTGTTTCTAAAATTTCCTCCCAAAAGTAAATCTTGTCATTAATTGAAGTACTTTCTAAAATGTTTTTAGATCTCAAAGACAGAATTAGATTGGTTCCTCCAAGATTTGGAAAGAGAAATTAAAAAATGGCAGCAAGAGAAAAAAGAAATCCAAGAAAGATTAAAAGCACTGAAGAAGAAAATTAAAAAGGTTTTAAATACAAGTGAAATGTAAGTAGAAAACCAGTAATACTTGTATTTTTAATATTGTGGAGATTTTTGGTTGTTTTCACTTTTTTATATTTAATTTCAAACTGTATCAAGTAAAAATTCATAGATACTGTTTTCACAATGTTTTTATCTCATTTTTAAAAAAACATCTATTGAATATCTGTCTCATTTAAAACTTTTTCTAAACCTAGCATGTTTTCAGATTAATTTTCATAAGAGTTAGAATGGGTTGGGCCTGAGAATCAACAAAGGACTTGATGTCCTGCTCATATGAAGGATTTGCTAAGGTATAAATCCTGAGTATAATTGTCAAGGGGGCCAAGTGTGTTTTAAGATCTCTGTGGTCCATTCCTAACCTCCTGCTCTAAACAGTGATGTCGTGTGATTCCTCAGCTTATCTACTGCTGTGTAACAAACATCCAAAGTCAGTAGCTTAAGTTAATAGCCATTTTATTTGCTCATGATCCTGCAATCTGGACTGAGTTCAGCTGGACCATTCTTCTTCTGAGATGGTAGTTAAACTGGCTCTTATTGGAAACATGGAGGTTTTATCAAGTACAGGTAACTAAACAGGAATCTTAGGAGAGCATGAAAGAGGCAGAACCTGCCTGGTCCACGCATTGCTTAAAGTCAGAGACTTCCACCTGTGTCACGAAAGGTTACCAGAGTGTGTGTGTGCGTGTTCTCGTTTCACTCCAAGTCTTATTAAGAGGAGGGAGTCCTGTTGCATTTTGACTGAGAGTTCATGTGTTCTAATCTGAATGAGAACCACTGGTCACACTGCTGGTGTTGTCTCCTTGCCTCTTCTTCCTTGGGTTCAAACCATATGAGACAGGCTTCCTGGACCAAGGTAGTGATTTACCAGTAAGCAGGAGACTTAGAGTGAAGAAGCAGCTGATTTGTCCTCCCAAGTGTAAAGGAAAATTTCCTAGAAGGAAAATGACCCCCAAAATCTTGCCTATTTTGAAGATACTAGAAATGTAGCAAAATGGAGAAACAAAAAAAAATTAAGAAATGCTATGTATTGATATGCTTTACTGTGTAAAGTTGTATTTAAAAAAATCTGAACATTAATTAAAATTTGATGACTATTCTTTTATAGATCTACCCTGAAAAACGATGGAATGGATAACAAAACTGAATTACATCTGGATCAGTCCCTTGAAAACAGGCAAAGGAAGCTTAAGTTTGTTTTTAGTACCTTCTTATACTTTTACTATCAGAAGCCCAAGCACACTAGACTTCTAAATCTGTTGCTCCTCCCTTGTTTCTTTTAAATAATTATGTATCTTATTTTTAAACTAATGTTTAAGTAAGTATATTCTTTCTTGAAGTATTTTTATTTTACTAGGATTCTGCTTTTCTTTTTTTTTTTTTTTACTTTTTTTTAGTTGTAGACGGACACAATACCTTCATTTTATTTATTCATTTTATGTGGCGCTGAGGATTGAACCCAGTACCCTACACGTGTGAGCTATGATCCCACTGAGCCACAATCCCTAGCTCTGCTTTTATTTTCTATTGTCAGTATAAAAATGTTGTCAATTGTTCCTTTTATTTTCTTGAATTAATTAAAACTAAAAATGAGTTTTAAAAGCTTTTATTTTGAGCTGGGCATGGTGGCACACTCCTATAATCCCAGCAGCTCAGGAGGCTGAGGCAGGAGAACTGAGATTTCAACGCCAGCCTCAGCAAAAGCGAGGCACTGAGCTACTCAGTGAGACCCTGTCTCTAAATAAAATACAAAATAGGGCAGGGATGTGGCTCAGTGTTTAAGCACCCCTGAGTTCAATCCCTGGTACAAAACAAAAAGCACCTTTATTTTGGACTGGGGTGTAGCTCAGTGGTAGAAGCACTTGCATGGCACGTATGAGGACCTGGGTTCTGTCCCTGCATCACAGAAAAGCTTCGTTTATGTTACTCGGTTTATCAGTCTCAGCTGTAGAGCGGTAGTTTGTTACAGTGTTGCTCTGTGATAATAGAGCAATAGATTCATTAAAAAATTTTTATCATGCACCAGGCCTGGTGGTGCACACCTGTAAATCTGGCAACTTGGAAGACTAAGGCAAGAGGATCACAAGTTGGAGGCCATCCTCAGCAGCTTAGCAAGATCCTATCTCAGAATTAAAAAGTGCTAAGGATGTGACTCAGTAGTAAAGTGCCTCTGGGTTCAATCCCCAGTACCAAAAAAAAAAACCAAAAAAACCCATGAACCTGTAAAAAGTTTCCTTTTAATCTTTATTAATTGTCATAATGTGTTTTCACATACTGATAACCAGGGTATCAGTGGTAGGCAGTTACATTTTGCTTTTCTCATTTAATATTGTTTACATGCACATTTTCATTCCCATCATGGTCCATAGTCGTCTTTTTTAGCCACCACTTTAACAGACATTTACTTTCATCTCCACTTTTTAACTGTTACAAAAGTATGGCCATGAACAGTTTTGTAAAGATCACTTTCTTCTTTTGGATCATTTCCTTAAATGTGAGAATAGTATTTCTGGCTGAAAAGATGAAGGATGTTTTATAAAGTTTATCAAAGTAGCCAGATTTTATTCTACCACCCTCATAAAACTAGAACAGAGTCTTCACTTTTTTCTCATCATTCCTACCAAATCCTCATTTCTTCTTTTGATCATTCATAAAGTTTAGAGAATGTGCATAAATCTGTGTGTTGTGTGGTAAAATATGAGGCAGGCAGTTACTCTAGAAAATGTAATATAATTGCAAAGTGGACCTGGCCTAAAGCCTTTGTATCCTTACAAGATAGATTTGTTTTCAAGTTTTTTTTTTCTTTTAACATTTGCAGTAATACATTTACAAGTGAGAAGATGAAAATAGAAGAATGTATAAAGAAAGGGAAAGAGCATTACGAAGAGAGTCATCAAAGGGCTGTGGCTGCAGAGGTCAGGTTATGGCACACAGTGACTGGTGGATGGAAGGGGTTCATTTGTTTCCTCTTGTGTCTCTCTCATGACCTATGAGGCATAACGGTATTACTGGAAAGTACAGAAGTGAAGGGTATCCTATCACCCATAATGCTGTTTCCCTAAAATATCCACTCTTTTTTCCTTGGCTATTCCTTTTTAATTTTTATACATGCATTGGTACATAGATGTCCTCATAACATCAAATTTTATAACCTATTTTCCTTAACGGTATAATTCTATCATTTCCATACTCTAAATTTTGAATAGCTTCGCATTTAACTAAGTGATATAAAAAGTAGGCAACTATAAAACATGTGCCAGTTCTTATAAAGCAAATGAAAATAACCTACTTATTAAGAATATATTCCTCCCTCCCCCTGAAAGAATATATTCCAGTGTCATTGTATTATTTGAGAAACTACTGAGACCAAAATGAAAATAATGACATCTGGCTTTATTTTCTTTAGTTTCTAAAACATCGTTGTGTATGTTTTTCTAGCCTGTTTTAAGAACCTCAAGCTATCTGTGAAACAAATGATATGTATTGGTATATGTATCCATGATTATTCTGGGAAAATAAGAAAAAGATTAAGACTCTGTAACTGCTTCTAAGGAAAGGAAGGGGAAAGAGTGAAAGTCCAAATACTTTGTGGGCCTTACCCCAGCATCTGTATTCCTAAAATTGTTTGATTCACATTTACCACCACTTGGCAAGCGAGTTTGCTTGGAGGGTCCTGTCAAGGTTGCTGCCACCTGAATTAAATGAGACTTTTACATTTCCTGCAGTGATTTTTGCAAAAATGGCAAGTTCACCAGTGGGGAGTCCAAAATTTTGAAAGCGTTCACCAAAAGCTGTTGGTGTTAGTTCTGAAACACCTTCTTAGAGGCTTTTTGATTGGGAAGGTTAAAGCCTCAGGTTTTGTTCTGTGGGCCACTGGGCCCTTGCTCACCATGGGCCAGGACTGTAGCTACACACTCCAGGTATGCATGTAGTTACCCTGTCTCCGTGCCAGTCTGTGGTTTAAGCAGAAAGCCATGTACAGTTTCATGTCCATGAGAAGGATCCCCGAAGCACAAGATTTTAGTGTCATATTGTTACTCTGTTTTCAAATCTCAAAGTTTTAATTTGTGTTCGCCTGTGGAAATTACATAAGGAAGTTCTAGTGTTCCTGTCAGCTCCTTACTTACGGAGAAACTGGTTTGGAATGTTTAAGTTTTAACTCTTAAATTGAAATAGTTTCAGGATTTCACTTGTAAAATACTTAGACATCCTCTGATTTACTGGCAGGTGTCTGTGCTTGAAAACTGGAAGGAGAGCGAAGTGTTTAAGTTACAGGTCATGGCATCGCATGCAGAAGCCTGTCTTACGAACCTCAAGCTGACCAGCAGGTAGTGTGGGCTCCAGGGTGTTCTTGCCAACTTGTCATTTAGGAAATAAATTTAAGCGTACTTGGAAAACATTTTAAAAATATGACTATCGTTTCATTTTTAGTAGTTACACAGTTGGTACATGTTCAATTGTAGAAAAATGAAAACATACCCAAAAAATGATTTTTATAAATTATTCATAATTCTAAATGGAGAATATAACTATTATTTTAGAATAAATTCATCTAAGTATTTGGGGGAAAATGAATGTTTACTCCTTTTTTTTTTTTTTTTTTTTCACCAGATAGTATATGGAAAATCAGTTCTCCAGCCTGACTTTGAAAGGCTGAATAGTATTCCAGCATGTGGCATTCACCAGACACCACAGAAGTGGGATATTTGTTTGCAAATGTTTGTTAATATAAGCTGCACTCCAGTGAACATCTCTACATTTAATTGTTTTTGCACTTTATTAGTCATTTCCATTTACAATCTTTCTGGAACAAAAATCATATTTTCAGAGCCTTTTAAACTTTTTGCTCAGTTGCTTTCCATCGTGACGGTTAGGCTGTGTGGCTGAGTATGTTCAGGACTTTAAGATTCACACATGTAAATTTTTGAAATTCTTCATAATCTTTACCTGTTTTCGTTTGTTTTGTTTTTAGAATGCTAAAAGTCATCTTTAGTCTGGCATTTAGCAGTTCCCTACATGGTGTTTTTCCCCTTGGTTTTGTTTTTGTTTGCTGTTTTTGGTGCTGGGTATAGAGCCCCAGGGCTTCCTCCATGCTAGGCAAGTGCTCCAACACCGAGCTGCATGCCTAGGCCTCTGGGTTTGCACATGTGGGATTACTTTTCATCTGGTTTTTTATCATGTTCTACACAGGTTTTTCATATTTAATCCCAGGTTTTTCATTCTTCCTAGTGCTTGCTTTTTTATTCAAATTTCAAACCCTCAAAGTTGAACTAGAGATTAATCTTAAGGGTTATGGAAAAACACCTGTATATGTTGTGGTTTTTAGCCTTTATTTTCAAGATTTAATTTTTTTTACTGGAAAATTTTTTTGATCAAAGGTGAACTGATAGATTCAGATTACAGAACTAGTGTAGCTGAGGTTGACACCAACTGGTGTTCAAAAGCCTCTATTAAGTAATTGCCATAGGCTATGGATTGTGTCTGATCTGGGAAACAAAGACACTGAGACCATATTTTATCCAGTAGTATATTGACTTTCTTCCATTAAGCCTTAAGGTGTTAGGTAGGTTCTTGGGGATGCTATGCTAACTGTTGATTCCATCAAAGGATAGCAAAAGAAAAAAGAGGGAAAAGAAACATTCCAGGTCTTCTTCATGATGTATAAGGAGAACTGACACAATCACAGATTGATAGTGTGTTGAGTCTCTAAATTAGGAGTAGTGTGTTTGTTACCTTGATAGACCAGATTCATAAAGTTCTGAGGCTGTAAATTTATCTTAGTCTGTAAGGCCTCATTCTTTAGTTTTGCACTTAGAAGGAGATTTAGGTTTTATTGCAATTTTTTTTAATGTTTCCAGGCTGTCTAAAATTTTTTAAATTCAAAGGTAATGTTTAATATTAAATATGAAGATGTTAAATGAAGAATAGTCAAACTTGCAAGGGAAAAAATTCAAGAGAATATCTTCTCTGCCTCCAGTTTGAGGGTTTTGTTTGTTTGTTTGTTTGTTGTGTTTTTGTTTGGTTTCATCAGTAGTTAAGATGTTCTTAAGTGTCTAGTGGCAGGTTTTCATGATACGTAATTCTTTAGAAGTGATGATGTACCCAGCCCCCGTGGCACACACCTGAACTCCCAGCAACTCCCAAGGCTGAGGGGGGGCTGAGACAAAAGGATGGCAAGTTCGAGACCAGCCTGAGCAACTTAATGAAACCCCAAGCAATTTAGTGAGACCCCGTCTCGAAATAAGAAATAAAAAGGGCAGAGAATGTGGCTCAGTGGTAAAGTGCCTCTGGGTTCAGTTCCTATTACCAAAAAAGAAAAAAAAAATTAATATTATGTATGTGATAGTGTTAAGTGTATTTTTTGCTAATGTTTATATGTTTATTTCCATTTGCATGTAAATGCTTTTATTATGGCTGGGAGTATTACAGGTGCGGTGGTGCAGGCCTGTAATCCAGTGGCTCAGGAGGCTGAGGCAGGAGGATCGAGAGTTCAGTGCCAGCCTCAGCAAAAGTGAGGTGCTAAGCAACTCCGTGAGACCCTGTCTCTAAGTGAAATACAAAATAGGGCTGGGGATATGACTTGGTGGTCGAGTGCCCCTGGATTCAATCCCTGGTACCAAAAGTAAATGAACAAATAAATAAATAAATGTTTTTATTAAATTTCTCAAGTGGATATTAAGTATATTTTTATGCTTTTTCAGTGATTCCACAGAACATCCCAACACAGAGTCTGATATCTGTTCATGGGAATCATTTCTTTCTAATGTTACAAAAGAAATTGAGAAAGCAAAAGTAAGTTCTAAAAAACATTTTATAATTCTGTCAAAATCTTTATGATGATTACAGTTCTTAGGAGACTGGTGTCATATTTAAACCATTTCTTTTTTGAACTGTTGATACCAATACTGCATTTTTGTTATAACTTGTGAGTTTTTTGCGAAATTAATGGTATTTCTTCATTGATTATCTTGGGGCTGAGGATGTAGGAGAATAGAGCATGCCTAGCATGCCAAGGGCCTGGGTTTAGTCAATCCTCAGCAACACACACAAAAAAGAAATGACAGAAATGAGGAAATTATCTTAAACTCTGCCCCTGATTGATAAGATTAGATATCTGATAAGACTGTACAGCATTCTGGATAATGAGGTCTTATTTTGAACAATTTTTCTTTTAAAAAAATTGTCTTAATACTTTGCATCTCATTTGTTTCTTGGGAAACTGTTGACCATTTGTAATGATAGTAAGAAAAAAGTGTTAATTGGAAATTTTGATTTTCTCTTGGAATTTGTTAGAAAAACTTCACATTTTCCCTTCCACCCACAGTCTCAATTTGAAGATCAAATTAAGGCCATTAAAAACGGTTCTCGGCTCAGTGAGCTTTCTAAAGTGCAGATTTCTGAGCTTTCATTTCCTGCGTGTAACAACGTAAGTTGGTTGCGTCTTTTTTTTTTTTTCTTTCCCTGAAACAAAACATAATGAACCAATTTCTTTTTTAAAGGGCCAAAGTTGTTTGCTGATATTGATTTCTGGGAATGGGATAAATTAACAATTGCCTTAAGGTTTTAATTTTTGGTGCCACTGATTAACCTTTTAGTCTTTAAACATTCTTATACAAATAGAGCCGTCTTCTACCTCTGCGCGTTGGCACAGGACTAAGCAGCACTGTTGGTCCGTGCTTCTTCTGCACTTGATGTACTGGAGCCTGTCGCCATTCTTTTCTAGATGTTGGTGTGTGACGTGTACATACATTCTAGCATTTGAACAGGTAGTACAGAGTAGCAGTACCTTTGATTCAAGCAAGCCCTCTCTTCTGTACCGCCTGGGATTATTGTCATTTCTAGGTACTTGGAGGCATAAAACCAAAATCTAAAATTAAGCTACTTCCTCATCAAATATGGAGTAAAACTGCCATAACCTGAGGTGGGCGAGAGTGTTGATCTAGCATACCATATTTTACTGCTTATTTGAGGTTGTTACAAATCTTTTCAATATTAGTGATTTCCATACCTTGTCCTTCTGTTTTAAAATAGTCCAGTAAAGAAAAGCATTAGTTGTATTTTGTGGGCTTTGCAGTATGACGAAACCTAATGTCACTTTGTTGTATTCTGGGGTACATGTTATCTGAAATTTGGCCACAGAGATGCTTTGTGAATACTATTTGAAATGAATCAGGCCCAAAGGAGGTTGGACCATAGGAATTTAAAGACTCTCGAGGAGATGATTAGAGACAGATTTCAGTATGTTTGAGCTTGGCATTGAAATCCTAAAGATGGGGAAGACTGTTTTCCCCAGCACACAAAGTGTCTTCCTGCTGTTGCCCAACCTTTGCCTGGGATGCTGTTCCAGGCTAGGATGGTGTTCCTCTCATCTCGCCTTCACCTGGATGTTTAGTCAGGGGCTGCCATCTTGGCCTTTCCCTGTGTCCCTTCTGCATGTTCATTGTACTCCTATACCTAGATGTCTGGTTCCTTTAGTCAGTCTGGTCTTAAATGTCTGAAGGGTAAATAGGTATGTCCACCTTGAACTAAATAAAATATTTTATTGAGATCCAAATTTTTTTCTCTTCTTGAACTGAATGAGAAATAGATTTATTTTGAACTGAAAATCACTTCTCATATATAGTTCTCCAGGTTTTTATAGCAGATATGGAGAGAAGAATCTGTGGATTCCAGTATACTATTGTACTATTAATTTGTAATTCTAGTTCATGTAACTTTATAAATGCTCAAGAATTTTCATATCCAAAATCCTGGAAATTTAGTTCACTAGGAACTAGCTTAATAGGTGTCCCTAAAACTCATTTACTTTACGTCTCTTTTCTCCCTCAGTCGTTGGGTGGGTATTTAGGGGTTAACAAGATTGGATGTGGGCTGGGCCCTCAGAGTGCTTATGGGCTTGAAGAAAGACCTTAAATTCAGTTGCAAGTGAGCACACTGAGGTTTTTTGTAGCAGAGTACTGTAGCAGCAGAAATCAGGGGCATGTCCTTGTCTGGAGGTGCAGGCCATGACACAGAGATCTAGAGGAAGGAGACACCAGCTGAAGGAGCTGCAGGGATGAACTTCTGGGGAAGGGAGGATGTGATGCTTGGGGTCAGAGTGTTCCGGGTGGAAGAAACAGTGTATTTGGTGGCTAGAGAAAGAGTGGGACAGGGTGACATAATCCTTTCATAGCTATAAAATAAGTTTACTTTAACAGAGGGACCTATAGAGTGAGTGTGGAAGTAAGCCAGGGGCCAGGACAGGAGAGCCTTGTGCTGAAGCCATGTTATGCAGGAAGCTGATCTAGGTTTCATGGAAGGAATACCCTCAGCTCTGTGCTTTATGAAGATGAGCTGAACGGCAGGGTGAGGGGCTGGAGGAATTTCCATTGGCTGGTTATTCGCTTACTACCATTAACCATGTCTGGATAGGGGTGTGGAAGTAGGGATGGAGGGAAGAGAGCCAAATGGGAGAGGGATTTAGGAGGAGCAGATGAAAGAGTTGTGCCAAGCTCAAGACTGGGGCCAAGTGTGTGGACACGGGGAGTCCAGGGTGGGCCCAAGCCCAAGAGGAAGAACAGCCTAGTGAGACTGCACTCGGGCTGGTTTTGAACACATTTGGGTCCCAGAGTCATCCAAGTGGATCTGTAGATATGGATCTCAGAAAAATACTCAAGACTGGAAACGAACATGTGGGTATTAATTAGTAGTGAGCATAGTCACTGAGGCCTGAGAGAACGTGAAATGGCCTGGGAGAGGACAGCATGTGGTGGAGAGTCAGGCCTCAGGTGACATCAGAGGGAGCATCCACAGTTAGGCGTGGACAGAGGGTGAGAGCTACAAGGTCAAGCTGAGCACCATGTAGGAGAAGCCAGCAGAGCTGAGCCAGAAGGGCACCTTTTGAGAAAGAAATGGTGGCTGGCACCGCTAGATGTCCCTGTGACTGAGTCGGGTGGAGACACCTTTGGAGAGTGCTGGGACAGCTAGCTTTGATCTGTCAGCCGTGTTCAGCTAAAGAGGAGAGGAGTGTTAGAGTGCAGACCGAGGAGGCTGGAGGCAGGTGAATGTTCCCATTTAAGCAGCTTTTCTGATTTTACAGGAAGAAAGTGTACTATGAGGAATTGTTTAGAAGTCAGAAATCTATTCTTGTTTTAACAACTACCAAGTTATGGTCAGCAACTCTTTTAAGACAAAAATATTGTTGTCTTCAGGTTTCCTGTAGTCATGCATCGTCATCAGCCTCTGTCCTTGCATGTTTCTCCTCTTAAGGCAAGTCCTTAGTGACCCAGCTCCTATGGTGTGTTCCTCACAGATTCATCCTGAGTTTCCCACGGAGCCTGCAGGCCACGAGGATGAAGGGCCTGAGACAGGTGTAAACAGTGCAGCTGGAACAGTTAAGGACTTAGCTCTGTTCTCCACCGGTGATTGCCCAGAAAAGCCCCCTGAGCCATCACCTGGGTTGCCCTCTGGTCAAACTGAAGTTGCTCGGCCATCAGAGGGAACAAGGACCAGCCAGACAGCTCCACCAGAGCAAAACCCTGAGGCAGACCAGAAGCCACCTGCTCCTCCAGAGCGCGCGGCTCGATCAAGCCAGTCTCCAAAAAAGCCCTTCAACAGCATTATTGAGCACCTGTCAGTGATATTCCCGTGGTACAGCAGGTATGAATAGAAAACATTTGTGATTGTTAGATACTTCGTCGAGCTGATGTTTTCTGATCAAATAAAATCAAGGCCGGCTGGGGACTAACATGGGAAAAAACTGCAGAATTGTTTTGCTCATCAGGACGGGTGCTACTTTCGTTTCTTTTTGTAAACATAGAATGAGGATTTTCTTTTCTTTTTTCTTTTTTGTAGTGCTGGGGATAAACCCACACCTAACACATGCTAGGCCAGAGCTCTACCACCTGTAACCCTCAAATAAAATTTTTTTTTTTGCGGTGCTGGGGATTGAACCCAGAACCTTGTGCTTGCAAGGCAGGCACTCTACCAACTGAGCTATATCCCCAGCCCCTAAAAAAATTTTTTTTAATTTTTTTGTAGTGCTAGATCGACAGAATGCCTTTATTTTATATGTTTATTTTTATGTGGTGCTGAGGCTCAAACCCAGTGCCTCACACATGCTAGGCAAGTGCTCTGCCACTGAGCTACAGCCCCAGCCCCATAAAATTTTAAATATGCATATCTAGATTGAAAACATTGAGCATTGAGTAATCAACACTCAATAGAATCTATCAATTTGCTAAGATTTTTATGAGATCCATAGCACCCTCCAACACTAGTTGTCATGAAATTGGTAAATTAGTTGTAAAATAATAGTTTTATGTCTCTCGAGGGAAGACAAATCACATATAATCACATACAGCAAAGAAAGCAGCAGCAGCTTACACCTGGTGGACGGTGCCTCAGATCTGTTAGAGGTGCAAGGTCGAAAAGACTAGATTGAATCTGACAGTAAATAAAGACTGCGTACATATTTCAGAGGAGAATGGAGAGGAGCTTCTCATACCTGGGCCAACAGGAGCTGTGTGTGGGGCTGGAATGGTTGCTAGCACTTCAGTAGTATTTCTGCCTCCCCCTGGCTCAGGTTGGGGCGAGAAGGGAAAGGGGAGGATCGGTGGAAGGAGGCCACACAAAGAGAGAGTGACCTCTGCACCTGCCTTGTCATTTCTCTTTCTCTGACAATGTCAGTTACAGACTTGGCAACTGAAATTCAAAAACAAAGTTGTTAATGATTAGCCAAAATTAATGTTTTGCACTCTCAGTGGAGCCCTGCCCACTGGAAAATAAGCATATTTTGTCTGCACTTGGGCATATTTCGCCCTGAGTTCAACAAACATTGTTCTCTCAGTAACAGTTCTCATGCCAGTGTAAAAATATTCAAGTTGTAATTACCAGAAGTATCCTACAAATTAAATTGTATAGTCTTGATTAAGTTTGGAAGAGTTTAAAAAAAAATCAAACAAAAATGTGTTCTGATTTTCTGAAAGCTGAAATACTTGGCGCATTAGTGGGGCAAATATCAAGTTCCCATTGACTGATGGTGCCCTCTTCCCATTCGATGGCACTTGAGAAACCTTCAGGCTTTGAAAGCTGTTTTGTTAGGGATTTTTGAAGGGAGGAAATCTACAAAGTTAGTTTTTTCTTGGATAGAAAGATACAATAATTTTAAGTCAGAACCTTGGGATATTTGATCATGCAATGATTTTTCATAAACCAATGATGTAGTTAGGCTGTACAAAGTCAGTTTTCTAAAATAAGAAAGACTATCCCAAGTAGGACTAGAAGATATACTGTTTACTTCGTAATTCCATTGAAATAAATAATTAAAAATAAACTGGAAAGTTTCACTCTACTTGGAAAGAGTGATTCTGCCTTAAAATAGTTCTGGTTTTAATGCATACTTATTACTGTTCTATGGCCTAGAGATTACTTTTTTATAAATGTATTTTTTCAGGTTGGGCTTTTGGGTTAATATTGGCACATAGTATCTCTTAACAATAGAAAACTTGACTTTCTGTTGTCATTTACCACTTACTTTCCTTTCAGCACCGAGCTTGCTGGCTTTATTAAAAAGGTTCGAAATAAGAACAAGAACTTACTCTCAGGATTGAGTATTGATGAAATTGTCCAAAGAGTGACAGAACACATTGTAGATGAAGAAAAAAAGAAAAAGGTATTTCATGCAAATGCAGTAACATGTCCCACTTCATCCTTATTTATTGATCATGTGTGAGAATTATTTTTTAAAATGCTTCAAATCAAAATATAGAGAACAATTTACTGAAGAAAGAAAAGATGATCAAAATTTAAGCACCTAAGCTGAGCTTTGCTTACTTGGTGTTCTCCCACCCCAACCCCTTATTATCTCCACAGCCAAATCCAGGAAAGGGCAAGAGTACATCTGAGGCCAGCTCTGCTGCTTCTCTGAGCCAGTCCTCCCAGGGCCCACTCTCGATGATTGCTGGACCATCACCGAAAACCAAGGGGCAGAAAACAGAAGATGTCCCCATGAGTGTCGTACGTATAACCACATAGCTAGTTTTGCTTTTTAATGAAGAACAAGAAGGAAACAATTTTTTATCCATGATTTAACACCTTTCTTTTCACTTATAGACCTACTTTATTGGATCCTAAAATTAGAAACCAAACTTTGCTGTATTTGAACAGCAGTGAGTGGTTCTGAGGAATGCCCAGGGCCCAGAGCAGGGAAAAAAGCCCTACACAAAACTCTGACTACACTGAGAGAACTGGGTTCTCTCTCTTCTTGCCCATGTTCCTGTAGATGGGCAAATAGGTTGATTTTTTTGTTTTTGTTTTTGTTTTTTTTGTATCAAGGGCAATATTTGGATTAGTTGAGAAAAATCTTTAATTTTATTCTTTATAACTATGGGCTTTGAAATCAGACTGGGTTGCATCACTTCACATCACTGTGAGCCCAGGTGGTGTCTGGTCTGCCCAGGCTATGGCTGGATGAAATAGCCAGGTCAGCCCTATGCTTATGACAGGCTGGTTGCTGCCCTTCACCTTTTACCTCACATGCCTGGAAGGGCACACTGGAATGGGCTCAATGTGCCTGAAATTTGACATGCTGATTTCATTTTCTCTCTTTTTAAACAGTAAGAGTCATTTCATTTACATGGAACATTTTATTAAATGCTATTATAACTGGGTCCGAGTTGATAAGGCCTTGCAATTGTCTGCATTTTATAATGAGGAAATCAAGGCCCAGATGCACCTTGCCAGTGTGCACTGGACTGAAGGCATAGATGCAGCTCAGATTGTGTGTTTTGATTTAAGTGAGCAGTGTGTCATTCCCAGTTCTTCTGACCAGCTGATGCCACAGACCTGGTAGGGACTGCATGTGGTTGTGAGAGGGGCCATCAACCATGTGGCTTGGGTAGGGGACTGTAGATTGAATTCTGGTGTGAAGCACGTTTCCGTTTCTCCAACTGTGGTAGCAAAGTGTAGAGGACATTAAAAGTCATAGCCCCATAATGTTCTCAGCAGGGAGTCAGCAATACAAGGTTGCAGAGTGCTCCTATGTTAATTTGAGCTTTCAGTGAGTCATTTCATGAACTTGTTTTTATCCTTCTTGTACATTTTTTGCTTTCCACTACCCCTTGGAGACTCACCACATCACATACACTCAACTCCCAGAAGGTCTCATCCCCAACCTTATCCTAGTGAGAGCTTACAAGTACGTGGGGTGTTCACCTGGAGTCTCCCCTTTTCCCAGAGGTTTCTGATGTGTCACATGCCCTGTGACCGGTTAGACAGGCAGGATTCCCAGGGCATTCCCATCCATGTGCATGTGTGTTATGAGCATCCCCTCCGTAAGGCAGACTTGAAGCAGTCACCCAAAGGAGAGCTCTCCTTCTGCTTCATAGTCGATGTTGATGGTAATTAAGTTGTAAAAGCCAATTTATTTAAACTTTACCAAATTATATGAGAAACAAAAATGTATATTCAAACTGAGACTTAACTTGATAATTATGGGTAGTTTTTGGAAAATTAAAAGTTTTTTTAATATATTTTTAGATTACAAAAGTAATACACACTAACAATAGAAAATAAAAATACAAGGGACATGTTAAAAACCCTAAAGCTGGGGCTGGGGTCTTGGCTCAGTGGTTGAGCGCTTGCCTACCAAGTGTGAGGTACTGGGTTTGAGTCTTAGCACTGCATATAAATAAGTAAATAAAATAAAGGTCCATCAACAACTAATAAAAATATTTTTTAAAACCCCTGAAGCTGAGCATTGTGGGGCACACCTGTAATCCCAGTCACTTGGGAGGCTAAGACAGGAAAATCACAAGTTCAAGTTCTCTATCGTAAGACCCCATTTGAAAAAAACAAGAACTCTAGTAGTAGTAGAGTTCTACCCTCTACAAGAGGATAGTAGATTTTACTACCCTCTTGCTAGTATTATCACATTAATATATATTTTTCTAAATTCTTCTGTATGTATGTATGTATGTATGAATTTAGTCAAAACCAAACACTTTAGTCATACTTTTTATGTTCTTTGGGGGGATTTCAATTTTTTTTATTGTGGTTTTGATTTTTACTCAGACATACACTCTGTTCATCTTTCCACAGTAGCAAATAGTCAAGTTATCTATATATTTTCCCAGCCAATCTGGCTTCAAACTTTGCAAAGTGAGTTGGAGAGGCCTTCCCTTGCCCTTCCCCAGGGTTCACACCTCCCTTTGTTTTCTGCCTTTGTTCTCTCTGGGCACTGCCAGCACCTAGGGAAAGAGCGGGACCCCACACAGTAGTTCAGATCTCCACAGCCTGTAGGTGATGTCTGCAGCTCAGTTCCTGGAGCTTAATCCCACTGCTGCTTCAGTCAGTGGCTCTGAAGATGTGTTTGGAACACCAGTTTGGACCAGGTTCCTTACCAGGTTAGAGTAGAAGCTGATGCAGTGTGGACTAAGTGCTGTGAGCTGCAGGGAGAACTCTGCCTGGTGGCCTAAGTGTCACTTGGGGTATGCTTCACATAGGAAATGCTGCCTGTGCTCACCAGACTGTGAGCTGTCGGAGGCCCCAAACTGACACTCGTCTCTTTCCAGCGTCCCACACAATTCCTGACTGTGAATGTTAGTTGGTTGAACCGTCTGTTTGGAAATGCACTACTGTTCCACGTTCATAGAAACTTCAGAACATTGTAAAAAAAAAAATTAAATCTCCCTGGCCAGGGGATAACCCTATTAATATTTTGATATCAGATTCTTTTCTAGGCATCTCTGTAGACACACATTCTTGTTTTTAAAAAATTGAATTACATGATACAGACTGTTGTATACCTACATTTTATTCAATGATTTGTTGTCACCAGTTTTGTGTGTCAGGGATCATGGTGTTCCATCATGATGTTAATTGGCCACATGATAGTCTGTTGTATAGATTTGTCATAATTTAAGTTCCTGCTAGATTATTAGATGAATAATTAATTTGTAATATCAAGTTAATACCACACTTCATGTATGCTGTGGGATAAATAGGCACTAGTAAGATTTCACCAGGGAATCTGTTAATTGTAAAAACCAGTTTTCCCTCTGAGAAAATTAGAAATTCAGAAGTATACTTTTGTTTTTGTATTTTTATGTTTTTCCTTAAGAAATGCGATTTAAAAACAAGTTGTTTCTTCATTCTGCTCAACCATAATTTACCACCCTTTGTGGCAAAAAATGTTTGAAGGCCACTCATCAGGAGTCATGCTGTAAAAAGAATTTTCTTTAATCTTTATTTTTCAAACATGTTTGTTCCCACAGGTACTAGATGCAGATTCCTGTGAAATATGCCATGAGGTGTTCAAATCAAAAAATGTGCGTGTGCTCAAATGTGGCCACAAGTTTCACAAAGGGGTAAGAATTCTCTTTGACCATCTTATATTGTGCATTGTGACTGCCAACTGTTTTGAAAATAAAAAAAGGAACTTTCTTCTTAAGCATCAATACCTGTAATTCCAAACGACTTTCCTCGTAAACCCACGCGTCTCTGTTCGTTTCCCTTTGTAAAGATGGGTGCTAAAAGCAGGAGAGTGGTCCTGGGCCAGGGGTTTGTGCAGCTCTGCAGAATGTGCTGCCTGTAATCACGTCATGGGTAGAGAAGAGCTGACTCCGTTCGGCTGTACATAGGTGCTGAGATTCAAAGCAGTAAGTTCCTTGAAAGATGGCTTCTTAGGTGAGTTAAGTGAATAAACAGTGCAGCACTTTATCAATCTAGTGTCCTGTAAAGGCAGTTTAACATTTTAAAAGAGAAAAGCAACCTAATTGGGTACCTTGTGCCTGACTATGAGCATTTGTCCTATCCCCCTCCTGCTGGGTGAGGACAGGTCAGGTCCCTGCCATGCTGATTTATTCATCCTTGAGAAAGGGATGAATGCGGAATACTCACTAACAGGAAATGGGAAAGCTCGCAGAGTCTTTTTTGCACAGTCTTCCTCCTCCAGACAGGGCGTCCTGGCCTGGGCTTTCAAGTTGCCATGCATACTCAGCCACGGCGCAGCAGCAGGCTGGCCAGGAGCAGCCGGGAGCATGGCACACAGGCTGGTGGGGGGTGTAAGGACCAAGACCATGCAGAGGAAGGGGCTAAGATTTGAGTGATGTGGTCCCAGTGGCCTTGAAAATGCCGACCCTCTGCAAGATATGGCAACTGGTGCTGAAGAACTGAGACTGGAGCCAGGTGTGGGGGAGGGCAGGGCCATCCCTGAGGCCATGTGGGTGGCCATACCTGAAGAAGGCTTATTTCTCCTGCAGTTTTATCCACACTCCTGGCCTGAGCAGGCATTACTGTCCCTGAGTATTGGCAGTACTAGACCCCCTCAGACTTGCAGGTGACGTTAGCCATGCCTGCCAAGGAGTCCAGCAGTGCAGGGGACTAAGGCCCCCACAATGTCCTGAAGGCTCTGGCTGATTTCGCTTTCTCCTTTTCAGTGCTTTAAGCAGTGGCTTAAAGGACAGAGTGTTTGCCCTGCCTGTCGTGATGGTGATCTGTCAGAAGAGTAGCCTGTGTCTGCCTTCCAGGACTGGCCAGCTGCGACCACCTTCCTGCTGCTCTAGGTAGTCACTCTTCACTAAAGCGTCACTCTCCCACATACTGAGTTGAAATAATGATAATTCCTACCTTCGGTTTGAAAAGAAAACATTTGAAGAATCTCTGGCATTCTGTATCCCACAAAGCTAATCAGTGGAAATCTTTAATTCAGTTGCTGTTAGGTAATTTCCCCACTCTGATTAGACACTTCAGTGAGAGCCAGATAGTGGCTTATGAAATGATGAGTCATTGCATTCTTACATTGTTGGGGCCGTTGTGGAGGAGCTCTTTGAGATGGGGGCTTCTTTTGGGAAGTATTGTGAGCACCTCAAAGCAGTTTAAATGATAAGAATTCTTAACCTGGTTAAGTGCCCAGGTTCCCCTTTTATGTTTGAAAGATGTTTTCTAGTAGCTCTACAAGAGAGATGATACTGACCTTTGAAATTTTTTATATAAGATTCAGTTTTCTGAAAATATGCCTACATTTTCCCTCAAAGATGCTACATTTTAAAAATGGGCTTAAACAAATCACATTTTAGTAATTTGTACTTAATGTTAAAATATTGGCTACTGATATGGACCAAAAAGATTCACATTTCCTATTTATGAAATCTCATATGCTTTTGATTTTTCTTTTTTAGTTTTCCCATATATTTTTTCCCTCCATATGACAGTAGGGATTGAATCCTGGGCCTCACAAATGCTAGGCAAGCACACTCTCTACCACTTGGCCACATCCCCAACCACTCCATAGGTTTTTTTATCTTTTAAGGATATAATCTGATTTTTGAAAATCAATTACAAAACACTTTTTTATTAGTTATCAGCCAAGACTGTCTTACCCCTAAAATCAAGGTCATGTATTCAATGTATCAACCCCACATTGAACTTGTTCTTAGAATATGTTGCTATTCTCATTAGCAGTACCTGGCTTTCTTTGTCAGTCCGTCAACAGGAGCTTGGATATCTACATCTAGCTCAGTGCTGAGCACACACAGGCACTTTGGAGACTAGTCACCATCATTCTCCCTCCTTACCCACCCCCAAAAGAGAAACTTGTGTAATTAGACAATCCTGTGGTGTCTGTGTTACAGCTGTTCTGTGTTCGTGTAGAGTAATGCATGCAATCTTGTATTGTGGCCTAAGAACAAAACTGTAGCTGCATTAGGAACTGTTTAGATCTTTTAGTGACCTGTGGACAGTGGTAAATATGGAAACATGAATCCTGGACACATTCCACTTCTCAAACATGAAGGATCAAAGTGATTTTCAGTGTGTTTTTTGTTCTACTGTAAACTCAGTCACGAGTGCCTGGGCAGATTTGGTCATCTTCCTCTGCTTGTGCTCCATGTGAGTTGTGATGTCATAGTGACGGAGTCCATAGAAGCCCCCTCCCTACTCTGAAGCATTCTCCATGGTGGTTCCTAAAACACTGCATATTCACAGTTGAGAGCTGTGCATATTAAAATACACAGGGGTCAGTTTGGAGTGACTGGTGCAAAGGAGAAAAGCAGCTATTGAGTGGGAGAATGTATTCTGTCCCTAACTTCAGAGCCTTGTGACCATGCCTTACATCTGTCCAGTACCTGTCAATAAACAGCATTCTAAGAGACCAGCAGTGTACTGTCCTCCTTGCCTGTTCTTTCTTAGATAATGTTAAAATTCATTCTACACAACAATTCAGGGCCTGCATTGCCATGCTGACATTTTTAAAGTGACTTCATTTGGAAAGAGCAGCCATGCTGCATCTGAGGAGTCTTGACCAAGCTTCTTTGAGCATTTTAGAGCCTGGTTCAAAACTCCTTTGTGCCTAAATAAAGCTTGACAAACTCAAGTTCACAAGATTGACTATTTAAATTTGTGAATTCAATTTTTATACAGAGATGATAAACAGTTCACTGTTTTAGGCTAAATTAAGAGATTTTTCATATGACTACAAATACATATACATGTAAAGACCTTGAAGATAACTGCCCTTTTTTTTAAGCGTCTGGAACTAATGACACTGCTTGATTTAATTTACCTTTGTGGAGGGACCTTTTGGGTATATCCATTGTAAAAGATTAAAGAGAACAAATTTTAAAAATCTGTTAGTGTTTATTCAGGCATATTCAAAGAATTATCAGTACATATTTTTAATCTGGTAGCAATTAATTCAGAATAATGTTATTCTGAATAACCATAAACAATGGTTATTCTTTTAAAAAATTGTTATTTTTCTATACCGAACTGCTTAATCTGTTAAGAGTAATGAATAATCCAATATAAATTTGAAGTGGTGCCCAGCAACATAAAATGTTACTACATTTTAAGTTAATTTTAAAGATAGTGTATACAATGGAAGCAGGTGGTCAGAGTGATCAAAACACTACAACTGTGGCAGAACTAGTTTAGAACAGTTTTCAATCAGACGCCCCCTGTGGAGGGAACAGGTGGAAGAGACAACGGCAGAGGTGGGAGTTCCTTTCATCCACATGAGGCGCTCACCCAGGAGACCGAAAGGCAAAGCAGTCAGGTGATGAGTGGTGTGTGAGGATGAGGACCCCAACATCTCAGGACCCAGCGTGAAAGAAGTGGAAAAGGTATCTAGGGCTTTTGAACACATGCAGTAGACTTGATTTAAAGGCTTACTGTGAACATAGTTGGTCCAGTCATGTCTAGTGCCTTTTTATTTTTTCCTCTTTCCTCTGGCACAGTGGACTAAGGGATGCCCATATTCCTGTAGCCATGTACACTTCAGAGCCTTCCACCAAGACCTGCCATGGACACAGACATTTAAATACTGGAAACCATTCTCAACCAGGTGCATGGAGTACCTATTACAAGGCACCAGCCTAGACGTTTGGTTACAGTAGTAAACAGAAGGCAAGGGCCCATGAATCCTGTTATGGAGTTGAATAGATAACAAACAAATGCACAGTGTCATCTCAGGTGGTTAGAACAATTTTGAAGAAGAAGCAAAGAAGGCACTTAGATTGATAAAATTCTCAATTGCATAGCACAGGAACCCTTGAGAAAGGGGAACTAGTAATTGTTCAGATGAGGGCCTGGAAAGTACAGAAGGAGAGTTTGGTCCTGTAAGAAAAAGTTTCTTGTTAGGTTAGGTTGTAGCACTTCCTCAACAGCCTAGACTGGAATGCAGTTTAGTCGTGAAAAGACCAAGAGGAAATCAGATCATCTCAGTCATTTTGAAACAGCTGTGTTCCTGAAATCTTGACTTTGGGGGTGTTGTGATTGTATAGCAAAGGACAATTTCACCTTTGGCTTTCCCAGGTTACCTGCATGAGCAGTTTTGAATTGACCTTTCCTGTTCAGTTTGAGTTTAGGGTCAGAGCCACCTGCCCTGACTTGGGGCATTTGAACTGGCACCTTGGAAGATCCCAGGCAAGGCTGGCCCTAGTGGAGAAGCTGTGTATTCCCAACTCCCCAGCCTAGGGTGATCTTTGGATGCATTCATTCACTCCATCATCACCTTAGCTTTATGTTGTCTCTTGCTATTCCCCCCTTACCTCATCATTAAAAAGAAAATATTGAGCAGAAATGCAGAAATTGAATACCAGGAGTCAACCACAAAATCCTCATGAGTCAACCATCAGTCAATCAGATTGGTCAACCATCAAGTCAGAAAAAAAAGTTTTTAGCTACATTAAGAATGATTTTAGATAGCCCTGGTGGGATTTCACAGTATATAGAACATCAATTCCAAATGGATCATAGTCCTAAATATGAAAAATAAAATAATGCTGCTCTATGAGAATACAGTTTTCTTGCCCTTGGGATAGACAGAGATTCTTAGGAAACAAAAAGCACGAGCTATAAGAATAAAAAGTTGATGTTTTGCTGCAGTTAATAACTTAACCAAGTTGCTGCTGACTGGAAAGGCAAGCCATAATGTGGAAGAAACGATTCTTGCTTCCAAAGAAAAGAACACCAATACTACATACAGGCACAGATCCGAACAGGTGTCCCACAGATACCCAGCTGGCTTATGTGCATGTTGATAGCCAGATTCATTCATTGTCCATCATCAAGGAAATGTAAGCTAAAATTCTAAAATTTAACACCTAGGAAGGTACAGTAAGTTGTCTTGAAGTTATATGGTGCTGGTAAGGGTGACCATCTGCTTCTCATGGAGCTGTTCATCTCCATGGTGCATGCGAAGGTCTGGGTGCTGGAGTCAGCTCAGACTGGCCTCCAGAATAAGGGCCAGTTGTTAACAATTTTCAGGAATTTTGTGAGCAGGTCGTTAAACATAGCTCCTATTAAAACATGAACAATACAAGTAGGCAATTACTTCCTGATTACTATAGTTCGTTAGTTTTGGGGGCTATTGTTACTGCATCTGGGGAAATACTACATGATTGGTCCTGTGCGTTCCGGCTCTGGTAGGGTCACGTGGAAAGCTTTTAATCAGCCATAGCGGGAGTAGGTACACCATAGAAATTGGCAGGTGCTACCCATCAGCCTGGCCTGCTGGAGAATCCGCTGAAGGCTGGAGTCTGGTCTGTGGGAGAAGCAGCCCCTCTGATGGTGCTGCAGGTGCCCTTTGGCCTTCTCACATTTAAAATGTGCTTAGGAGACCCACCGACCGACATTCTGAGACTATTTCCGCAGGACGAGCTCCTCCCTGCTCTGGGCAGCCTTGCTGTTCTGGAAGTACACTGCTAACCACTCTCTGGCGCAGGGACGGAGGCCTGAAGTCTGTTGTGAAACAGCCCCTTCTCAGTTCCCTGGGAGCCACCCCCTCCGCCACACCCAACCAAGGTAGACACTCTACTTGCGGCTGGCACAACTGCCCCAGGAGAGCGTAGGCAAACCCAAAGAAAGTGTGTTTCAGGAGTGTGAATAGAAGCCGTGAGGAGGACTCCAAGCTAGAGGTGGCTCATCTCCTCTCCTGGGAGGGAGATGGCTTGATCCATCAGTCCCTGGACTTCGCCACGAGACCTTCTGCGCAGTGTGGTGGTGTGGATTACCAGGCTTCTGTGTCGGGTGCTTCAAAGGGAAACTTGCTCTTTCTAACATGCTTTTGTGTCAGACAGAGGTGTCATTGTTTCCAGCAAATACCTTGGGACTCAGTGAATAACTAGCATTCTGTTTTCTAACTTTTCCCTTTCCCCCTCGGTTTTTCAAAAGTTATGTCTAAAGGCATTTCGCCTAATTCCTTCGGTCCTGTATTTCAGCTTCTATTTATTTGGTGTGATAGAAAGGTCTTAATTTAGATCTCCCTGCCACCACTTCCAAGAAATCTGCCACCAGCTCCAGCTTCGTGTCCTGAAGTGCCACCCCATTCCAGCGGGGTGAGCCAACAGCCTCTGAAAAAAGAAAGCAATTGAACAGATGGACATTGTGCTCCAGACACTGGCTACTGCCCCAGCGCCAGCAGGACTCCGCTTTTCACTGGGGTCCCGTTGGAGGCCACGATGCTTTTGCTGCCAGATTCAAAACTACTTCAACCTCTAAGCTGCCGGACCTTTGAGAGCTGGGGCATAGATGGCACTTGCTGCCCCTTCTCCGGACAAGCCCTGGGCACATCCTCGGGCTCTGTGCACTGCCTCTGGACATCTCCCCACTCCTCACCCCAGCCATGTACCTCTCCGGGTAGGGGTCCTGATGTCCTTGACCTTGTCCTTGCCCCTTTCCCAGCCTCCTCCCAGGGGCCTCAGAGCATCCCAGCTCTTCTCTCTGGGGGCAAGCCAAACGGCCCTGGTCACTGTGATGGGCTGCTGAGCAACATGGCCCGTGTTCCTGCCCATCACTCACCCATCAAACCTGCCAAGAGCAGCCCTGTGTAGGTGCCAGCAGAACAGAAGAGGTGGGCTGCCACATCCGAGTCAAGACTGAGGGCGAGGGCTGGGGTTGCATACACAGGCCCTGCGTTCAATCCCCAGCACCACACACACAAAAAGAATGAGGGTGACATGGCAGAGAAATCCAGAAAAAAAGAGCCAGCAGGGAATGCAGGAGTAGGTGTGCAAGGGGCAGAGTGGGGAGGTCACAGCTTCAGACAGGCCAGGGAAGGTAACCACGATGTGCACCCCGGGGGAGTGGGGAGTGACAGAAGAGGGGTCCTGGATGGTTAGAGGGGAGCAAGAGTGAAGCCTGATGGTATTGCAGGGGAGGGGGGCGGGCAGTGCTGCCCTCTGAGTTGTGGATTGTGTAGAGGTTGGGGGTTCCCAGGGACACGTGTGGTGGGGACAGTGGCTTGAGCCCAGCAGCATGGGGGCAGTCAGTGTGCTGGTGAGCCCTCTTTAAACATTAGTTTTGCAGGCAGCCTTAGACTCCAGGGACTGGTGTGGGCTCAGGCAGAGGGCATTTCTGATACGATTTCACTGTATTATAGCAGCCCCTAACTGGTCACTGCTCCCACCTCTGTCTCCTCAGTGGCTAGAAATTCTGGGCCTGCACTGATCACCCATCCAGGGCAGCAGCCTCCTCACTTCACGTCCTCAATTATCTTACCATAGCTCCAGCTAGTCCCCAGCCTGCAGCAGCCAGCCTCCTTCCCTTCCTGTGCCACTGTGAAGCCAGAATTGGACAGTTAATGTAGAAATAGGGAATCTGGTCAAATCTAGGAATGGAGGCCATCAGAGTCTGGGAAGTTGGAGACACCCCTAGGAGATTGGAGTATCAGTGTCTCCAGAGCCGTTTCAGTCACCAAGGTTACCTGCTTAAATGCCCCTCCCCAAAAGCTACAGGCAGGGAGTTGCTAATTAATGCCTCCTGGACCCCCACCTGAATCTCCATGTGGCCCTTCCTCCTGCCATTTGCATCTCACCTTTTTGCTGTGTCACCACCACCATATGGGCAGGAAGGAGAGATAAGGGTCAGAGGAAGGGGCAGAACAAAGAAGACCCTAACCTATTAAAGATGTAGGGTGCGTTCACTTCTCGGGGATTCTAGAACATCAGCCATGGCCCCCCTTCTCCCTCTCGGGAGAAGTTTGTATTACTACTTTAAAAAAAAAAAAAAAAAAACCTGCTTAAAATGCTTGCCTTGGCGTGCTTCTCTGGCGTTATACTTCAACACTTGAGGAAGCAGAACTGGTCACCGGTACACGGCGGTATCCACGGCGGTATCAACTGCAGGCCAAGACACCCTGACTCCCCTTTCATCCTGCCACGCCCCGCCGCATGGCCTTCAGGAACGATTCAACCTCTAGGAGCACTGATCTTCGCCTTTACACAGTGGAGATTAAATGAATGCTCCTAGTTTGTACTTGCTCAGTTAACACTTTCAAAAAACCCAGGCTACTAGATAAGAGCCACACACCACAAAACTGGTGGCCTCCAAATCTAGTCCCCCCCTCCCCCGCAATCCCCTTCTGACCTTCCTCATACTGTCCAGCCCAGACTCTACTCCTGCCTCCCAACATGATTTTACTAATAGCCATTTCAAGCTCCTGAGTTGAGTGTTCACAAACATCATGGCACTTATTTTCCCCAAGTAGCCTATGAAATAAAGATTGGCTTTATCCCCATTTTAAGGTGCAGAAACAACCTTCAAGTTTAAATAACTTCCCCAGGTCATGTAACTGGAGCACGTCTGAGTCAGGATTTGCACCTGCTAATAAGCAAACTCCCTGCTCAAGCTATTCATCTGCAGGCTACTGCTTCCCCTTCTGCCCAAATATACTTTCCTCCAAGGTCCAGCCCAGGTTCTCCCGCTGCAACAAAACCTGAGATCGTGTAGGTGGCAGCAGCCTTGGAACCCAGTTCACAGCTGATTGCACCCACACCATGGCAGTGGTGGGCACCCCTCCTTCGTGCTGCTTCATGAGGCCACACGGGTGGCCAATGGATGCTGCAACCCTTGTGCCACCTGTGTCATTGTCTATTCTAATTAGGCCAGCTGCTTGCCTTTAGTTTTTCCTGAAGTTTTGGTTGCCTCTTTTTTTCTGCCCTTGCTGTCTTTCTTTGCACCTCTTTTCTCCAAGAACTGCCTTTATTGCTGTCCAGAACAGGACCTAATTCTTCCTTAAATTTTATAAATTCTGTGGAATTTTCTACATAGATAATTGAGTCATCTGAAAATAAAGAGAGTTTTTATTCTTTCTTTCCAATTTGGATGGCTTTTATCATCTAGCGAACTGCACAGAATGCAGTGAAGCCCAGTGTTGAATAGAAGTGGTGATAGT
>JAJEJO010000252.1:939512-955459 GCA_020662805.1 Glaucomys volans | reverse complement strand
ATCTTAGGTGACTGATGACTCAAATCTATTTCTTATCAGATTTTGGGATTTTTTTGGTACTGGGGATTGAACCCAGGGGCACTCCACCACTGAGCCACATCCCCAGCCCTATTTTGTATTTTATTTAGAGACAGGGTCTCACTGAGTTGCTTAGGGCCTCGCTAAATTGCTGAGGCTGGCTTTGAACTCGCCATCCTCTTGCCTCAGCCTCCCAAGTGCTGGGATTACAGGCGCGCGCCACCGCGCCCAGCTTACTTTTGGTTTTTTGGGAAATCTCCAGACTGTTTCCCACAGTGCCTGCAGTAACTTACGTTGCCGTTGCGGGTGTGCAAGTGTTGCCTCTTCACGTCTGCACCAGCACTTACCTGCTTTATCCTGTTGCTAAGAGCCCTTCTAACAAGTACAAGGTAGCTTCTCACTGTGGTTTTAATTTGCATTTTCCTAATTATTGGTGATTATGATGTTGAACATTTTTTCATGATCCTGTTGGCCATTGGTATGTCGTCATTTGAGAAATACCTTCGCCCATTTTTTAAAGTTTTGTTTATTTTCTAGCTATTGAGTTGTTTGAGTTTCTTATGTATTTTTGATACTAACCCCAATCAGATGTATGATTTGAGAGTATTTTCTGCCACTCTGTGGGTTTTCTCATCATGTTGTTTTTAGTTTTCTAATTTTTAAAAGAATTTTTGTACCTGCGTCCATGAGGAGTATTAGCCGTGTTATCTTTTCTTGCAATGTCTTACTTTGGTTTGCATAACAGTTTGATTCTGCCTCATGTAATGAATCCAAACATATTCCTTTCTCTTTAATTTTCTGAAATATTTGGATAAAATTTGCATTAATTTTTCCATAAATATTTGCTGAAATTGATTAAACCCTCAAGCCTTTAATGCTGCTTTGGTTTGATTTAGTCCAAAATATTTTCTATTTTTGATTTTCTCTTTGATCCATAAGTTATTTAAAAGTATGTTATTTGGTTTCCAGACATGAGGAAGGGGTCAGATATCTTCCTATTACTAATTTGTATTTTAACTGCAGGAGTCAGACACCACACAAATCCCTTTAGAATTGCTGAGAGTCACAGTGGGTTGGTGGCCCACAATGTGGCCTACCTTTGAGAAATGCTCCACGTGCACTTAACACACATACCTGCTCTGCTCTTGAGAGGTTGAGTCTTGTGTAAGTGTCATCCGATCAGTTCGTTGGTTAGTGTTGTGCTTGTTAAATCTTCTATTTATATGGCCCTGGGTTCCATCCCCAGCATGTGAAAAAGAAAAACCAAAAAATCGATCTTCTATGTACTTTCTGATTTTTTGTCTACTCATTCTTTCAATTAGGATGTGAAATTTCTATCACTGTGGGTTTTTCTCCTCTTGGAGGGCTAACTGACTTTGCTTCATGTATTTTGAAACTCCATAATTAAGTACCTAAATGTTTAGAATTATGTCCTCTTGGTGAACTGACTCCCTATCATTATGAAAGAACCATTTTTTACCTCCAGTATTCTTTGCTTTGAAATTTTTTTGTCTGATATTATTTCTTTTGCTTAGTGTTGGGACAGTAAGTCTTTCCTCATACCTTTATTTTCAACCTATTTGTGTCTTTAGAGTTAAGCTGAATTTCTTATAAGCAACATATAATTGGGTATTACATTTTTAACCAACCTGACAATTTATGCCTTTTAACTGGAGTTAGACATTTATACTTAAAGTAATCGTTAGTATGGTTAGATTTAGATCATCATCTTGCTATTTATTTTCTATTTTCTATTCATTCTATTTCCTTTTTTCTGCCATCTTTTAAATTAATTGTGTCTCTAATTCCATATTACCTGTTTATTAGTTGTTTTTAAAAATGTTGTAGTTCAGGGCCGGGGATATAGCTCAGTTGGTAGAGTGCTTGCCTCACAAGCACAAGGCTGTGGATTCAATCCCCAGCACCGCAAAAAAAAAAAAAAAAGTTGAAGTTCAGGGCTGGTGTCATGGCTCAGTGGCAGAGCACTTGCCTAGCATGTGTGAGGCACTGGGTTATAAACAATATTCATCAACAACTAAAAAATATTTTTAAAAGGCTTTATAATAAAAGGTATTATATTCATCTACAACTAAAAATATTATTAAAAATTGTATAGTTCATTTATGATTTATAGTATACACCTTTAGCTACCTTCAAGGAATATCATCACAGCCTCCTTACAGTATAAGAGCCTTACAGCTGTGAACTTCCATTTCCCATTCTCCATTCCTGGTCCTTATGTTGTCATCATATATTTTACTTCCACAGATATTATAAACCCTGTAAGACTTTGCAATTATTTTTTACTTAAACAATTAACTTTTTTGTAACAACTTTATGGCAATATAACTCACATATTACATGATTCACCCATTTAAAGCATATAATTTAATGTTTTTTCACATGTTCACAGAGTTCTGCAGCAATCACAATTTTAGAATATTTTCTTTACCGCAAAGAGGAACTTCCTGTCTTCCAGCAGCCACCCGCACCTTCTGCCTCCCTATGCGCTAGACAACCACCGACCTGCTTTGTTTTGTGATTGCCTTTCCCCTAGCATGATGCTTTCCAAGTTCATCCGTGTGTAGCATCACCAGTACTTCCTTTCTTGTCATTACTGAATAACATTCCATTGTATGACAGGCCACATTTTACTTACCCATTCTTCAGTTGATGGACATTTTGTCTGTTTCTATTTTTTATTTTCATGAATACTGCTGGGCTGTGAACATTCATATTTAAGTTTTTGGGTAAGATAGGTTCGTATTTCTCTTGAGTACATACCTTGCAATGGAATTACTGGGTCATTGGTCAGTTCTATGTTTAATTTTTAAGAGTGTTTTCCAAAGTGGCTGCACCATTTTACATTCCCACCAGGGATGCAGGAGACTTCCAGTTTCTCCATGTCCTCATCGACACTTGCTGTTATCCACCTTTTGCATTTTCCATCTTTATGGGTGTGAAGTGGTATCTCAGTGTGGTTTTGATTTGCATTTCCCTGATAGCTGATGATATCATAATAATTTCTTAAAGATATTTTTAAGGACTGGGGGTATAGCTTAGTTGGTAGAGTGCTTGTCTGTCAAGCACAGGCTCTGGGTTCAATCCCCAGCACCTCAAAAAAAAAAAAAAAAAAAAAGAATATGCATTCTTTGGGGGCTGGGGTTGTGGCTTAGTGGTAGAGTGCTTGCCTAGCATATGTGAGGCACTGGGTTCAATTCACAGCACCACATATAAATAAGTGAATAAAAATAGAGGTCTATCAATATCCAAAAAATATTTTTAAAAAAGATATTTTTAAATAAGGAAAAAATCCTCATATATTTATCAATATATGTAGCATTTCCAGTGTTCTTTTTTCCTATATGTAGATGCTGATTTCCATCTGGAATTACTTTTCTTCTATTTGAAGGACTTTCATTAACATTTTTTATGACTCGTATTTGCTCATAATGGATTCTTTCAGCTTTTGAATTATGAAAATTCTTTATTTTACCTTTTTGTGAAAGCTATTTCTGGTGAGTGTCGAAGTCCGGCTGTTAGCTTTTCACTTTCCCTCTTCCATTGTCTCTGGGCCCACCCTGTCCCCAGGGTAAGGCTCCTGTCATCCTTGCCTTTCTCTGTGGTGTGCTCGTTTTCTCTAACTGCTTTTTGAGCTGCTTCTCCCTGCCTGTGGTTTTGAGCAGTCTGGTTATGACGGGCATCGGTGCGGGTTTCTAGTGCTTACAGTGCGCTGAGTTTCTTAAATTTGTGGATTTGATTTTCATCAAATAAAATTCTCAGACATGATTTTTTTTTTTTTTTGGAATCCGGGATTTGAACTCAGGGACGCTTGGCCACTGAGCCACATCCCCAGCCCTATTTTGTATTTTATTTAGAGACAGGGTCTCACTGAGTTGCTTAGGGCCTCGCTAAGTTGCTGAGGCTGGCTTTGAACTCGCGATCCTCCTGACTCAGCCTCCCAAGTTGGATTACAGGCGTGCGCCACCACGCCTGCCTCTCAGACATGGTTTTTTGTCCACCTTCCTTTCTCGTGGGGTCCAGGTCCACAGGTCCATTATTGTCATTTGAGTTATCTTGAAGTTCATTTATAGTCTGTTTATATTTTAGTCACTTTTCTGTCTGTTTCGTTTTGGGCAGTTTCTATTGCTATGTTTAAAATTCACCATCCCCGGACATGGTGGTACATGCCTGTTATCACAGCTACTCTGGAGGCTGTTAGGAGGATTGCAAGTTCAAGGTCAGCTTCAGCAACTCAGACAATGAAAACAGGCTGGGGATGCAGCTCAGTGGTAGAGATTGCAGAGTTCAATCACCACTACCGGAAAAAAAGAAGCTGCTTCAAAATTTTTCTTCCTATAATACTGGTGTGTTGTTAATCCCACCAAGGGCATTTTTCACCTCAGACATTAATTTTTAACTCTCGAAGTGGTCTTTCCAATATTCTGTGTCTGTCCTTAATGTTCTTGACATTTCTTGTATCTTCTTAAACTAAGAGAATATGGTCATAATAGCTTTTTTTGGTACTGAGGATTTCATCCCAGGTACTGCCCCACTGAGCTCAGTCCTTTTTATTTTTTACTTTGAAACTGGCTCACTAAGTTGCCAAGGCTGGTCTCGAACCTGTGATCCTCCTGTCTCAGCCCTGTGAGACCCTCAGGTTACAGGCATGTACTACCATACCTGGCTGGTTATAATAACTTCTAATGTCCTTCTCTACTGAGTCTATCGTCTATGTTCTTTTCTGGTCTGTTCTCTATTGACTTTTTCATCATTATTCCCTGTTTTGCATGCCTGGTAAGTTTTTGTCGAATGCCAGATAGTGTGACCTTGATAGCATATTTAGGGGAAATTATACTTTCACATGGGTTTAACTTAACCTTACCTGATGCTCAGAGATCCAATAAACCCTACTGACACCTGGGTTGCATTCCATATAGCATGTAATAGGGCCTCCCACTTAGAAAATAAGAAGTTATCACAGACATTGAGCAAATGAATGCAATATGTTTATGTTCTTTCTTCAAAGACAAAGGAAAAGACTTTCATGTGTACTTTTGCTGTTTTTATCTCAAGTGCTCCAAGGCTTGGAGACTGTGTTAAGCTGAGCTATCCAGCCCTCTTATGTTCTAACACTCCCCCAGGCCACACTTTTAAAAAGGTAGGCATTTTCTGTCTCAAGAAGTTTGTGCATGTCAGGTCAGCCTGACCGCCCAGATGTGGGTCATTAAGCACCCAGAGCTGCTGCCCCTGACAGGGCCCGAAATCTCAGCCTGCTCTGTCTGGACAGGGCTGCCAGTGTGAGCTCAGAGGGTGGGAGAGGAGGAAAATGACTGTACGCAATGGAGTCTGCAACTTGTCTCCAAGTTTCTGCTGCCTTGAACCAAGCCTCTTCTTATCCGCCAGCCTGGGGACCAAGCCCTGTGAACATGGAGCACACGGGGGCCTTGTCTGGACTTTTCAGGGAGCAGCGCAGACAGCCAAGGAAGGCGAGGAAGGAGAGGGCTAGGGGAATCCAGCCTAGGGGGCCGGCCACTTCTGGGCCTGCCCTGCTCCTTTCTCCTCACTTGACTTTCTCTTGGCCCAGCTTAGCTCCTTGATTCCTACCTAGGGTGTCAGAAGGGAGCCGTGCTGTGGACGTGGTGGACCTACAGAGCAGCCCCACAGTTTGTTAGTGGAAACAGCAGAGCCAGGCCCTTGGCCACATCCTGCCAGGACAGTTTTGCATGGAGATAGAGGGGAAGAGCTTGCAAACCACCCACTACCTGCCATATGAAGGGATGAAGTGAGGCCAGAGCTCAGACAACATAGAACTCTAGAAATTCCTGGGGAGCCTCTTGGCAGCAGTCACCACACTGATCCTCAAAGCAGCCTGTTCTCCCGGAAGCGAGTGGAGAAGTAACTGCAGTTGCTGTTCAGGTCTTCCACACTCGAGACGCTGTGTGGCGACCCCGGTTCTTGCCATCAAGGCCTGAGACGTATGTGGTGGAGCAAAGGCCGTGGCTAACCAGCTCTGGGCCCATGCGCCCAGAAGTTGATGGCATGCACACACGAACAGAAACCACTGACGGACTGGGTTGTGGCTCAGTGGCAGAGCACTTGCCTGGTGCATATGGGGCACTGGGTTCCATCCTCAGCACCACATAAAAATAAATAAAGGTATTGTGTCCACCTACTACTAAAAATATTTAAAAACCTGACAGCCAAATACTGCAGTCCCAGCCAACTAATACTAGACTATGTGCTCCCCATTTTTTACTGCAGTGTTTCCCCATGGCCTGAAATTCCACATGAGTTAGCGGGAAGACCCTGAATCCTGAAATGGAACCAACATGAATTTCATGTTCGATGATGGTTTCTATTTTAGTGAGTGTTATGGTTTGGATGTGAGGTGTCCCCCAGAAGCTCACATGTGAGACAATGCGAGAGGGTTTGGAGGAGAAATGACTGGGTCATAGCCTTAACATACGCGGTGAATGAATCCCTGATGGATTAACTGAGTGGTAACTGGAGGCAGGTGGGGTGTGGCCGGCGGAAGTTCACTGGGGGTGGGACGATGGGTATGTATTTGTATCTGGCGAGTGGGGTCTCTGTGCTTCCTGATCACCATGTGAGCTGCTTCCCTCTGCCACACTCTTCCTCCATGATGTTCTGCCTCACCTTGAGCCCCGAGGAATGGAGCCTGCTGTCTAAGATGCTGCCTATGGACTGAGAACTCTGAAACAGTGAGCCCGCCAATAAACCTTTCCTCCTCTAACGTCGTTCTGGTTGGGTCTTTCAGTCACAGTGGTGAATGAGCTGAATAAAACTGTGAGCATCACTTTGGGCCCAACACTGGGCTGAGTGCCGTATATGGGTAATTCCTGGGCATGGCGCTCCCTTCTCCCTTCTAATTCCTGACATGGCGCTCCCTTCTCATCAGGCACATTTCAACAGAGTAGCCCTGGAGTGTTCACATGATGTCACCAGCAGTCATAGTGTGCAGGGCCTCCAAGAACCTGCGTGGCTTCAGGTCATCTGTGGGTCTGAACCCTTCATCCTAGGTCAGTTGGTGTTGACTGTGGCCACCCATGATCATTCCTGGGAACATTCACATATTCTACAACCCGGCCATATGCCCAGATGAGCTAAATCAGACTCTTCAGGACGAGATTCACGCTAGTGACCAATGATGCTGCCCCTCATTTGTAGTTGAGGGCTTGCCACCAGTGTGGCAGTATTTGGAAAACAGGTTGTTAAGGAGGTAATTTAGTGTCATGATTTGGGGCTAGAAGTTCCCCCAAACGCTCATGTGTTGAAGGTTTGGATCCCAGTGCAGCAGCGTTCAGAGGTGGGGTTTGGGGAACCTCATCAGTGGAGACTCCATTGACAAGTCCATCATCGTATGGATTATTGGGAGGTGATGGAAGCGGCTGGAGGAGTAGGTCACTGAGGTGTGCCCTGGAAGCCTACATTTTACCCCTGGCAGCTTCCCCTCTCTCTGTCTCTCTCTGCTTCCCTGCCGCGCACCCCTCCGTGGTGATCTGCCTACCACAGGCCCCTGCCTACCACGAGCCACCGTGGACTGCAGCCCTGAAGCAGTCCTCGGAATCTCTCCTCCTTTTAACTCGTGTCATCTGTTTTTTCATTGCAACAAAAAGTCAGCTAACACATCAAGGCTCAGTGAGGACACGGGGTGGGACCTAAGCCAGCAGGACCGGCTTCCTTCTGAGAAGAGGAAGAGATCCCAGAGACACTGGGGCAGAAGCCCACGTAGAGCTGCAGCTGGAAGTAGCCACCTGCGAGCCAAGAGAGGCCCAGAAGGAATCACCCCTGACCCTTTGAACCTGACTCCGGCCTCCAGAGCCGTGAGGGAGCGCGTTGTTTTGCAGGCTGCCCAGTCCAGGGTGTTCCTTGTGGCATCACAGCCAGAGTAACACCGCCAGCACTAGGGCTCTTTCAAAATGACCCTGGCTATCCACTTGCATTTCCAAATACAACCTTGGAGCAGGTTATCGTTTTCCACATGAAGCCCACTGGGGGCTTTGGGATCTGCACACGCTCTATAGAGTGTCTTTGGAAGAACAGACTCCTTAGCCACGTGGACCGTCCAGTGAGAAACGCAGTGAATCTCTCCCCACACTCAGGTCGTTTTAAATTGCTCCTCAGTGCTGCCATTTTTGACCTGGCCCTTTACATCTTTCATTAACTGGATTCCTAAGTATTTTAAGTATTTGTATTTTGATACCACTGGAAACACTGTTTTTAAACTAGTACAAAGAAGTGTCATTTTGTGACCTTGTATCTGTAATCTTGTTTCTTTTTTAAACTCCTTAGAATCTTCTATGTGGATAGTCACCCGTACAAAAAAAGAAACTTTTCCCCCATCTTTGTGTCTTCCGCTTTCTTTTTTTCTTTTTCTTTCTTTCTTTTTTTTTTTGGTACCAGGGATTGAACTCAGGGGCACTCGACCACTGAGCCACGTTCCCCTATTTTGTATTTTATTTAGAGACAGGGTCTCACTGAGCTGCTTAGGGCCTCGCTAAATTGCTGAGGCTGGCTTTGAACTCACAATCCTCCTGCCTCAGCCTCCCAAGTGCTGGGATTACAGGCGTGCGCCACCGCGCCCGGCCACTTTCTTGACTTATTGGATAGGATCTCTCAGTATAAAAGGGTCCCAGTTGTAGAGGAATACGTTTAGTCTTTCATCATTAAATTTGTTAGCTGTAGGTTTCCTGTAGATGCCCTTTTGCCAACTAAGAGTTTCTTTAATATTTCTAGTTTGTAGAGTTTTTAGTTTGTTCTGAGACAGGGTCTCACTGTGTTACCCAGGCTGGTCTCAGACTTCTAGGCTCAAGGGATCCTCCCACCTCAGCCTCTCAAGTGCTGGGGTCACAGGGGCATACCTCTGCGTTGGGCTGTAGAGTTTTAAAAAATCATTGGCACTGAATTTTGTCAGATTTTTAGTGATCATACAATTTTTTTGTTTTGTTAATGTGGTAAATCACATTGATTTTCTTGTTTTTCTTTTTTTTCCTTTGCTGTACTCAGGATCAAAGGGCCTCTCAAATGCTAAGTAGGAGCTCTACCACTGAGCTACTCCCTGGACCCCTTGGCCAATTCCTTTTTTGTCCCCTCTTCCACCCTACTACTGGGGACTGAACTCAGGGTGCTGTACCACTCAGCTGTATCTCCAGCCCTTTTTATTTTTTATTTTCACATAGAGTCTTGCTAAATTACGCAGACTGGCCTCAAACTTGTGATCCTCCTGCCTTAGCCTCTGGAGTAGCTAGGATTACAGAGGTGTGCCACCATGCCTGTAATTTTCCTTGTTAGAATGTCATTGTCAAGATGTGGTAGTATGGGCTGGGGTTGTAGCTCAGTGGTAAAGTGTTTGCCTCATGTGTGAGGCACTGGGTTTGATCCTCAGCACCACATAAATAAATAAATAAAGGTATTGTGTCCATCTGTAACTAAAAACAAAAAAAAATTAAAAGGATGTGTTATTATGGATTTTTTAGCAATTAGTTGCAATGTTCCCTTTACCTCTGTTTTCTGAGTTTATATAATACCATTATTACTTCATTAAATATATCATACTTTAGATTTTTTCTAGAGAAAGTTTTTAATGAATTTAATATATAGGATTATTTCAATTTTTCATTTCTTTTTGAGTCAGTTATGACAATTTGTCTTTCAAAGAATGTTTTCAGTTCATTTAAATTATTTAATTTGTTGAAATAAAATTAAATGTTTGCTCATTATCCTTTTACTATCTCTAGGTGTTTAACTTGAAATATTTCTCATTCTACTATTTATTATTTGTATTCTGTCTCTTTTTCTTTCCTAGTATTGCCAGTTTATCAATTTTATTAATCTTTTCAAGGAACAAACTTGTCTTTGTTAGCGTTTTCTATTATTGGTTTTTTGTTTTTTTTTTCTCCTAGCTTCTTGGATTTTTTTTCTTTTTTCTTTTTTTTTTTTTTTTTTATGGTGGTGCTGGGGACTGAACCCAGGGCCTTGTGCATGGGAGGCAAGCACTGTACCAACTGAGCTATATCTTCAGCCCTGATTTTTAAGTTCATGTTTTATACATTATATTCACATAAAATTACACATTTCCCTTTAAAGAATGCCTTAGCTTCAACCTACACATTTTGATATTTTGTGTTTTCCTTTTGGTGAGTTCAAAATATTTTCTAAATTCCCTATGCCTTCTTTGACCCATAGAATATTTAGAAGTGTGTTTAATTTTCAACATTTGAAGTTTTCTGACTGTCTTATTGTTATGGATTTCTTCAGTAATTCAGTTATGATCTGAGAACACACTTTGAATGATTTAAATCCTTTTAAATTACTGAGATTTGTCCTATGACTTAGCATATGAACTGCAATATTTGCAACCTGTTCTCAAGTTTTCAATTTTTTTTTTTTTTTTTTTTTTTTTTTTGCGGTGCTGGGGACTGAACCCAGGGCCTTGTGCTTTCGAGGCAGGCACTCTACCAACTGAGCTGTATCCCCAGCCCAAGTTTTCAATATTTCTGCTAGTTTTTATTTTTGTTTTGTCTGTTCTATCACATTGTGAGTGTTAACATCTTCGATCATACCATGGATCTGTCCGTTTCTGTGGTTTTGCTGCTGTCTTTTAACCCCTGACTCTGTCTTCCATCTCCAAGATGCTGTTGGCCCCTACGGTAGCTTTCGTTTGTCCTATTGTTCAGTTCTAGCATTTCTGATTTGAAAAATTTTTTTTTGTAGCTGTAGATGGTCAGCATGCCTTTATTTTATGTGTTTATTTTTGTGCTGAGGATCGAACCCAGTGCCTCATGTGTGCTAGGCAAGCGCTCTGCCACTGAGCCACAACCCTGCCCAGCATTTCTGATTTTTATTGTTTCCATTTCTATACTGAAATTTCCTATTTATTCAATAGATCAATATTTTCCTTTAGTTTCTTGAATATATATCTTTTATTTATCTAAGCTTTGTAATAACTTCTTTAACATTTTTTGTTTGTTACCTCTGAGTCATGTCAAGGTTGGTTTCTATAGACTGATTTTTTTATTTTATTTTTTTATTTTTTTATTTTTTTTGGAACCAGGGATTGAACTCAGGGGCACTCGACCACTGAGCCACATCCCCAGCCCTATTTTGTATTTTATTTAGAGACAGGGTCTCACTGACTTGCTTAGGGCCTCGCAAAGTTGCTGAGGCTGGCTTTGAACTCACGATCCTCCTGACTCAGCCTCCGAAGTCGCTTGGATTACCGGCATGCGCCACCACGCCCGGCTGATTTTTTTCTTGATCACAGGTCACATTTTCTGTTTCCCTGTCTGTTGAATGAGTTTATTTTTAAATCTCTTTTAAATTCTTTTTTTCCTTTTTTCTTGATTACTGGGGTTTTCAGTGCTCCCTGAAGTATGTGCTTGTGGGGAGGGAGTATCACTAGCCTCACACTAGTCCTGCTCTGAGGGAAAGTAACCTAGAGAGGTGGTTTTTTGGGGTTCAGTGCCAAGTCCCCCAAACCTTCATTCTGCTGTCCACGCAACAGTTTCTGAAGAACTCACATGGAGACTCTCCAACAGTGGGGACATGGAGACCCAGACAATGTTATGGATTCTGCTGTAACTCAGTTATGATCTGCAGCCATACTTTGTATGAGCTAAATCCTTTAAAATGATCGGCATTTGTTTTAGGGCCGAGCATAAAAACTCGAATGTTTGCTACTGATTCTCAGGACAACACACATGATAGCCCCTATGGCAAGTTCCCCAGGCGCAGGAGGACCTGAGAAACAGCAACAGCAGCCAGCGGAAGAACAGAGTCCAGGAGCACAGCACCGGAACCGCAGAGAAGGGAAGGCAGGCCAGAGGAGATGCAGAGGGGAGACAGCAGGAGGAAAGGGAGATTTTAGGGGACAAAGGAGACTCCCCAGACTCACGGGCTCCCCGGAAATCCTAGCAGAGGTCACTGACTGGTGGATCAGGCAAATGAGAGGTCCTGGGCGTCTGCCACAGGCCTGGTAGCATGGGCCTTGGGGCTGGCCTCTGGGCAGGGATAACCCACAGATGTCACCCTGCTCAGTGACACAGGAGAGTGAAGGGCTGGATTTGTTTCTTATAGCTGCTGCAGCAAATTACCACACTTAGGGCCTTAAAAAAAGAGAAATTTATTTTCTCACCATTCCGGAAATCCAAAGTCATTCATTATCACCAGGTTGATAGGCATCTGTAGGTCTGGGCTCCCTCGGGAAGTTCCCAAAGGGAATCCATCTGTGGCTTACTGCTTATATTCTCTGGAGATCGCCACCAATTCTTGACTTGTATCGTGGCTGTCTTGCTTAGGCTTTCAAGGTGAGTCTTTCAGGTCTCTCTGCTCCACCTGCAACTTGTCCTCTGGTGTGTTACTTATCCCTCTGCCTCCATCTCATGAGGTTACATGTGGTTGTGTTAGAGACTGCTCTGATCATCCAGGAGGATAACATCTCCCCAGCTAATGGTCTGGAACTTTATCATAGATGCAAAGATTCTTCTTTCAAATCAGGTAATGTCCACAAGTTCCAGGTGTTAGGACCTGATGTCTTTGGGGGCGTAATTCAGCCTTCCTGCCAGGGACCCCTTGAGGGCTGACCTGGGGCAGGGAAATCCAGATCCCTACCAACTAGTAGAGGGTTCTGGGTTAGGGGCTAGGAGATTTTTCCTGGAAGACCTCATTTTGTGTGACTTCACCAGTGGGATTTGAAACCTTGTCCAAGAGGGAAGTGATCTTGAAGCAAGCTCAGGGTCTCAAGGTCCCCCAGGGAATTCAGGGCTGCAGAAGTACAAGTGTGGGCCAGGAGTTGTGAGAAGAGGCGGGGAGGAGGGCAGGGCAGCCAGGCCGGCGCCTCTTGAGAGGAGCAGAGGAGCATCCTGCAGGGTAACATTTCTCAGCATGGTGGTGCCACACCTGTGCCCCTGGGCTGGGTGTTACAGGGACCTGGGATCCAGTGTCTCACCAAGCTCAGCTGACATCAGTACCACTGTCCAGCAGTGTGAGCTCTACATGCTTGCAAGATTTTTTAATAGCTACATTTAAAAAGTAAAAATAGGCAGGTAAAACAAATTTTAACAATACATTTCATTTAACCTCGTATATCTAAAATATTTTTGAACTTACATATTTGAACTTAAATCAATGTAAAAATCATTAATAAGATAGATCGCACTCTTTCTTTTTTGCCCCAGGTCTAGACCATCCAGAGTTCCCACATTTCAAGTACTCAATAGGCACAGGTGGCTGGTGGCCCATGGCTACCATATTGGACAGTACAAGTTGAGACCCTCACTCCATTTTATGTACAAAACTGAGTATCTTATGAGTTTTAACGTACTTGAATGTACCAGGAATGTTGGAATCATGCAAGTAGAGGCTGGAGACTTGATTATACTTCTGATTTTTCTGAACTTTACCAAGGTCTGTCCACTCTCCTGTTCAAGGTGTTTGAGTCCCTAGAACCCATCTGAATCAGGTGTGTTGGTTACTGTGCACATGGTGGTTCTATCTGCGGGTTCACACTCTAAGCACATCACTCTTGTGTCCTGGTGGCTTCTAGTGTGTGTGCCTGCCTGAGAATCTACCTCCTGAAATGCATGTTGCTTTATTTCTTCTCTATGTCATTGTCTTAGCATTATATTGATTTCTAAAAAGTATGTGTGAAGGTGGCTTCATATTATGTTATTATAGGAGGTAAACAAATGTTACTAAACCAATATTTGGCTAACATGAAGTGATAGTTATGAGTAAAACTATTAGAAACACTAGTTATAAAAATGCTCAGGGCAAGGGAAGCTTGCTGGAGGACATTTTGCACAGGAAAGGATCTGGACTGAGGTTTTAAATCTCTCTCGTTCTCTCTCTCGCACAACTACTCTCTCTTGTAGGTGTGGAGAAAAATAATTTGCTCTTTTCAGTCTTTTTTTTTCTCTACTTTTTCTTTTTCTTCTTTTTTTTTAATTGGAACCAGGGATTGAACTCAGGGGCACTCGACCACTGAGCCACATCCCCAGCCCTATTTTGCATTTTATTTAGAGACAGGGTCTCACTGAGTTGCTTAGGGCCTCGCTAAGTTGCTGAGGCTGGCTTTGAACTCGCAATCCTCCTGCCTCAGCCTCCTAAGTGCTGAGATTACAGGTGTGCGCCACCACACCCAGCTTCTTTTCAGTCTTTCATGTCAAAGTCACACCAAAATGTTCTTCAGAGTGTGGAAAACTTGAGAAGCCTTCAGATTATTTTATAAGGCAGAGTCTTCACAGCAAAGATCTCCCACCCTGTAAAATGACTTTTAAATGCCAATTTTTCTTACTAAGCCAAATATGTATTTTAAAATATCAAATCTTTTTTCTCACCAGTTTGCAGTTCAGTTCCTGGTCTTGGTTTAACTTCATCTACATCTTCTGCGCTCCCTCTGTTGGAGATTTCCCTCTAAGTCCTTTGCAGCACGGTGGAACCATTAATGACTTACCTGAACATCCAAAGAATATTCTGCTGTTAAAATGAAATGCAATGATCTCTAGGTACGCAACAGCATGCTTCATAGGGAACTCTACCTATGCTGATTTTCTGTTCATCTTTCTTTCCCTTGTTGTTTTCTTTTTCTTTTTCTTTTTTTTTTCAGTACTAGGATTGGACCCAGAGGTGTTTTGCCACTGAGCTGCATCCCTGTCCCTCATTTTCTTCATTTTTTAGTTTTGAGACAGGGTCTTGCCGAGCTGCTGAGGCTGGCCTGAAACTGCAATCCTCCTGCTGTGGCCTGTGGCGTCCTGGGTCACAGGTGTGCGGGGCTGAGCCCACACCTGCTTTCCTATTTTTCTCAGTACCAGTAAAAATAAAGAATGCCCCTCAGCTGGGGACACGGCTCAGTGGTGAAGCCCCCCCTGCAGCAAAGCACACGCGAGAGTCCCAAGTTCAGTCACCGCGCACTGCAAAACCAAACCAAACCAAACCCTCCTCAGCTGGAATGTAGTAACGAGTAGGACAAAATGAAATTTTATTTTTAGGATATTACGAACATAAATTCAGAAGTTTGAAGGCCCTTTAGCTAATTTTCTCCTGGTTCCTGTCACTTTGTTTTGTTGACAGTCTCTCTCACCCTAAACAGAGGCCTGGGAACAGGAGGCCCCAGTCCCCAGCACAAGGCTGCCCCATGGCAAGAGACCAGCAAATATTTCTTGGTCCAGTTGCTGTTTGTCCTCTTCCTTTCACGCGTCGAGGGAGCTGTGACGTCCACTGTTTGCCCAGCACTCTTGCGGCCAGACCCTGTGCCGGCTGTGAATCCGGACGTCACCCCTTCGAGGCAGCAGGGCTGGCCGTCCACATTTTACAGAAGAGGGTGACTTATCCTTCCATTTGCCACAGAACCAGGCCCGGTGACTTAACGCAACCACTAACTAAAGACGGGTTGAGCTAATTCAGGTTTTAACCTCATCTGTTTTTCAGAACAACGGCCAATTCAGCTGTGTGGCCACAGGTCAATGACCTCACTGGGTCCTCCTGGCCCTGATTCTCATTCTGACCATGCAGCAAACATTTGTTGAGCACCTGTTCCATGAAAGGCCCAGAGCTGGGAAACACATGGAGGCCACCCTTGCCTTGCACCATGGAGTGGCCCGGGGCTAGGATAACCTTGCTCCCCAGAGCACTGTCCATAACTGGGTGTGATGTCACAGCTACTCTGAGTGCACGGTCCTCCTCACCTGATGCACCAGCACAGGTCGGGTCCTCCAGCACAGTCACCTGGGGAGCCTTGGGTTCTGGGCTCAACGACTGGAGTCCAGATTGTGCCCCCCACCTGGACCTTCAGATATCCCATCACCCCAGGTACTTCCAACATGCAGCCATGCTGCATGTTGCACATTCTCTGAGGCCCTAAATGTTACTCTGTAAACAAGGTCTAAGTGTGTTTAGGCTCTGAAAGT
>JAJEJO010000252.1:897876-939502 GCA_020662805.1 Glaucomys volans | reverse complement strand
GAAAGTATAGAAAACATTTTGTTGTTTTTGTTGTTGTTTTACACAATGTGTCCATTATGCTTTTGCAGAAGGGAAATAATCATGGAAGCCATCTTAAAAACCAGAAGCTTGATGGAGGACAAAGAAAGCAAGGAAGATGTAACTCCATTAATAGCTTAGGTAAAAGTAACAGGCATGCAACTCACGCATGGAGGAGGTAGAGTGTCGGGGGCACGCCTCTGGGTTCTGTATTTTGTCCTTGTTGAGTGGAGCTCTCTCTCTCTCTGCTTCTGGATGTGATGTCCTGGGCCGCTTTCCTCTGCCACACCCTTCCGCCATGATGTTCTGGCTCACCTTGAGCCCCAGGCAGTATTCAGCCGTCCAAGTTCTGAGACCTCTGAAACCATGAGCGTCCAAATAAACTTTTCCTCCTGTAATTGTTCTTGTCAGGTCTTTTGGTCACAGCAGCAAAAAAGCTGACTACAGTGGGTAGTCAACCTTTTCTAGAGTTGTTATGCGTTTTATTGAGTTTGCAAATTTATTGAGAAGGTACATATTATAAAATGATTTTTAAATCAAGCTTCTGTTTATCTGAAGTTGTTCCTAGGATTAGCTATTTGTTTTTAATCTCTGCTTCGTTCTATTTAAAGATCTGCCAATTGGAGTAGTCTTTTTAAAGTACTCATGGACTTGTATATATCAGTTAATTCTTGCTTTAATCGTTATTACTTCCCTATTTTGTTCTTGTTTTTCTGGATATTTAATTTGAATCTCTAACTCATTAGTTTTCATTTTTTCTCTGGTGCAATAAAAACATTTAAGACTATGAATTTTCCTCTGATTACACCGCTGGCCATATTACAAACCTTTTGCTATATAGTACACTCATTTTCTTTTTTTTTTTTTTGGTACTGGGGATTGAACCCAGGGGCACTCGGCCACTGAGCCACATCCCCAGCCCTATTTTGTATTTTATTTAGAGACAAGGTCTCACTGAGTTGCTTAGGGCCTTGCTAAGTTGCTGAGGCTGGTTTTGAACTCGCAATCCTCCTGCCTTGGCCTCCCAAGTGCTGGGATTTACAGGCGTGCGCCATCGTGCCCGGCTTATACTCATTTTCATTAAATTTAAAAGATATGTTTAAAATTTATGTGGTTATATTAAACTTGACTTTTCTTTTGGAAGAAATTCATTATAGTACTATGGTAGAGTATAGAGCTTGGGCAATTCCTGTTTATTAAATTTTATTGAGATATTATTTGTCATAAGAATATGCAATTGACTTTTACATAATTTCCATGGACTTAAAAACACATATTTGCTATCTGATATAAAGGAATATGGTGGTGACGATATATGCATAAACTTGTCTCCAGTCTAGGTATGGATTTCAAATTTGGCTTTTGAATTTGGGTTAATACATATTGATGTTCAAAATCATTTTAAAACAAATATGACTGCTCTTTTCTACCACCTTCCACAGCTGTCTGAGTACATCCTTCTTTCGGTGTATTATGGAACAGTGTGTCGGGCTGCTGGCCCAGCCTCCCCAGGTGACTCCATCAGTGATTTCTCATTTGTAGACAGAAAAAACTGGTTCCATTCCTTCAAGACCCAGCAGTTGTGTTTAGTCATCAAAGGTCTAGTCCTTGACCCAGACGGAAGGCACCTGAGAAAGTTACTACTTCCCATCCAGTGGGGTCCCTGTGAGCAAACCCTACCTCTCAGGAAGTCTTTTCACTGGAGTTGCTTCTTCAATAAGCCTTCATGTGCTGAGCTTCCTACTCAGCTGGACGTTTGTAAAGGGAATCAGAGGCACCAATGTAGACCACAGGTGACCAAATGTCAGGTATTCTCCAAAATCATCTTACAGACAGGCACACATTATGTCCTTGTACTTTTCTAAGTACCTATAATCTCTGCAGTATGATTTTAAAATATGTTTATGTGCAAAATTTTTGAAGGACTACCTGAGTTTCATTATAAAAAACCCACAAAGTCAGCATCCAGGGCATTTCCACTTTACCAGCGACTTTCACAGAAAAGCATAATAGTGCATCACATCCTTGCTGAATTTCAGTTTCTTTCTCAAAAGAAATGATACATTCCAATAACCTGCATTTTGTGTTAGTGTTATATCAGTTTTGCTTCTATAAATGAGGTGCCCTATGTTTCTGAGTGAAAGTCCCATTCTCTGAACATCCTAGCCGGACCCATAGTCTCAAATGTAAATAGCTCTCAGTGTTCAGAGGGAGAAGACACTGACCCAGGAGACTTATGTCCACCTCCATCACTTAGCCCCCCATGCAGGATTTCCCCCAATCACAGTGGTTATTTTGACAGGTCCAAGAGCACAGAACATGTGTATTCAAAAGCCCTTACCTTCACAGAGTGTTTTCCCTGGTAAATATTTTGCTTTGTAACTCTGTAATTTTTTCATCTTTACTCTTCAGAATCTAGAAACAAGTGAGCTTGGACAAATCTCACTATGAAAACAGGTTTATCTGCATTTAACTTTACTCTGCCTTTTTGAAAACTAGCTGGAAACTATGCAGTGTCCTCCATGGTAGCGGTTCAGTTCCAGGAACGAGGCCATACCTGTGCCGTGGCAAGGATACTACCCTTCTCTCGATGCAGTCGGGGCTTGGGGGAAAGAGTGAGCCAGAAATCCGCAGAGCTACATGGCCTCAGGCTGTCACAGCCACTCCTTCACAGCTGAGGGAATAGCAAGCCCCTCAGACGGCTGTGTGACTAAGAAACATTTTAGGGCTGCTCTTTCCCCTGTGTAAAGGAAGTCTGGACCAGAATGTGATTCAGCTTGGGCTTTGTGGTCATTGGTCATTCATCTCATTCCCAACTGGCTCCAGCTGCGAATGGTTCCTTGGTCTCATGACTTCACTTTCGTTCGATTCACCTGTTAAAACTGAGGTAGTCAGAACCATAAACAAGGGAAGCCGAGTCCCTGTTTCCTCCCAGCAGGTGCGGTGACACAGCCAGGGGCAAACGTGGAAAGGCCAGTGGCTGCCTTGGCCCAGGGAAGCCCTAGCGCAGGGAGGCACGAGGCTAGCCTCAGTGCAGGAGATTGCTTCTCCCTAATGCACGCTCCTGGGGTGGGTGTGTGCGGCAAGCACCTGGCAAAATCATCCCTCCTCCTAGACTAAACCCCCTCACCTGTCAACTGGGGGAGTAAGAGTTCCAAGTAAGACTGTGCACACGCAGCGGTGGGACAGGGCTGGCCCGAACCTCCACTGCTCAGGCAGCGGCTGCTCTCAGCCCAGGTCCACAGCTTGAAGCTACCAGGCTGAGCTCCCTGGAGCACAGCAAAGGTATCGCCCTGGGCAAGGGGCTTTGGCCTCACCGAGAGGGGCCCTTCCTGTAAGCTGAGAGGACACTGGGACTGTCACTATTCGGCAGTACAGCCCCTGAGCACACACCCGGCAGGCTGCAAGGGTCAATGAGGACGGACATTACAATTCATTCTGGGGCTACGGTAACATTGCTCTCTGGAAATCCCTTAATGGGGCAGCAGTGACAAGGGGCCAGGGGCCTTCCATGCTGGTCACAATTCCACTGGGGAAGGACTGGGTCAGCAGGGCTGGTGGCAGCCACTGGTAAGCTGCTATCACCCGTGGAGGACTGTCAGCATGTGGGGTAACTCCAGCCTTCCGCTTTTTAAAGGGTAACTCAGTCTGGGACAGAATTACGGTGGTGTCCAAAATGAACTGGAAGGTTCCCTGGATCCCGGGGCTTCAGGGCAGGTGAGCTCGGCCACTCGCGGGGGAAGCCAGGCCCGAGGCTTTGGTTTTCTTTCCGTCTCTTGGTGTGAGGCTCTCCCTTTCCTCTGAACTTAGCACGGCTACCAACTGGCACCAGGCCCTGCTGGAGCCATCTCCCAGCCCAGAGCCAAGGTGTGTTCCCGCCTAAACAGGCGCTTCTGAAAGACTGGGCTCTGGATTCACCGTCCACGTCTTTCCCTTCAACTCCCCGTCCTTTCCTCCCTCGTGGCTTAACTGAGACTCCGACAACTCCGAGCCCTGGCCAGTGGCACCCCAACTCCAATGAGCAGCTGCTGCCCACGACAGCCAATGCCCGAGTCCCACTCCATGAGCCATGACAGACATGAGGTGCAGAGGGAAGGAATGGCAGCTTAGGGTGTGCACGTGGCCGCTCAGGCCTGACTGAGATCAAGGTAGCGGCGGGCAGGCTGGCAGCCACTCAGGGGTGACTTCCCTGAAAGCACTCACCATGTGTGTGCAGCTTACTGAGGAGACCATACAGCAGCGTACCCCGAGCTGCTTCTCTAAATTGTCTTTTAGCTTTTTTATTCATTAAAATGATTTCTTCCTTAGAAATACGGCAGAAAGTATGGGCTCTTTATTTTCAGCTGCTTAGTTTAACCGCATCAAGGACAGCCAATTATTAGTGTCACGTGCACATGAAAGATTTGGGAACCAGGAACGGGTTCTCTGGGCACCGACTTTCACTAGCGCAGCTCAGTCTCACCAGTTCACCCAGAGGTCCTCGAACAGAGCAGGCCTCGGCCGGGCCGTGTGCCCTTCGCACCAACACAGGGGGGACAGCGGAGCGCAGCACCCCCAGCCTTCAGGAGGCCCACCAAGGAAGGCCAGTGTGCAGAGCAGCATGGCTTCTTTCTGAGGTGTCATTAATCGTGGGCCAACGACAATGGCAGATTGCAGAAAGAGGAAGGGGAGAAATGTATTGAACAGACTCGCCGCTCCCAGGAACCGCAATTCCAGGCTGAGGCAAAAACTGTGTCAGGTCAGAACACTAGGCTCACGGCCGGGGCCCGGGGCGGGTCAGGGCAGGCCAAGAACCTCAGCTCCAGGTCTTCCTGGCACTGCCTGCGGCAGGGCGTGCTCTCCCGCCCTGGAACCCCCACGTCCAGAGCAGCACCCTGCAGGCGCCCCACACCACCCTGCCCTTTGTTCTGGGAGTATGGCGGCAGGGGATTCACGCCAGTCCTGGACCCCAGCCCCGACCAGCACCACCAGGTCTCCCCATCCTGCGAGAGCAAGGATGTCTGTCCCCAGTTTCCTAAAGCTTTTGAAATTCATGGAGAAATGTCATAAAGAACTACAGAATGGGGTGGGCACACCTGGCACCCTCCTGGGAGGTGTCCACAAACTCAGAAGCAGCGAGTAGGCGGGCAGCCGTCCTGGATTCACCCGCTGCAGACCTTCGCTGCCAGAGCCCTGGCTATGTCCACCGGCAGGCTGGAGGGCTCCTCTGTCCCATGGTCTCACCTTCCAGAGAGCCCACACTGCAGGGACAATGCCTCACTGAGACTGAAACTGACCAAGTGCGTGAGGAGACACAGGCCTGGGATGTTTTCCATGAGGTGATCCTGGGGCATCGGGGGCCTGAGAATGGCGCCTGTGGGAGCAGAAGCCCCAGAAAACCAGGGAGGAGGGCGATGGCCTCGCTTCTGATGCAGAGAGGAGACCCAGGCGCCAGTGGCGTGGTTCCACCCAAAGTCAGGGAGGCCCCCGGCCTGCTCCAGGCTCCGTCCTGGCTACGTGCGGCAGAGCTTCAGCGGGAAGTTCTCGGTGATGAGGTGGTCGGCCTGGAGCAGCACCACGATGTTCACCTCGAACTCTGTGGAGGAGAGGGCGCTCAGGGGCGGGCAGCTGCAGGAGGGCCCCGGTGCCACCCCGGCCCACCTGTGCAGTGTCCCCGGGGGCCGCCTGCCTGCAGCAGGGAGGGGAGGCTGAGCTGGAGCAGGTCCCGAGCTCGCCGCCTCCCTGGCCTCTGTTCTAATAGAAGCCGAGGGTCTCAGTGAACCCACACTCTTGCTCAGTGTCAACATTTCCCGCAGTTCCTAATGGAATCCTCAAACTCCAAGGTGGCCTGCTGCGTCTGGGACGGTCTCCATTCCCAGAGGACCACCTTCAGCAGCAGCCCCGGTGGCTACTCCTCGGACACTGCCTGCTCAGGTTGGCTCTCACCTCCTGCAGACAGGCTTCCTTCCCCCCAGCCCTGCGGTGGCTGAGACAGGCCTTCCCATCTCACCAAGGGGCGAGTGCCAAGCAGGCCGCCCCTGCCGGCTGCAGGAGTCGGGCAGGAAGGGGTGGTGGCTGAAGGGGGCGCACGGCACACTGCACTGGTGGTTGGGGTCTTTTCGGAGGCCCCTGTGAAGTGGCTGCCTCCTCCCCCAGATCAGCCTGGCAGCAGCCGGTTCTACACAGCGCCCGCCTGTGTGGCTCCTTCCTTTCATGGTGTACTGTAGCTAGGAGGAATGGCCCTGGGCTGTTCTCCTGAGCCCATCTCACCACTAATTCCGTCACCTCTCTCGTCTTGCTGTGCCCTGGGAGGGAAGAGCCTGAGGCTGGACAGACTGGTGTCCAGCAGGCAGGGGGCTTGTGTCTGGGCTGGTGCTGGCCTTGGCCTTGGCTTTGGCTTTCAGCTGGAAGCACTTGGCAGAGCAGCCTTCACCCAGGTGCTCCTGAGGCTCTGAGCAGACCCCCCTTGAGCTCCTCACCTGTGGTCGGCAGGCAGAGGGACCACATGGAGCTCCTGCCTTAATGCAGGATGCAGTGCTCACACCTGACCTCCCTACCTGGAGGCCACTGGGCCTTTCCTAATCACCGTCCCTCTCCCTAAGACTTGGTCTGGCCTCAGATGGCCACACCTGCACAGCATCCACTCCTGCCTGGCAGATGCATGAAGGCCAAGCAGACCATAGCCAGGCAGTGTCCTGGTTCCAAACCTTCCCCACAGACAATAGGAAGGTACCTCAGGGTCTCTATGAGGCCACAGCCACTTAACCAATGGTTCTGGTCACTTCTTTTCTACAGAGGCCCACACTAACCATTTGCTATTCGTTTTTAGGTTCTAAACCCAACTCAGCATTAGTCACGAGGACTGGAGAATATGGATCTTCTGACTGAGGTGGGCCTTTTTATATGGAAGACTCAGAGGCTCCGTGTTGAGTGACATGTTACTGGATTTGCTTCCTCTGCAAAATTCTAGCGAATCTAATCAAAAAATGCATAAAAAAATTTTAGGCACTGGATATATAACACAGCAGGAGAAAACAGTATTTGCACCTTTCTGCAGTTTCTGTAGGGAAACCGAGCCAAGAACTCAACATTGGAGATCCTCCTCCCCAGCTGGCAACTGAGGTGTTCAGAAGAGGAAACACATTCTTGGGAACGACGTGCACTGTGCCACAGAGTGAAAAGGAGACCCTGCTGGACGCTGTGGTGAAGGGATGCAGTGCCAGGAGGCCACTGGGCTCTGGGAGAGGGGCCACCTGCGGGTGTGGGCACTGGCCTGTGGGGAGGGCAGTGGGCTGCACCTCTGGCTCCCGGCACCTGTGGATTCCGCAGCACAGCAGGTGGCAGCTAATTGACAATAATCATAAATGTGATTTTGTAGTCAAACTGCAGCATTTGGCTTGGGCCAAGTCTCACCTGTGAGGGGTCTTTCTGCCGACTCTGCCTCCCGTGTGTCTCAGGGACAGTGGGCTGAGCCTGTGTCCTGACCCCAACAGGCTTTGCTACAATGTGACCTCTTACGGAAGAACCCAGCAATTCCACAAATACTAAACGGTGGCTCCTGATCCACAGCACGTGCACAGAAAACGCAGGTGGCACCCAGTGACGTGGTGGCAGGTGCCAACAACCTTCCCTCTCATGATGCGAGCTTGGTGAGGACACTACACCCACTTGGGTTTTGAATTAAGTTATCTGGAATGATTTGAACTCACAGTATAATTTTTGAAGTTTCTCACTGGACTAACAATGATAGTGCACAGTGACTCAGGGGGATGTGGCATTATGGTCTTGGGGAAAGTTCCCATTTCTCAATGGAGCAGAATAATAATGGGAGCCATTACCAAAATCCCCTTGTCACACAGGTTTATCAGTGAGCCTCAGGCATGGCGTGTTCCAGGAAAGGCCGGGCAACTCTTTCCGAGGTCTTTTCAACCATTCTGCAAGTTGTGCCACGGAGGGCAGAAGTCACTCGCAGACCCTCCTACGCTGCCTCTGTCCACCTCTTTAGAGCGGGTGACCTCCCAACTGAACCTTATCAGCATGATGATTCTTAACAGGAGGGACAGGCAGACAGTGGTGCACACCTGGGGTCCCAGAACTTGGGAGGCTGAGGCAGGAGGATCGCTTGAGCCCAGAGTTCAAGGCCAGGCTGGGCGACATGGCAAGACCCTGTCTTCAAAAAAAAAAAAACCCCTACAGAACCAAAACAAGTTTGGTAAGAAGATTTAAAACCACAGAGATGTTCATGATATGTGAAGGGAAAAAAGCAGGATAGAAGATTATCCACGACATGACTCAGATCTCCTGGTCAAACATTTACACACAGATTCAGGGAAAATGCCCAGGGATGCTACTCCCCGCCCTGGCAGACCTTGACCTTGACCTTCCCTTCCGCACTGCTCCCTCTGCCTGCCTGTCCCTCACAGAGCTTAGTGCCCCTGCTCTAGTCCGTGAGGCCATGGTTCCTGCTGTGAGTGCTGAGCTGAGTTCCCAGAGCCAGCTGCCCACTGCTACCACCCAGTTGGCACTGCGGTGAGCTTCTGCTGAGCCACCCAAGGCCTGAGCGTCTGAGCTGCACGACTTGCGTGGCTCCCCGTGCCAGGTGCCCTCTCTGGGGGCCACACCTTCCCAAACCCGGCCCACCAGCACTGAGGGGTGCTACTTGCCCACTTTGAAGTTGGTGGTCTCCAGCGTGGGGCAGGTGAAGAGCCTGGGGAAGACCATGTGTATGGGGACAGACAGGCCCCTGCAGACGTCCCCGTCGGCAATCTGGATGTTCTGGATCTCTGTGGCATCACGCGCATAGCCTTCTGCACACCCTGGGGATGGAGGAAACAGCACACCAACACCAGCTGATTGACAGTCCCTTCAACGCTGTGCCCCCTTCTCCAGGTCTGCGACCTAGAGGCCACCTTCCACCCTCCACTTTCCTCAAACACACTGCGTGGCTGGTGAGAAACTTAATGTCCCAAATTAACACATCTGTGGCACTTGGAGTTGCTGTCTTCAGGACATGACTGGGCCATGTGGGCTGTGCTTGCTAGAGGGCTGTCTAGGAAGTGGTTCTGTTATAGAAGTGAGTTATCTTTGCTATGCTTGCTCTGTCTCACCATGCAACGCCCTCCTCCTTGTTAGGATGTTTTAAGAAGGCCCTTGCCAGAGGCCCGCACCATGTTCTTGGACTTCCCAGCCTCCATGAGCATGAGTCAAATTAGCCTCTATTCTTTATAAACTTCCTGGTCTCAGGTATTTTATTACAGCAACAGAAAGCAAACTAAGACACATTTACTGCAGAAAAGAGACACAATCTTATCTTGCCTCTACCCACATCGTCTCCAGCGCTGACTGTGTGAGGGCAGCAGGCAGAGGCTGGAGGCTATAGTCACGAGGGCCTTACCACAGGTCTCCACACGGACCAGCTGCAACTCTATGCTTCGTATAGGGGCATCTGAGTGCTCCACTACCAGCTCTCCTGTCAGTGGCTGTGTGATGACACAGTTGGTGGAGTTGAGATGTCCTCTAATGAGGAATTTGGGGAGCAAAGCTCTCTAAAACAACAAAAGCAAACACAGCAGAATGTAAGGGAAAAGCGGAATTACTAAGTAGCTGCCTGGGTATAAATCCTGAAAACCAAGCTGGGTTGCTGGCATATGGTGCACGGGACCCTGTCTCAGGAAATGGGAAGACAGGACAACAGTGATCACATCCTCCGTCAGGCTGGATGGGAGGAGATTGAACTGTTCCACAACGGCCCGCGTGAACCTGGCGTCTGATGCAACAGCACAGAATGGCCAGAAACAGCCAGGCCAGCCCAGACGCAGATTCAGAACACGCCTGTCCCAGCCAACGTGACGTAAAAGGCCTGAGGAAGTCAGCAAAGGACACCCAGTCTCTTTCTCTCTCTCTCTCTCTCTCACACACACACACACACACACACACACACAAAATGTTCCCAATTATGCAATTTTGAAAAGTCAAGACTTATTTCAAGGAAATTTTTTTGGTTTTTCTCACTGCAAATTATTTTGCAGTACTGGGGATGGAACCCAGGACCTGGTCATATTAAGAAAGCAGTTTCGTCAAGGCCTGGCGGAATGCCTTGGGCCTTTTCTCTGTGGACAGGAAGCTGGCTGAGAGCGAGGGATGGTCATGCAGGAGAAACACTCTGGAGTGAGACGGCTATTCCTGGAGTCTGCACCTCTGCCATGTCCCAGTCACTGAGGGGATTTCAGAATTTAATACACCACAGTCCTGCAGAAATGTAACAAAGTCACAAATGGCATTTAAAATTACATATGTAGCCAGGTATAGTGCACTCTCCTATAATCCAAGCAACTCAGGAGGCCGAGGCAGGAGGTTTGCAAGTCTGAGCCAGTCTCAGAAACTTCGTGAGACCCTGTCTCAGAATAAAATTTAAAAATGGCTGGGGATGTAGCTCAGGAGTACCCCTGAGTTCATTCCCCAGTACCACAAAAACTTCCTAAAAAAGTAAACAAATAAAATTACAATATAATCTAAAATTTGTAATTAGCTACATGTCATTTAAAATTTTCTAGTAGCCACATTAAAAAAGCAAACAAAAAATTAACTGGTATTTCCAAAATGTTATCACTTCACTTATAATCAATCTGAAAACTTATGAATGATATTTTACATTCTCTTTTACATTTTGAATCTTTGAAACTGGGCCAGTATTTTCAACTTCCTGCTCATTTCAACTCAGACCAGCCATCTCAAGTGCCCGTGATTACAGGGGATGAAGGCCACCGACTGCCCAGTACTTATCTCAGACTGGGGCAGGGAGCTCTCCACCTGATGGTCCCCAAAGATAGAGCCTCTAAAAATGTCCTGGCTGAAGACAAAGTTTTAAAAATAAGTACAAGTAAAAGAAGCCATTTGTTTGGAAAAATAAAAAGCAGTAGCAGTTCACATTAAAATTCTTTATGGCAACTGATGAAAAAGGAAAGCCTTCCACGTCCACCTCAAAGCACAGACCAGACACTCTTCCCACCTTCCCGGCAGTGACATTAGCATCTACAAATAAAAATCCACCTCACTGTTTTCTGAGTCTAATCTCCAGTCTTCCTGCAGTTTCTGTCAGCCGCCTTACCCTTCCAATAAGTCCCTTTTCTATTTAAAAAACAACAAATAAAACCCACCATGGTATTTTATGAATAAGCAGTTTTATTTTGATTTGTGTTATTTTCTAACAACGAACATGAATGCTACTGTCATGATGAAAGGTGTTCTTTTTTCATTTATAAATAAAAAGCAAAGACCCCTATAACTAGTTGAGCGTGAGGAGCGTCCCCTGGAGCCCACCCAGGGAAGCACTTCTGTCAGATACAAAGCAGGTCACGGGCCGGGTGCCCTCCCGTGGGGAGGCTCGCCCAGCTGCAGTGAGGCCCGAGGGTCCTCCCAGCAGCGCGAGAAAACAAAAACAGAACAAGTGCCTGCCAAGGACGATGTAGGAGCACGGGCGCCAAGGACCTGCAGCTGGTGGAGAGGGTGGTGCACACGAGTGTGCCCCCCGGCTGCCCGAGAGGCCTGTGAGCACAAGGGTACCAGAAAAGGAGGTCTCAGGGCGACTCATCCCAGGACAGGGAAGCTGCAAAGGGTCAGGACTTCCCACCCAGCAGTCCCCGAAGGCAGCCTTGGGGCAGGGCAGGGCAGTGTCCCAAGTCATTCACAGCCACAGTGCAGGACAGTGAGCCTAACACCCAGAGGACAGGCCACCTGTACATACCTCCCGCTCCCTGTGCCACCCTCAGTGGGAAGCTCATTCTGGTGGGGGCACAGTCTCCTTAACCAAACCACTCACCAGGTCATCACCTGTAAACTGGCAACCAAGAACCAAGGCACATTGGGGAGAGTAAGAGCAAGCCAAAGAGGAACCTGCTCCACACCCGGAGAACCAAGACGGGGCCACCCGCACACTGAAGGGGTGGTCCTGAGGAGCACAGGAGCCTGCACTCAGACCACACTACCCAGTCGGGGCACAGGAACCTGACTCACCCCCAGGCACAGCTCCATCTCCAAGGAGGAGCAGCCATGGAGAATGGACAGACTAGTGGCAGTGTCCTTCCAGAGGGTTCCAAACCCACGACACACAACTTGCCTCATTTATACCTCCCCAGGGATGAGGTCATCCCAAACTTGCCCTCAGCCCAGTTCTAATCCATATTTTCCAGTGGGAAAAATGCAGAGTTAGTCAAGAAGTAGCGATAGGAATTCCCTACTTCCTGAAGAGACGGATACCTAAAAACAAAACAAAATCTGGGGAAAATTGACAGCAGTGGTAGTGGATGAGTGCTAGACCCCAGAGGCCAGACCAGCTGTGGAGGGGTCCCAGGAACTGTGGTCTGCGGTGGCAGCCCTGCAGGTCCTGATGTGGCACACAGCGAGGCTGGGCTGCTGCCCTGACTTCTGTGTCCCTGGGGTAAAGGCCCGGGCTGGAATCTTTAAAAAGCACTTACTGACAGTCCTCTGCAGATAGGGATGCTAGAGCTACAACTGGACATCACCAGAGGCTGACAAGGGGCCGGGCCCAGGGCAGACCACGGCCAACGTGAGCAATGAAGGGTGCGGCCGGGGCCATGATGAGCAAGACTGAGAGGACTGCCAACAGTCAAAAGCAAGCTAGGCACTGGTGGGCACTGCAGACCCAGCTGCTCAGGGGACAACATAGGAGGATCACTTGAGGCCAAAGATTTGAGGCTAGCCAGAGCAAACAGAGGACTCCATCTCAAGAAACAAGCAAACCACAAACCAAGGAACTTTCAAAACATGTTCTTCCTCTAAGCAATCACTGAGTTCAGCATGAGATCAAACTGAAGTGCCAACTAATTAGGGAACAGAAACAATCAGGAGTCCTCTCGCCAATGGCTCAGTTCCCAACTGAAGAACCATCGGGCGACAGCTGGTCATGGGGTCTGTCACTAGGAAAACCCATGGCATTTGAGTGGAGTGAGAGGAACCTGTTACCTCTTTGACGTTCTGTAAGGTTTCCGGGGTGATGGTGAAGTCCACAGGGCTGGGAATCAGCGTCCCCTTCTGAGGCTGGAAGGCGAGGTAAAACCACAATCAGCAGGCTGAGGACCAGGGGCTCAGGAGTTCCCTGGCCCAAAGGCGTTGCGCCCTAAGGAACCAGCGGGACTTGGTAGTAAGAGGAAGGCTTGGCTTCCAATCCCAAACACAGCTCTGCGAAACACGGCACAGTGCTCTGTCCTCTCCCTCCACCCACCGGGACTGGTCTCTTCATGGGAGTCTGAGGAGCTGTCGGTCTGCGAAGTGCTCTGTGGGTTCGGAATGTTGGCACTACATCTGTGAAGCAGGGCAGCGTCACGGAGTGTTATCTTAAACCCTCCTCTGAGATGGGAGCCAACACTGGAGGGTCTACTGCACGAGAAGTCTCATGAGGCACTGTCTGTGCCTCCCAGATGTCCACGTCACACATGGGAAAGTGGGGCACGCAGCCCAGTGCCCTGGCTACATGGCAGAGCTGCGAGAGGCACGAGGCACCTGGGCAGTACTGTCACCTCTGAGCTACACAGCCGTCTACCTGGGAGAATCACACCTGTAAAGTGAATTGTGGATGCAGCCCAAATCAGCTGGCGGGGATCATCTCCACAGAACATCCCTTTAGAGTCCAGCCACAGCCAAGCTGCACTCCCGCCTGCCAGCGGCTTCCATCAAAGGCCAAGATCCTAAGGGCTAGCGAGACCCAGGGAGCAGGTGGAGGAAGGGCGATCAGCAGGATGCAGGCAGCAGGGTGGGGCCAGGCACAAAAAAGCACCAAGGTCACTCACTCACCCTGAGTTCAGCCAGTGAATATGCTTGAATATACGCTTTAACTTAACAGGCTCACACAGGTTCACTTGTATTCATTCTTTAGTGAAAATGCTCTTCCCTGTAGCATTTAAAGAAACATTTGGGGCTGGGGTTGTGGCTCAGGGGTACAGCACTTGCCTAGTGCATGTGAGGCGCTGGGTTTGATTCTAAGCACAGCATATAAACAAATAAATTAAATAAAGGCCCATTAACAACCGAAAATTTTTTTTTGAAAAGGAAACATTGACCTTGAAAACTACAGGCTACAGTAGGCTTTAGCCTTCTTGCAAAACCACTTACCCAAAAGACGTGACTCTTGGAGGCCACGTGGTGACAGACAGCCTGGAAGCACTCACTGCTGCCCAGCCTGAGCCTCCCACTAAGGGCTCTGTGGTCCTGGTCTGGGGTGACTGGGCTGGCCCGGGGCAAGGAGCTGCTGGGGCTCACTCTTCACAAAACTTCAAACTTTTTATCAAGGATATAAAAGACTTTTTGTTGGGGGGGGTAATCTACATAAATTACACTTCAATTTTAAGACTGTTTATGGAAAAAGGAGAAATAGCCATCTAAACAATGTAACTTCCAAAACAAAAAAGGAAATATTTTGAAAGTGTTTACACAGATGTATACAACAGTTCATCACTGAAAGAGACTCTTAAGCACTATGAGTGTTAAGATTTAACAAGAAAGGGAAACTACAAATTCAAAAACATAAGAAGGGTTGCGAACATAGGACACCTGGGATTCTGCTGATCTCACACACAAGATGCCTTGCCTTGTTACTTAATTATTACTACTTTAAAGATTCCACACACATTTCATAATAGTGTAATAGAACTGCAAGCCCACATATTCTACAAAATCAAACTGTCTAGCCCGAAACCCTGTGGAAGCCCCCACTGGTTAAAGTGTGATAGGGACCATGGTATGTGTGGGCTTCTGCTCCACACCAAACAGCCCCAGGGGCCGCTCCCACCAGCCCCCGCCTGCCCAGAGCTATGGGAAGAGCTTCTGCGACTCAGAGAAGGCCTCAGAAACAAGTTCCCAAAGCAGCCCGAGCCCCATGCCTTCTGCAGCTGTTGGGTCCATGGCAGGACCTGCAGGCATCTGAATATTTTTACTAACATCCTGGAACTGCTGGGTCAGAAAGCTACTACCAGTCCCCAGGAAGAGAGGCAAAGATGGGCCCTGAGCAGAAGTCTGAGCAGGGCGTAGGCCAGGAGGGAGGAGGCGTGGCCACTTCTATGTGAGATGGGACCTAGCAAAGTCTGAGAGGTGACTGAGAGAATTTAGCGTGGGCACAAGTCTGTCACCACATGTCATAGTGAAAGCAGGTGCTGATGGTCACTGCCGATTCTGCATGACCAAGGACTGTGAGGGCTAGGGGGACTCTGCAGCAGCAGTGGGAGGGATCCAACTCCCCTCATTGAAAGGCATTTGTAGAATTACCATTATTAACTCATAGTAATTGCACAGATAAGTGGATTTCTCTGTGACATTTCCAAGATAGTTTTTTTAAAAATATTTTTAGTCATGGATGGACACAATACCTTCATTTTATTTAGTTATTTTTACGTGGTGCTGAGGATTGAACCCAGTGCCTCAAACATGTGAGGCAAGTTCTCTGCCACTGAGCCACAACCTCAGTCCTATAAGGAAGCTTTTAAGATCATCTGTTACTTCAGAATATTGGCAAAGGGTTAGGACAAGCAACCACCAAAGCCCTAAGTGTGCCTGTATGTTCTTACGGGGTATGTGCCAACATACAGGGCACTGACCAATTTTCCAAGTTGCACCAAGATGGCGGCCCCTGCCGGAACTAAAACGGGCCTGCTTATTGCTTATTAGGAAGGGGGCAGGTTCTGCTGAAGAAGTACCACCCTCTGCACATGGGCGAACATCTGGGCAGTGACAGTGAAGCCACACTGGTGCTCATGCTACTGGCCACCTCTGACCAGGCAGCTCCTGTCTTCTGGAGCACCCATGAAAGACTAGCAGCTAACCATCAGCCTGTACCCAGGGTGCAATGCCACACCCAGGGAAGTCAGGGCCCTCGAGGAATGCTTACAGCAGAGTGCACAATGAATTCACAGGTCTTCGTCAAGTCCTTGGCCAGCAGAGACCGCCTCATGTCACAGCGCAGCGTGTACTAGAGGGAAAAGTCAGAGAGAATACCGTGTTATCGGGCTTTGCTCTCATCTTGACCTGATATTCAAGCGATAAAGCAAGTCAACATATTCTAGGGAAACTCTGTCCAATGAACCTGTTTCATAAAATTAATATACATAATGGGGGGGTTAATGTTCAAATAAAGGCAAAAACAAAGAATAAGTAAAATCGCTTTAAGGTTCTTCTTCAGCCTATTCCCACAGCTGTCCTGCAGCTGAGCCACACATGCAGGCTTCTTCCTACAACCTGGGCAAAGACCAGAGCAGGAGGATGGAGGAGCAATGACGGAGGAGCGCAGTTGGGCAAATGCAGCCATCCATCTCACTGTGTGAGCCCGGCCATTTAACAGCTTCTCTGAGCTTCCACTCACCCCTCTGTAAAACGGCGGTGAGCATCAAGTAGCTCGAATAGGGCAAGCACCGAGTGCCAGGCCTGGCACAAAGTGACACACAGCAGGGAAGACTGGACACGCCCACGGCTCTCCCTCACGCTGCAGTGTGTGAGGCAGCATGCTAAGTTCACGGTCACAACTGTCCACAGGGCCTTCCAGTTTACCACAGAGAAGTAAAGGCAGGAGCAATGTGAAAGACCCAGGACCCCAGGGACCCTAAAAACTAGCTCTTTGTATTTTGATCTTCAGAAGGAATAAAGAAGGGAAGTATTTTTAACATTTTTATTTTAGAAAATCCATACAAAAGTAGAGATAAGAAAGCCCTAAGCATCCACAAGGCAACTCCCACGTGGCCAGCTTAGGGCCTGTGTGACTTTGCCATCGCCCTCAGGCTTCCCATCCACCAGCACCAGACGGGTGCTGCAGGTAAGGTAAAGAGCCATGGCAAAGGAACATGGTGGCCTCACGCCCCCTATGAACTTGGCCCGTTCACTTTCTATACGGTCCCTGGCTAATTTTTTGAGCTGGTCACTGCTGGTCGCTTGCTGAAAAGGGGGCTTTGTACTTCCCAGACAAAGCACACAGTGGAGCTGGTCACTGAGCTCAAAGCCAGCTTGGTACTGGGACAGTAACCTCGAGTTCCCATCCATGAACCTAGAGTCTGGAGACAATTCCACGGTATGATCACCTTCTGTTTGCTAGTCTTCAAAACAAAACCAGGGGGCTGGGGTGCAGCTCAGTGGGAGAGCACAAGCAATGCCAAGAGTCTGTCCCCAGCATACCCCCAAACTCACACAACCTAGGGTTAGTAAAGCTAGCTGCTTTACTAAATCCAGGGAAAACTTGAGAGTTATATCAAAAATAATTTTCATACCTAGGACGATATGCATAGTTGTGAATCTTGCATGAAGCTACATTCTTATGAACAACCTACCCACATGAAATAAGTTCCTATGTTTTAACCTACTATGGAAGATAAGAACATTTTTTGTAAGAATCATCCCTTGTCTGCAAGGATCCTAATATTTATGTATGCAAGTGTACATATTCTTTAACAAAATTTCAATCTAGTCTCCTGACCAGACAAACTTAGTGAGGGCTGGAGATGTGCGTGTGTGCGCGTGCACGCGCGTGAGCACATGCACAGACTCACAGTCACACTGCCCTACTGCAGTACATCCCACTGTCGGGCACAAGCCACACTTCACTCTAGCTTGCCTGGACATTGATTCTTTTCCTACTGCCAACTTCCCCTCCATTTTAGTCCTGGATTTGGGCTGGCTGCCCTCCCTCACCTCCCTGCCTGGGGACAGTGAGCAGTAGGCCAGCCCTCTTCAGGAACAACAGAGAAGAACTCTCTTCTGCTGGAGCTGCCAGCCCAGTAGACTGCAAGCTGCAGCACCTGTCGGCAGCCCACCTTGCCACGTCAGGGAAAGATCCTCCTGAGGACAAAGCTGGCACAGCAGGAAGCTGGCTGAGAGAGGGCCGGAGCCCTGGCCTCCAACCTGGACACTGTTCCAAAGTCTCTTTTGTGCCTAAGTTAATTTGAGTTGGACCTCTGCAACTTGTGAATGGAAGAGTATGAATTAAAGGCATCAATTTTGGCCACTATTTAAGTGTGAAGGCACTAATTAGTAATTTAGGGCAGTTAGTGATCACTGGGAGAGGGGAGAAGGTGAAGAGGAAAAATGAGTTTGTTCTAGGAAAGGTGCCCGGTTCTTCCGCATGTGCTGTCCTGATGGACCCTGACAATATTAATGGAAGAACCGCAGGGAAAACGTAAGGAACCTCACTAACTCACAAATTAATCGGCAAACACTCACCGAGCATGTCTGTGCCAGGCCCAGTGCCCAGCTCCACCATTCCCTCACTGACCCCCTCAAAGCAAGATTGGGACAGCACTGGGGATCACAAAGGTGGGGTTTGCATTCACACCTGCCTACAGCCAAAGCCCACACGGACTCCCACAACACTGAGGCGATCCCTCTCGACCACGATCTTTCCCAGGGCTAGTCCATCCGGGTGGTTATGAGCTATGGGAGGTCAGAGGGCAGCAGGACAACAGCCTTCAACAGGGCACTGAAAGGGGGACAAGATCGGATCTTTTCTGATCACTGATAAACAGAACATCAATAGCAAGAAAGAAAGACGCCTGTCAACAGATTTAAAGTAGACTCTGTTTTTACTGTGAGAAAGGAGGGCTAGAATCTATAAATTAACCCTAAATATGGCACTACGCAGACGTGGTGGGGCTGGTAGTCTGGGCTAGGTACCCAAACTTGCCAGCACGGCTACTCGAGAAATACATGTGATAAAATCTACCTATGATTCAGATAATTTTAAAATGAAAAGATAATTTCATTTGCACAAAGTGAAACTGGGAAAGACTGGTGGATTCTCAAACGCAGTGCTTGACAACCAAGGGGGCCCTCAGCCGAGCCAGCGAGACTGAGGAGGGCAGGGCTGCACCAGGTCTCCCGGGGGCAGCAAACCAACGCCCTCGGGGAGCTGAGGGCTTAATGCGGGTCACATTTTATGCCCTTTACGGTCTCGTGATTTTTACATTATGTAACCTCAACACAGGTCAAATTACAAATGAAACATTCCTTCATGTCTGTATGAGAAAGGTGGTATGAGGGCCTAACAATAAGGTTTATCCAAAGTCATGTGCCTGTATCCATCTTGGGAGTGAGCACAGTGACAACAGGAAGGGTGAGGGCCTGTGGACCCCTGTGCGGAGGTCGGCCATGGCTGCGGGATCACTGTCCCCTCTGCTGGACAAGGAGACTACAGAAAGAACATCAGGTCCTTGAATGGAGGGATGGAACAGAACAAGGAGCCGTGGTCCCACCTTCTCTAAAGTACATTTGCTCAGAAGCAGCAGCAAGAAACATGAATGTAGAGTGGGATGAGACAACACTTGGAGATTTATGTCAATTTTGATAAGAATGAAATGTTGACTGTGACTGTGTAGGAGATGGGCCCTGAGGTATTGTGACGTGAAGTGTGTCAAGAGTCTTAACTTTGAAATGATTCAGAAAAAACAAATACATATGAAAAAAATGAGAGCAGGGTGGGGCACCAACGAGAGGCAGAGCCTGCCTGCGGCCACAGGGCCCCAGGCCTGCCAAGTACCAACGAATGCTGAACACGACAGGACGGGGGATGAGCTCAGGTAAATCCAAGGTCAAACCAAGAACAAATCTCAGCGTTAGAATCTGGGAGGTACTGGGGACGTGTACAATTCCCAGTTACGGCATTCCCAGGTGAACCCTCAAGTGGTAAACATCCCAGGAGTAAAATAGAGAGGTGGGTGGGTAGGGGCGGCGGTTACTTTACTAGAGAAATCTCCACCTGCTAACTCCCCGGCTGCAATTTTTTAAAATATCTTTTTAGTTGTCGGTGGGCCTTTGTTTAACTAATTTATTTATGTATTTATATGTGGTGCTGAGAATCAAACTTGGTGCCACACACATGCCAGGTGGGCACTCTACCACTGAGCCAGCCCTCCCTGCTCCTTTGAAGCAGTTTCTGGTTGGTGCGCTCTGTGCAGGGACATAGCACACAGCTCCCGCATGTCAGCTGTATGTCTTTCCTGGCAATCTTGAAAAAGGGTGAGATTTCAGATTCAATTTTAAATGTTAACTTTTTAATAAATAATGATAAACAAAGGAGAGAATAACAAGTATGAGCAATAAAAACGTGACCTCATTCCACTCAGTCTCTAATGAACACGGGCCTTAAAGTATTACGGCCACACTGGAAGAATTTCTGCATGGGCAAAGCCAGTTGATGCTGACACTGGACACAGAATAAAAACAGACTTCAATCCCAATGACATTCCTCACAGAAACAGAGAGAGCAATGATGAAATTCATTTGGAAGAATATGCGACCCAGAATAGCTAAGCAATCCTTAGCAGGAAAAGCAAAGCAGGGGGTATCACAATACCAGACCTTCAACTATACTACAGAGCAATAGTGACAAAAACAGCATGGTTTTGGCACCAAAGTACACAGGTAGATCAAAGGTACAGAACAGAGGACATGGAGACAAACCCACATAAATACGGTTATCTCATACGTGATAAAGGAGCCAAAAACATACAGTGGAGAAAAGATAGCCTCTTCAACAAATGGTGCTGGGAAAACTGGAAATCTATATGCAGGAAAATGAAACTAAACCCATATCTCTCACCCTGTACAAAACTCAACTCAAAATGGATCAAGGACCTAGGAATTAGACCAGAGACCCTGCACCTAATAGAAGAAAAAGTAGGTCCAAATCTTCATTATATCAGCTTAGGACCAGACTTCCTTATCATGACTCCCAAAGCACAAGAAATAAAAGCAGAATTCAATAATAGTGATAGATTCAAACTAAAAAGCTTTTTCTCAGCAAAGGAAACAATCAACAATGTGAAGAGAGAATCTACACAGTGGGAGAAAATCTTTGCCACACACACTTCAGATAGAACACTAATCTCCAGAATTTATAAAGAACTCAAGAAACTTTACAACAAGAATACAAAAAACTCAATCAATAAATGGGCTAAGGACATGAACAAACACTTCACAGAAGAGGATCTACAAGCAATCAACAGATATATGAAAAAATGTTCAATATCTCTAGTAATAAGAGAAATGTAAATCAAAACTACCCTAAGATATCATCTCACCCCAGTTAGAATGTCTACTGTCAAGAACACGAGTAACAATAGGTGTTGGCAAGGATGTGGGGAAAAAGGTACACTTATACATTGCTGGTAGGGTTGCAAATTGGTGTAGCTACTCTGGAAAGCAGTATGGAGATTCCTTAGAAAATTCAGAATGGAACCACCATTTGAACCAGCTATCCCACTCCTTGGCCTATACTCAAAGTACTTAAAATCTGCATGCTACAATGATGCAGCCACATGAATGTTTATAGCAGCCCAATTCACTATATCTAGATTGTGGAACCAACCTAGATGCCCTTCAATAGATGAATGGATAAAGAAACTGATATATATATACAATGGAATATTATTCACCATAAAGAATAACAAAATTACAACATTTGCAGGTAAATGGATGGAGTTGGAGAATATCATGCTAAGTGAAATAAGCCAATCCCAAAAAAGCAAAGGCTGAATGATTTCTCTGATAAGTGGTTGATGACACATAATGGGGGTGGGGGGAGGTAAGGGAAGAATAGAGAAAGGATGGATTGTATAGAGGAAAATGAGGGGTGGGAAAGGGGTGGGGGAAGGAAAGATAATAGAATGAGACAAACATTATTACCCTACGCATATGTATGAATATACAAATTGTATGATTCTACTTTGTGTACAACCAGAAAAACGATAGTTGTACTCCATTTGTGTATAGTAAACCAAAAAAAAAAAAAAGACTTCAACATGAAACACTTGAGAAACTTCCAGTCTCCTCAGATTTTCAATCACTTTACTTCATGGTGGTGGAAATACTCCTGGCTTAGAAAGCTGGCTGGTGCTCAGGCCAGGTATCAGCAGTGGGTATGCACGTGCACCCTAGTGGCTATCCCTATCTGGACCCCGTCACTGCTGCTCCTCCCAAGGTCACCCAAGCCTGTAGATAGAGACGTACGTGTGCCTGAAGCAAGTGCATGGACCATAGAGGACTGGAGACATGTTTTTTCTTCACAGCAGGATGTCTTCTGCAAGGAAGTCATTGTCCTGCCCGCCTTTCTTCTTGACGGACCTCAGGCAGCTCATGAAACACTGCAGACCAACCTTTGGTTACACCCTCCCAAGTGCTGGGAGGATTTTTGTTTTAAAGTGATATGTTTTAAGCAGGGGAGTGGAATCTACTAAGCCCAAATTATCAGCTAAACTTACTAAATGCATTCCTAACCCTCAGCCCTCTTGTGCCTGTGCGAGACTGAAGTTTGGTGATTTCTAGTGCGGAAATGCTGCAAGGCATGGAGCACAAAGTCCCTTTCTTCCCACTGAAGAAGGAAAGGCTCTTCCTCTCGCCCGGAGTCATGACTGCTCCGCTCCGGAGACAACAATAGAACTGTGAAAGCCACCCGTCACCAGCAGAGGTGGACGGAAGTCACAAACCCACTTCCCCTCATTGACAAGTTTTGCTCAATGAAGAATGCACGCCTGTGCTAAAGCAGCAGCCCGGGGTATTAAACAAAGGGATATTTATAAGAGTAAAATGGACAATTGGTGCTGGTGCCAGAGAGAAGTGAGGGCACCTCCATCATCCGACAATAAAAGCACCCCTGACAGAGGTCAGTGCCACTTCACAGGAACACAGTGGAAACAAAGGAATTTTAAGGAAGAAGTTATAGCTTGGTTCCTGTCAAAAATAATAGTCACACATGAAATGCAGAGGGAAATAAGAAATCAATTCAGAATATACATGCAAGGTCTTGGCAATAAATCCATTATCAAATTCTTGGGTCCATCTGTCAACAATCAGTGGAAAAACCAAGCCAGTTTTCAGCAGAAAAATTCTGAAGTCCACTGCATGAGACTCAGCAGCTCACCTGGATGTTGACGAACACGCCATGGTAGGTCTCGTGCAGAACTTTGTTACCCTTCACGTAGAGAGGAAATTCAAAAGGAATTTCTGTTTTGCCACTGGGAAACTTTCCTGGCTTCACCATTTCTATAGTGCTGCTGATGATCTGGATCGGCTGCAAACAAAGTCAACTGGTTCATGAGCGTGCACTCGTGGCTGTCCCCTCAAACCAGAGCATCTGGTGATCATCTTGAAGACGCAGCACCCTGAGCTCCCGGGCACAGTGCTGGGTCTGAAGATGAACAAGGCATTTGTTCCACTTTTTTAAGTCTCTAGTTTGAACAATTTTTACTTAATAAAAATTTCAGTTTCATTATAACATCAGACACTGAGGGGCTTGGCACACACAGGAATGGAGCCCACGCCCCTCTCTCCTGCCCAAATTCCTCATTAGCTGTCCTAACCACTGTCTGCAGGATGAAGAGGGGACACAGTGAAGTTATGTCAGTGAAGCTGCTTGGCCATGAGGGCCACGTGTGACCCACAGCTCCTCCTCATCCTGTGTCTCCTCTCTGGTTACGCGGCCCTAGCTCCCCACAGCCCTCTGGCCTCTGGGCCTGAGCACTGAGCTGATGGGCACAGCAGGCCTCTCTGCCCTGGCCACCTGCACACATCTTCTTGCTGGCCTCGAGGAGGAAGGCATCACTGCCTCCTGCATTTTGACATAGCAGCACCCCCAGAAAACCCAGGACTTAGGAAGGGAATCGCTGAAAAGTAGTGGCTTAAAAGAGAACTGGGCAAGAAAATGGAAAACTCCTAAATCTGACCCCCGTGAAGCACCACCCCTATTCACTCTTCTTCCTCCATCAAAGAGTTGATGAGGCCTTCAAGAAAGGAAAACTGTACGTTTAGAAAACGAGGTTATGTTCTGGAACTCAAAACTCTACCCTAAGTGACAAAAAGAACCTCTGTTGCTCCATCTGCCAGAGAGGACAAGAGCAACATGCGCAGCTGGTAGGCGAGCTCTGACGGAGGAAGGTGAGTGAGTCCGGGAGCCACGGGCACTCCGCAGAGGAGCTCCCATCTCTCTGGTTCCCTTCACCCTGTGTGTGGAGCAGGGACACATGCCAGCAGGCTTTTCACAACAGGATAATTCTAGAAACAAAATATCTGAATGCTTTCATGCTTCGCAAGTGGGGAACAATCAAGGCACCCATAAAGGCAGAGGGCAGGGTGGGCTGTGGCTCAGTGCAGAGCTCTTGCGGAGCATGCGTGAGGCACCACGAGAAACATAAAGGCATGCTGTCCACCTACAGCTCCAGCTACAATAAAAAAGGAGAGGCCAGCGAGCAGAGCCCAAGTGCTCACCAGCTTCCAGTCCCCACACGCACCTTGACGGAATTGTAAAAGGCTTCGAACACGCCCACGCTTTTGGCGCTGAGCTGGAGGTTCACCGTTCCTTCCATCGTCAGAGACACTCCCTGATGCTGCACGGAATCCTTGCTGGAGATGACCACCACACCCGAGAGTACTTCCTGGGGACAGAGGCAGCCTCCAGTCATGTCAGCACGTGTCACTTTGCTTACTGGCAAAGGAAGTCACCTCAACAATCAAACCATTCAAAGATTTGGAAGGTCACTGAGACACCTGGATCCTGGGATGGAGCAGGTGTGAGGACAGTGACTGGGCAGAGCTGGACCTCATTCCACGGGGCTGCCTTTCAGGCTGAGCCAGAACACAACCCACCCTACTGAGACACAAGTGTAGTGTCCCTTTCAAGGGACTTCAGAGACAACAATTCTATTCTTTTTTTTTTTTTTTTTTTTTTCCGGGACTGGGGATTGAACCCAGGACCTTGTGCTTGTGAAGCAAACACTTTGCCAACTGAGCTACATTCCCAGCCCCAACAATTTTTTTTTTGGGTACTGGGGATTGAACCCAGGGGCACTTGGCCACTGAGCCACATCCCCAGCCCTATTTTGTATTTTATTTTAGAGACAGGGTCTCACTGAGTTGCTTAGGCCCTCGCTAAGTTGCTGAGGCTGGCTTTGAACTCGTGATCCTCCTGACTCAGCCTCCGAAGTCGCTTGGATTACAGGCGTGCACCACCACGCCCAGCCCCAGCCCTGACAATTCTATTCTTTAGGTTCTTTCTCAATTACACTGACCAAAAAGGCAACACATTTTCCAGCACATGAGCGATTAACCACCAGTGACTGGGGACCTGGTGTCCTTTCTGCTCAGACATCGTCAGTGAACTTGAGACACCACGCTCTGCTCCAGGGCAGCACCCGGCCTTCACTGACATGGCCTCACAGAATGACTGTTTCTGAAATGACCTTCAGAACACGGAGCGGCTGCAGCCAATGCCAGAAAGCAGCTGCGACAAGAAACAAACAAACAAACAAACAAAAGAAAGAAAACAGTAGAAGGGAAAATTGGCCTCAGATAGACCATTTAAAACAATCTGTGCTGCTGGTGTCTCAGTGAGTGCACCTGCCTGGCGTTTCTCAAGTCACCCAGCCAAGAACATTTTTTTTTAATTATTTTTTTTTTTTTTGGTACTGGGGATTGAACCGAGGGGCACTCAACCACTGAGCCACATCCCCAGCCCTATTTTGTGTTTTATTTAGAGACAGGGTCTCACTGAATTGCTTAGGGCCTCGCTAAGTTGCTGAGGCTGGCTTTGAACTCGCGATCCTCCTGCCTCAGCCTCCCAAGTGCTGGGATTACACACATGCGCCACCACGCCCGGCATCAAGAACTTTTTTGCAAGTACTTATGTGAACTTTTGAGAGCAGGGAATATTCTGTGCGCCTTAAATGTGCGACGCATTTCGTTCTGTGTCCCATTAGCCATCCCAAAGCCCTAAAGTACATGCTGTCATTCCCATTTAAGCCAATTCAGGGAGAACTCATTTTGTTCCTAAGAACACAAAAACCTCATAAGCAGCTGATGAGAATTTCTCCAAAATAGCTTCTAAATCTAAATAAAATTAATTCTATTAACTTTTTATACAACCCAAATCAAACAGAAATTTAAATTTTTAAAAAATTTAAATTCACTAGTATATTTCCATTACTTAACTAGTATGTCCCAGAAATAAAATGAGCCAAAATAATTATGAATAAATACAACACTAGAGGATAGTTCTGTTCCCAGGTAGGAACAGAACTCCAGGGACTGCAGAGAGGCAGACTACAACTGTGGCATCCACACAGTCACCCTGGGGACTTTGAAGGAAAAAGCAGGCAAGTACCTTGGGAGCGAGCAGGATAAATATTTCATGACTCAAGGGACTCTTGTCATTCCTTGAGTTAATTAAGAAACAATACAGTGGAGAAAATTAAAATTTAATAATAAATTTGTTGATAGGCGCTTTCACAATACACAGGTCTAGCGAATCACTACCAACAAAACAAGAACATAGAATGATTCCAGGGGAGCCCTAGGAGTTTAGAAATGGAAGATGATTGGACAGAGTTAGAACCCCTGCATGTGAAAAAGGTCCCTTCTTGATTGTTCTGGCAAAGGAGGGCAGCAGGAACTTGAATAACCAAAATTAACGGAACCCCAAGACCTTACCAAGAACTTCCCCCTGAATTTTGTCTAGACTCTCAACAAGAAGAGAATAAGATGTAAGGGTCTGGAGAGTACTAACACCTCCCCAGCACAACAGACAGGGCCTGCAGCTGGGGCTGGGACTCCACCAGGGACCCTCACAGACTTAAGGATGGCAGGGAACCTGGAAATAACAGGCAGAAATCTCTGCAGGTGCATGGGTGCTCAGGGAGAAGACCCATAGCTTTTGTCACCTTGAGAGGTCACTAGAAGCCCTGCTGAGGAGGAATGAAGCCCCCACACTGCAGGCTCTAGAAGACACCGTGGGCTGACCCTGAGCTCCAGACTGCACATCTCGCCCCTACACTCTTTGCCAAAGTAGGCAGCACAGGCACCTGGGATCCTCTGGTGTTATAAAGAGTCCCCTGGGCCAAGAGCACCACCCACCCCCAGCCTCCAGCAGCAGGGAAGCTCCAGTCTCTGCCCCCTCTAGTGTGGATCAAGGTCGTACAGAAAGGTGTCCCTGGGTCTGCCTTCCACCAGAGACCGACAGATCACCCTGGACACAGCACAATGCACTCCTGTCACCCTTCACTGGCTTTCTGGCAGAAACCACTACCAAGTTTGTCCAAAGGGTGGTAAAAGAGACTACACTTCCAATTTTGTCTTCTCTCCATGTAAGAGGCCACTGCCAAACTCTGTAACCTTTCTTCCCTTTAATTCTGTGGAATAAATGTCAAAATGTCACTGGGACTCCAGGTTTGAAAACGAGGCATCAGGTTAGCATCCCCTTGGCTTCCTGGAAACTACCCAAAGAACAAGCAGCACCCAGCAGCTCCACGTGGGCAGAGCCAGGAGACTCTGGGGTCTCCCGGAGGCAGTGGCAGGTCTGCTACAGGAGGGGGAGGCAAAAGGGAAGGGAACTAGAAAGAGCGGCAAATCTGCTTCTGGAAGCGAAGCGCCCCGGGAGCCGCTGAGCTGCACCCCAGCCTATGCGAGTGGGCTGTGCAGCATGGTGATGCCTCCCCATCTCACAGGCTGCGGCCCCACAGAGGCCTGCTAGAGAGCTCCTGGCCGGCCTGGCCAAGCAGCAAGTTCCCCTCCCACAAGAAGGGGACACCGAAACAACCAGGGCTGGGGACGAGGCTCAGTGGTAGAGCACTTGCCTAGCATGAGCCAGGCCCTGGGCTCCACACCAGTACCACACACAAAAAAAACCCCCAAAACTAACAAACAAAAAACCAGCAGAGGGACATGTGACACAGAATGGATTAAAAAGCTAAAAGGAGGGAATGTGGGAGAGGGAAGGAGGAAAGAAATTCAAGTGGCAGATGAGGACAGACCATGTCATCCCTGTACTTAAGAGAACTCTGAGACGCCCCATCTCACTCAGGGTAAAAGCCAAAATCCATCTGAGGCCTCCACAGGGGCCATGCCCTCTGCCTTGCCGTATGGCTTTCTCCTGGCACAGCCCTCTGGCCAGGTCCTCAGCTCCCACTGGCCCCTTGCGGCTGCTTCAATTACATCCTCGGACATCTGCAAGCACTCTTCCTTCCACCTGGATGTTCTTCCTCAGACACCTGCCCAGTGCTGCCTTACCACCACCCTGGCCAACACTCACTTCTGTCCTCCCCTGGGTTTGTGCTTATCACCTTCTCAAATACTATGCAAGTACCTGTCCACTTAATTTACTATCTGTCCCTCGTCCCTGGACATAAACCCCACAAGGGTAGAGTGATGGGCAACAGTGGGCACTTTACTGAATGAATAAATGATCATTCACCAGGAAAAAAGAAAACATTATGAATGTGCATTTCCTGATGAATCTTTAAAATGTAATGAAGCGGTAGCTTCTAAAGGATGAATACAAACACAGCTATAAGAGCCCAGGGCTGAAATGTCAAGGGTAAATAAGAGAAGTTTTTATTTAAAAAAGCTCAGAAAAGAAATGGAAGGAAAAAATAAAATCACCAAAGAAAAGGAGATGAAATTTTTGGCCATAAAATAACTACAGAGCAGAAATTTTTAAAAAATCCAAATAAGTTAAATGAAATTTATGGAAGGTTTAAAAAGAATCACAAAGATAATGACAAATAGGGCAGAGAAGGCGGGGAACACCCCACATACGCATAACAAAGTTTTCCAATACAAAAACTGAAATAATGGAAGAGAACAAATATTTACTAAGATGATTTTAAAATACTGACCGAGCAAATGATCAGGACACATCACAGAAAACAGACTACTGTAAAATCACTGTTTCAAAATGAAAGAGTCCTTTATGAGTCAAACAAAAGGATCCAGTCATTTATAAGAGGGAAAAAAACCCAGATTTCTCTATGCAAAGTGCAATTAAAAATGAAAGTCAAGTACTGGGACACTCAAGGTGAGCCTAGAATTTTATACCTACCTAAACTAGCAATCCAGCACAAAGGACACAGTTTCAATGCAAACAAACAAAAACCAAAAGTCCAACCCACCACATAAACAAAAACTCCAAGCCCAGGACTGCTATATAAAAGTCCTCGTCAAGAAATTTACCAGACAGTGAAGTACAACTACAAAGAAACAGCTGGAAAAACAATGTCAAAATAACCAATTTTGCTGGGGATATAGCTCAGTTGGTAGAATGCCTGTCTCAATGCACAAGGCCTTGGGTTCAATCCCCAGTGCCACCAAAAAAAAAAAAAAAAAAAAAAAATTGAGGATTAAGTCCATTTAATTGTAAGAATAATTGTTCACAGTAGGGAATTAATATATAATGGCTAATACAGAGATTTAGGGTATAATAAAAAGTTTAAAGGGTGCCAATTAAGACAATTACAAAACTCCATGACTATAAAATCATAAAAATTACATAAAGCAAAGAAAATGGACTGTATAGAGAAAGATATTTAAAAACAAAAACTCAAAATACACTCCCACTTGGTGGTACACAGTAGAGACACAATCAAAGAACATAGCATCAATGCTGAGAAAACGAAAGCCACAGGAAATGCCAGGAAAAATCAAGGAAAACACACCGGCTGTGGAAGATGGTAATTTACTCGTCTCAGGTGAAAACATACACAGAAAGGAGCAGGGCCATAGAAGACTACAAAACACGTCAGTAAGGTTAAATGAGTGGCATATACAGAACTTTATACACTGAAAGGAAAGCAAACTGTCTACTGATCTAATCAAGGAAAAAAAAAAGTCGGGTAGGGTGGGGCACGCCTGTAATCCCAGAGGCTCAGAAGGCTGAGACAAGGAGGATCAAGAGATCAAAGCCACCCTCAGTAAAAGCAAGGCACTAAACTATTCAGTGAGACTCTGTCTCTAAATAAAATACAAAATAGGGCTGAAGATGTGGCTCAGTGGTCGAGTGCCCCGAGTTCATTCCCCAGTTAGTTGCACTGCCCCCATCCCTCCCCCCCCCAAAAAAAGAAAAAGAGAGAAAAGCAAATACAAACATCCACAATAAGAAACAAAAGGGAATCCCAGAGCTATGGAGAAGTGGTAAAAATACTGAACAATGTTCAGTTGAGTATAAACAAATTTAAAACGTTGTTGAAGTGAATTATTTTTCTAGGAAAATGTAATTTTCCCAAGATAACTCTGGAGGAGACAGGAAATCTAAGCAAATCAATCACTGTTGAGAAAGGTATTTATAAATACATTCCTAAAAGCACCAGGTCCAGAGAGTTCCACAGATCATTCCCAATGTGTAAAGAAAACTCCATTGCACAACAAACTTATTAAAAAATAAAATGTAACAGTGACATCAGAGGGAGAGAACATTTACACACAGAGAGAGATTATTAGACTATTCTTACTTATAAATACCAATGCAAAGGTCTTAAATATTAGTAAATACAATCCAACGGCAACTTTAAAGAATAGTTTAGTCCTCCATAACCAAGTGGGATTATATAGTTCAATAATGAGGGAAATGTTACTTATATTAATAGCTCTCAAGAGAAAAAAGTACACAAAAATCTCCATAGATAAAGGACACCTGATAAGATTTAGTACCCATGCCTGATAAAATATGCGTAAAATAAGAAAAAAAGTTTGAGGCCGGCCTAGGCAACCTAGCTAGCCCCCAGCCCACAAAAGGGTAAATGACTTGAATAAAGAGTTCACGGAAAAGGAAATGCAAACTGCTCTTAAAACTGTGAAAAAAATGTTCAATCTCAAAAAAAGTGAGAAATATTAAGACAAAAATCCAAAAGTGTGACCCCATTGTGTTGAGGGTAAGGTGCAACAGGCACTCTCACGTTGCTGAGGAGACCCTCAAATGTTTCAAGAGCCACTTGGCAACACCAAAACCATTTTAAAAACTCACTGGTCCACAGATACACCTGCAGATGGGAAATGACTTGTTCACTGCAATACTATTTATGATAACAAAAGTTTATCAACAAGTTAATGACAACAGGAAGAAAATGGTTTTTCCTTTCACAAGGTACGAGAGATCATTCACATAAGTATGTGTTGGGTGCAGGCCAACATCCTTCTTTTCTCTTCTTCAGGATTAATTTGTTATTGCACATGAATCAGCTTGTCTAGTTTAGCCCTCCCACTGCCCACACATGCCTTTTTCTTTTTTTTTCATAAGCTGCATACTGCGCCATTTGGGAGAAAGGGGGAGAAAAGGAACGTTTGTACACATTTACTTGTACATGCATAAAATACCTTTAGAAGGCATCCCAAGAAATGGACCACTCTTCTGCCCAGTAGGAGAGGACCTCACGGTGGGTGGGAGGGAGGTAGACAGTAGTATCTAGAGACTCACGAATGCTGAGCCTTGTGAATTGATGACCTGGTAACACAATCAATCTATTTTTAAATAAATTAAAACTCCAGAGGGGGATGCCTCAGACCTAAATGAACAAAACTCTAAATCTCTTAGAATTTGATAACAAAGCTATAGCGGTCTCTCCTCAGGAAAAGATCTGTAGATGGAATGCTAAAAGTCACACTGCTCTGATTACTTCTTATTTGGACTTGAACACAATTGCAAAAGAAGCAAAAGCCTCTTGCTCCAATGCCTCAGCCATTCTCTGTCCAGTCTCTTTCTTTTCTTTTTTCCCCGTCAGGGACTGAACTCAGGGACACTCAGCCACTGAGCACATCCCCACCCTATTTTGTATTTTATTTAGAGACAGGGTCTCACTGAGTTGCTTAGCACCTTGCTGAGTTGCCGAGGCTGGCTTTGAACTCGCGATCCTCCTGTCTCAGCCTGCAGAGCTGCAGGGATTACAGGTGTGCACCACTGCACCTGGCTTCCAGTCTTTCTTTTCTGCTGGTGCAAAGCAGGTGGAACCATGACAGCCATTGCTGTCCCTAGAGGCCTCTGCACATCTAAACAAGCCCTTCCCTCCAGACGTTTCAGTCTACCCTCACAACCTCCTGGTACTCTCAGACCACATTTGGTTGAAAGATCTTGTACATAATAGTGCAAGCTCTTTTATCTGCTAGTGGGGAATCAAATGCACTAAGTAGTTAACTAACATGAAGATGGATCACAGGTAAGTTACTGAGCCGAATGGGAAAACAGGAATTAGACAATTAATTGCTTATTGAAATGCTCTACTCTTTTTTTTTTAATTTTTTTTAGATGTGATAGACCTTTATTTAATTCATTTATTTATATGTGGTGCTGAGAATCGAACCCATTGCCTCATGCATGCTAGGCAAGCACTTTTAACCACTGAGCCACAACCCAGCCCTGCTCTACTCTTAATAGCACTCAGAGACTCATTTTGGTTGGAAAATGAAAATCAGAGACATTGAAGAGATTTCAATGTTTGAGGTATCCCCACTTCCACTATTCTATATAACAAACTGTTTTCCGTCTTTCTTGAAAAACAGAATCAACACAGATACTTCTCCATATTGTGAGTGATGGCCAATACTATGTGTATTTACTGAAATTCAAGAAAGGAGAGTTTTGCAGAAGATGTTCCATCTCTGAGCTGTCATTAAAACTGAGATAATGCTACCCAGCATTCCCATTCCTGAATTTTACCCAAGTGAAATGAATGCTTATGTTCACCCAAAACCCCTGCACAAATGCTTCTAGCAGCTTTATCCATAACCACCCCAATATCTTTCTATGACAGAACGGATGAACAACTGTGGTACATACACACAGGACAGGGAACTTGGCAGCAGAAGGTGAGAACTACCTACACCCGCAACCTGGAGGACTCTCACATGCATTAAACTACTGACAAAGCCAGATATGTGGCAAATAATCATATTCATGCTATTTATTTGACATTCTGGAAGAGCCAAACTGTAAGGACTGATGGGGTTGACAGTGGTGGGGAGGCTGACTAAAAAGGGCGTAGGGAATTCTGGAGCCATGGAACTGTTCCATACCCTGAATAAGATGGTGTTAGGCTTGGTGAACTTTACACTGAAAAGGGTTCTCTGCTTCATGCAATTATGCCTCAATTAAAAACAAATGAACAAACATGGAGGTATCAAATATAGAAGGAAATATAGTTATACTACTTTATGGACATAGGATCATTCTAAGTGACTAAGTAAAAAATCTATAAAAAAAAAACAGGACTGGAGTTGTGGCTCGGGGGTAGAGCACTTGCCTGGCATGTGTGAGGCCCTGGGTTTGATTCTCAGCACTGCATATAAGTAAATAAATTAAATAAAACAACCATTGACAACTAAAAAATATTTTTAAAAAATCAGTTGGTTCGCTAGCAATGGAACTGTAACAAAATATCAAGGTATCAATTCTCACACCTTACATGCACAACTGCCCAGACCATAAGCAGAAGTCACCATCATCTTCCTTCAGCGAGTATTCTGGCCCATGCTCTCAGGTGCTTGAGTTCTAGACAGCCTCTCTTCGAAGCATGGCAGAATATAAAAACTTGGGGAAATACCACGCAAAATGAGGTGGCAAAAACCAAGGCCACTGTTCCAGGGGTGAGATCCCAAATTCCTACTTCTGAAACATCTAGAATCTGGAAAAGAAATCTGAGCCACTGGGTTAATGGTTGAGAAGAGGAAAAATAAGATTATCAATACTAATACTAAAAAACTAAAAGCAAATAATGGGGTCTTTAGCAGAGGTGTATTAAATTCTAATCCTGGTGTGTTGTGTGGTTTCAGAGATTAGCTAACCAGCTGTTAGCAAAATCACACATCACTAGAGATTACCTAATTTGAGAGTTCAACATTAAACATGCAGAGTTTAGAAAGCTGGCATTGGACTGGGAGGTGTGCTGCCACTTGTTATCCGAGCAACTCGGAAGCTGAGGCAGGAGGATGAGAAGCTCAAAGCCAGCCTCAGCAACTTAGCAAGACCTTGCCTCAAAAATAAAAAATAAAATGGGTCGGGGATGTGGCTCAGTGGGTAAGTTGACACGAGTTGGAACTGCTGGCCTAAGTGTGTGTGAAGACTCCAGACCATATATGAATGGTTTAGGAGGGCTCCAGTTACAGGAGCTGGACGATGGCATGCCAAAGTAATGACCGCGGAGGTGACAGACTCCAGCACTACCACACTCCACCACCAGACTTCCCACAGCAGCCCGCACATTCCAAACAGCCCAGTGGTGGAGAAAGGGAACTCCCAGCCAGAATGAAGCTACTTATGAATGACAAAGAGGTCTACCATCCAAATCCAAGCCAGGACGCAGGCAAACTTCAGAGGATGCGAGCCAAGTCCAGCACAAATGAAGGTGACAGCCTGGGTGACCTGTCACAGGGAAAGGTCTCAGGGCAAGGGCACCTTGGGCAGATCACCTGTACGGCCAGCACCCAGCAGGCTTGGGTAGAGGCTCACCCTCCCATCCCATGGTGGGAGGCGACAGGTGGTTAATCTCATGAGCTCATGAGCTGGGTGGAGAGGCATTTCATCTGAGACCTCTTCCAATTACTTGAATTTTCATCGCAATGCGCTGTGCCTGCCCCTTCTCCTGGCAGCGCTGGGGTGGAACCTGAGGCAGGTCTCCTGCAGGCTAGACAAGCCTTACCGCAGAGCCTCGCCCCAACCCTTATTTTTTAAATTTACAAAACTAGTTTAATTTTTTCTGAGAGATGTGAAACATATGGTCAGTCTGACACTACTGTGTCTTTTTTCAATAAATGAAAAAGTTCATTTTACCCCATTATTGAAGAATGGAATTTCTGCCCTTTTACCCCTTACTTTAAAGTGATGGGGCTTCTGTCCTTTCCCAAAGATGGTAATTTGGGTTTTAGGGTAACTGTCCTGAACAATTCTCTGTGATGAAATAAAACAGGGCCAGTTTTTGGCTGACATCATTCCTGTGACAAATGATCAAGTGTAAATAAGAACATCACCATGGGAGGCGTGGGGAGGGTGGTGAGGATAAGAGAACTCATCTGCATTGGAAAGCGCGGTGGATGCCACAGACTTGCCTGAGCACAGCTGGTGTGACCTCAAAGCTACCCGGAGGCAAGTCCCATCTGCACATCAGTAACCCAGGGTCAGGGCCGCTTGATGAAGCACAGGTTCCTACTAAGAGCCAGAGGACCACAGTGAAAATTCAGACTTGAGCAAGGATGGCCGAGAAAGTGCCTGGAGCCTGCCAGCTTACATTGTGCCCAGGCGTGGACTCCAGTCAGGCAGTTATCAATGAGGAGACTGGCAGAGATTAGCCAAGGATGTCAATCAACTGGTGGTTTGCATCCTCCAGTAAATGAAAGTGAAAAGTTATAAATCGTGTTACATGCTCTGCATTACTGCCTTGATCCTGGAAGTTAATCCAGCCTACAAATTCTGACATAAGACTAAATAAAATGGGTTGGAATGAAAAAATTTTAACCTCACTGGTTCTGGCTCGTCATTATATTCTAGAACCAGTTTGGTTTTTTTTTTTGTAATGCAGATTGAACCCAGGGGTACTCTATTGCTGAGCTATCTCAATAAATTGCTAAGGGACTCACTAAGTTGTGGAGGCTGGCCTTGAACTTGGAATCCTCCTGCCTCAGCCTCCCAGTCACTGGGATTAGAGGTGTGCACCACCACTTCACACTGAACCAGTACTTTTCAAAGTGACTACTGGACCAGAGGCCTGAGCAGGCATCTGAGTAGTCACTTCAGGGTTTAAGAAGAGTCTGGGAGGGCAGCAGTGGACTGGATATCCTCACTTCATCAGTATAAACTGTTTTAATGTGTGTTCTATGGAATTATATGTAAGATTTCATTTCAATAAAAGAATACTGATTTGTTATTTACAGGATGAAAGGTAAATATATTTCCCATGGCCTTAAGAAAGTAGACCATTTCTCTGAACCTGAAATTTTTTTCTGTACATAATAAAAACAGTCTCCTCACTACAGACAATAAGAAACCAAGGCAGTTCCCCAGGAGGTGCTCACCATAAAAATATTTCCAGGAAATCTTGTGTGCAGGTGAACTGGGGGGTAACTGGAGAGAGGACCCTTCCTTCCACACAGTGTTTACAAGCCCATCGTTACACCTTCGTATGGAAAATGGACAGGACATACGAATGAGAATCTTTCAGTTGATGTTTTATTTGTAGAAAAGTTTAAAATTTGCCATTTTTACATTTTAACATGAAATATGAGAAGTGAGGTTCCCCAAAATCTGGCCTGGAAACAGCTGACCTAGAAAACTCTGAGAGAGAACTCAGGCGTGGCAGCTCCTCCCTCTCCAGGGAGCACACGGGGTCTCTGCAGGGTGAAGGCTCTGAGCAGCCGTGCCGCAACTGAAAGGACCCCAGGATCCCCTGGCCAGGGAGAACAGGGCCAGGTACACCATCCGCCACCGCCACATGCAGAATCCCGACCCTGTCTGTAGCAGGTCCAGGCAATGACTGCCCTCCCTAAGCCCTGGACACACAGATAGGGCAAAGCTGATTTGAGCCTGGCCTGCTGCGGTCAGCTGTTGATTGCTGATGCTCCTCTGAGTCTGGCCTCATGCACTCACTTGGAAGGGGAGCAGGTGGTCCTATGGCTGCTGGCTACCATGGCAGTCTGTCTTCTGAACAGAGGTTGATGCCTACAAAAGCAATTAAGGGGAGTGGGGGCTACAGACACATCTAGGAAAAGAACTGCATGCAGATATAACAACTACCCGAGGAAAAGCGGGAAGAGGTGGATGGAGCCAGGGTGTTAGATCCTCTTCAGTGTAACTGAAATGAAAATGGAAAGGAAATGGAAACCCAGTTTCGCCATCCAACTTTCTGGGTCTCTGCCTTGCTAAGAGGTCAGTCATTAAGTGTCGGCAGAAGATCGCAGAGAAGGGAGTTGAGGTGTGACACTGACTGATGGGTGTCAGAGGGGCTACCTTTGCCCAGTAGAAGGACACAAGAAGGGAGGGCAGCATTTTTGGGGGGGAAGCGGGCAAGTGTGACAACAGCAGCGAACTTGCTTGAACAGGTCGAGCGTGGAGGCCACTTAGAAGGAAAATCAGTGTTCACTGGAGTGGAAGACGAACATGGACACACCAGCTGGGCCACCAAGTGGGGAAGGAGCCTGTGAGGGGAAGGACAGGACAAGAGAGGTGCCATCTCCCCAAACCTGCCAGGGTGCTGGGTGTCCAGGCTGTGAGCAGCACAGCTGGGCCATCGGCACTGGGGAGCAACAGCAATGAGGTGGAAGGTGAGGACTGAAGGTTTCAGGTCACAGAGAAGGCCGGGCGGCTGACAGCAGAATCCAGGAGGGCAGGACAGGAGGAAAGCAGTGGAGAGCAGCCCACCAGGTCAAGAGTGTCTGGCGTGCTGAGACTTGTCCAGCCACTGCGTCTGGAAGCAGACACACCCTGTGGTGGTGGAGCTGGCTCAGGCCGGCATGAGATCTGCTGCAATTAACAGAGAACTACAGGGAGAATTTTACTGCATCCCAGTTTTCAAGGAGGCTAGCTAGGATAATTCCGCAAATCCCTCTCATGTATTATATAAGGGTTAGGTTATGATTTAGGAGACGAGCCTGTTCAGGAATATTAGTTTACCAGTGAAAAGAGGCCCACTTGTAATTCATTTACTAAGAATTCAGTAGGACAAAGTAGAACAGGTGGGCTATTTTTTTTAAAATAGCACTTTAGCTTTGCAATTTTTCTTCATAATAATGAGCTACTATGCACAGGATTTCTACTCTTTATTTTTTTTAAACAAAAAATCACATGCAAGCCAAGTAAGACAAAATGCAGACCTACAGGTTTCTGTGGTTATAGTAATCGGCCCACAGTCCATAAATCCCCTGTCACTGGAACCTGGCTGCACTGGGAGTAAATCTCTTATTTATGCATTTCACAACCAGAATATCTAACGGTGTCACTTTCCTGAGTACATGTGCCAGATTTAAAAATGTAAAACATTCTGAATTTATAAAAACAATGAATTATATTTACATTACAAAAGATTTACTGCAGGGTTCTTGTAACCAGTAAGTTCCCCTAGCACACTGAAGATAGAATTTCTAATGCATCTTAGTCAAACTTTTTGATCAAGAACATATGCAAAGAAGTACACAGCAACACCAAAATCACACTCAGCTTTTGGGGTCAAAAATGCTACCATGTATGCATGTTCTGTTCACTCACCCTCCTTCCTCCAAGTCCACAGGTGTCTGACAATATGCAAACTGTCTGACAACTACTTACCATGCCACCTGTGAGTGTGCAAATGGGATTAACATCATGGCGCACAAACAACAGTTCTCACAGGTCAAACTGACTTTGTGAGGCGTGGGAAAAGGACAATGTAACCACCCACCTACCGAGTGCCCACCCTGGGTCAGAATCCACACTCCTGAAACATTCTCTCATTTAATCCTCAAAGTACAACCTTTGAATAGGTGCCATTTCCATGCTATAGATAAGAATTAAGATCCAGAGAAGGCACATGAGTTCTGGACTCGGAGGTCGGATGTCTGCTCTCACCAGGGCCCTGGGCATGTCACTGAACTCTCAGGGACCTTTGTCTTCTCAACTACACAATGAGGCATCAGCACCTCCACTCAGCAGTGGTGAGGATTAAAGTACTCGGCACTTGTTCTTATAAGAAAGTATTAGTTCAAAGTGCCCTAGAAAAATCACTTTTGCTGGAAAAAAGAAAATAGGAATTTTTTATCATATTCCTGATTGTCTCATCCTAAACATGGTGCTTTTTTAAAATATTTTTTTAGCTGTTGATGGACCTTTACTTTATTTATTTACATGTGGTACTGAGAATCGAACCCAGTGCCTCACATATGTCAGGCAGACACTCTACCAATGAGCCGCAACCCCAGTCCCCAGAGGTCAACTTTTTAGACTCAGTGGGAAGGACTTTCAGAGAGAAGATGGCATGACAATAATGCTGGAAGTCTGAGGAAGGGTCTGTGTTCAGCCTGGGCCCAGAGAGCTGGGATGAAGACTCTGGGGAGTCCAACTTTGGGAAACTTTCTATTATTTTCTGTACCTGAATGAGAAAAACATATTTGTAGGAATTCTGAAATCTCTCCTCCCCTATTTATTTGAATCATTCCTTAAGTGTGACTATTCTAGCTGGGAGTGGTGGTGCACGCCTGTAACCCCAGTGGCTCAGGAAGCTGAGGCAGGAGGATAGCAAGTTCACAGCTAGCCTCAGAAAAAGTGAGGCACTAAGCAACTCAGTGAGACCCTGTCTCTAATAAAGTATAAAATAGGGCTAGCAATGTGGCTCAGCGGTTGAGTGACCCTGAGTTTAATCCCTGGTACCAAAAAAAAAAAAAAAAAGACTATTCCAAAGCAAGTACAAGTAATGAGGGTCCCAATATGTTGCTTTGGAGCTATGTCAAAATAGGAATAAACCTTACCAACATCTGTCTACAACTGATGCCTAGAATATTATTTATAATTACAAAGCAAACACATAATGACCTGTAAGAGTCCACCCTTTCTGGTTAATGCATTTAAAAAAGTATTAGTCTTAGAAATTGTTTGAATGATTTAAGGCTTCAAGTCATCATTTAACAAACAGTTTTTCAGCACTCCACTAAGTGGTAGGTGCTGCCAGGCCTAGGAATACAAATATTTAAAAAATACATGTATTTTAATCGGGTAGACTCAGAACAAAGTCATGACAACAGAAGGCACTCAGTGCAATGATGGAGGTATACACCATATATGTTTCTAACTACCCATTATAATTATAGTAAACAGTCCCATATTATTGTCTTTTCCTGGCCATTAGACTTGACATTCCTCTACTCCATCAAAATCTCACTTTCTTATTAAAGTTACTCTTTTTAAATTCTGCTCATAAATAATTTTCTCAAATATGAGTCAGGTATAAAGGTAAAAGCCTCTAATCCCAGCTACATGTGGGGCTAAGGCAGGAAGATCACTTGAGCCCAGGAATTAGAGGCCAGTCTGAGCAGCCTAGCAAGACCCCAGCTCTAAAAAGTTAATTAATTAAATAAAATTGAAATACTAAAATTAGAAATTACTATCCCACTCCTTGGCCTATACCCAAAGGACTTAAAATCAGCATACTACAGTGATGTAGCCACAGCAATGTTCATAGCTGTTCAATTCACAATAGATTGTGGAACCAACCTAGATGCCCTTCAACAGATGAATGAAACAATAAACTGTGGTATATATACACAATGGAATATTACTCAGTCATAAAGAATAAAATTATGGCATTTGCAGGTAAATGGATGCAGTTGGAGAATATCATGCTAAGAGAGATAAGCCAACCCTGGAAAACCAACATCTGAATGATCTCTCTGATAAGTGGATGATGATATATAAGGCGGGGTGGGAGGGAGGCAAGAATGGAGGAAGGATGGATGGCATAGAGGAAAAAGAGGGGTAGGGACGGGGTGTGGGGGAAGAAAAATAACAGAATGAGACAAACATCATTACCCTGTGTATGTGTATGATTACGCAAATGGTGTGACTCTACTTCATGTACAACCAGAGAGAAAAATCGTACTCCATTCATGTGTGATGAATCAAAATAAATTAAATTTGAAAAAAAAGAAATTATTGTAAGCCTGTGACAGAGTTGTTGCTACATCACAAAGTAGAGCATGTTTCTAAATAATTCATGTGAAAAATCATAACGGAAATTAGAACATATTTAAGTTGTGCAATAATAAAAATAGTATGAATCAAATCTTGCTGCAGATGATTTGGGGACATGACAGTAGAGCATTTATGCTGGTGTCTTCCCATGTCACCACAGAGCCTCATCAGGGCCCCTGGAGCAGTGTCTGCTCCTGACTCTGAGCAAGTGATTCCACTTCTTCTAATTCATTCCAACTCTCCTGGTCCCCGCCCTCTCCAGCAGGACCAGATGGGGGTAAGGGTGTATGCTTTATAATTTACTTACCTAGCAAAAGCAAAAATCTTGCAGGATGCTAACTGTAGCAGTATTTGGCGGGAAATGTCTGTGTTTCTAAAGAGGAGGTTGTAATTTAAAATGCTAAACAGCCAACTTAGAAAGTGTGTTCTTAATACAACAAAATAAACTCGAAGAAAACAGAAGAAATAGTTTGGAAAGACAATAAAGCCAAGTTGTATTAAAAAAAATTGCTGTTGCTGCCAATTCAGATAAGGAAGAGTGACTGTAAATCCTTTCACTGGACTGAGATTACTTCCCAATGTCCACAAGTTCTGGTTCACTTTGCTCTCTGTCCACTCCTCCTGATTGAAGCCAACATGGAAATGGTCGTCACTTATTTCCCAGGAGTGCTGTAAATTACACTGTGATATTTCAGTAAAAACAAAAGAACAATCGTTGCCAAGGCTGGCCTAGAACTTGTAATCCAGCAACCTCAGCTTCTTTTTTTAATATATATACACATATATCTTTACTTTATTTATTTTTATGTGGTGTTAAGGATCGAACCCATTGCCTCACACGTGCTAGGCAAGTGTTTTGCCACTAAGCCACAACTGTAGCCCTAAGACTCAGCTTCTAAAGTAGCAGGGATTAGACCCTGATTTAATACTTCATTTTCAAAATTAGGTTCAATGAAGCTCCAGAAGAGCCCCAGCTTCCTCTACCCCAAAATGACTAGATCATACTTTGTGCCACACACACTCTTATCTGAGCACTTTATCACCTTGCATTTCACATATTTACCTCTGCTTGACCTGCACTCCTCCAGAGATCAATAGACACTGGCTGAATCTGAATGAATTTATTGCTTAAATAACAATCTAAAAAAATGGGAGTGATGAAAATGTGTTGGTATGAAAAAGAACCCCAGA
>JAJEJO010000252.1:875005-892876 GCA_020662805.1 Glaucomys volans | reverse complement strand
GGAATTGAACTCAGGGGCACTTGGCCACTGAGCCACATCTCCAGCCCTATTTTGTATTTTATTTAGAAACAGGGTCTCACTGAGTTGCTTAAGGCCTCGCTAAGTTGCTGAGGCTGGCTTTGAACTCGAGATCCTCCTGCCTCAGCCTCCCAAGTGCTGGGATTATAGGCGTGTGCCATCGCGCCGGGCTCAGGTATATATTTTTGTCAACTGATTTGACGATTGGTTTAGTAACTTTTTTACTTTCTTTCTTGCATTAAAAAAAAAAAAAGGTGAAGTTAATACAAGGTTAATACAGGTTTTTCTTTACAATCATCATCTAAGGTCTCCTTTTTAAATACATTTAAATGTGAAAAGTGACTGAAGATTAAGTAACACTGCTGTAAGCCAACTGTAGATTCTCCTCCTGGTACCTGCACCAAGGAATATGCGACGGGGCACAGCTGATGTCATCTTCAACTCTGCTGCCCACGGGGAACAGTCCTGGCTGAGTAAGAGTTCCACTGGGGCACCTTTACGGTCTCATTTCTTGCACCTTTTTAAAAATGTATTCTCCATTACCTGTACATTAGTTTCAAAAAACATCTCAGCATCTCAGCTGGGGTAACATTTCTGAGTAAAATGTCATTTCCAAATGTACTTGTCATTGCCCCTGCTCTATTATTATTTAAAACAATTTCCAAGCTTCAGAAAAAACATATGGATACAAAGTAGTGAAAAATCGGGAACTTCAGATACTGCTGGTGGACAATAAGGTGGGTGCCCTTTGTGACTGGTGCTTTTGAAAATAGTTTGGCAGCTCTTCAAACAAAGTTAAATGTAAAGTTACTGGGCAAAATCCACTCCTAGGAATATACCCAAGAGAAAACACATGTTCACACAAAAATCTAGAATGTCCACAATAGCATTATTCATCATAGTCAGAAGATGGAAATAACCTAAATGTCCACCAACAGATGAAAGGATAAATATGTGGTCTAGCCATACTAGGGAATATTATTTAGCCACAAAAATGAACAACAAACTGACACATGCGACTAATGCAAGAATAGTGAAAACATTATGTTAGGTCAAGAAGCCAGTTATAAAAGGTCACATATTGTACTATTCCATTTATATGAAATGTTTAGAATAGGCAAATCCATAGAGACAAAATAGATTTGTGATTTGCAGGGCTGAGTAGGGAGAGGGAATGAGTCAAACTAGTAATATATACAGGGTTTCTTTTGGGGATAATGAAAATGTTCTAAAATTAGGTCATTTTGAATGCACAACTCTGTAAAAATACTAAAAAACCACCGAATTATACTGTAGAAGGGTGGTTTTAAAATATTTGGATTGTATGTGCATAAGATGCTATTTTTTTTAGAATATAAAGTAGACCTACAAAGTTTTCAACAAAACTTTGATCAGCAAAGATCCAGCAATTTTTAATATCTTGCCACAGTTGCTTTTTCTCCTGTACACCCAAACAGGAACACATGCATGTGCACAACTTATGGCAGGACCATCTGAGGTTTGGTTACTGTAACACTTTGCTTCTAAATATTCAGCATGTAGAATATTCTCCAATGTAACCAAAATACAAATAGCACACTGATGAAATTCAACACCAATACAAAACTATTATTTAACATAGTCCATATTTAGATTTTTTAATAAAAAATTGTGTATTATATTTGGTTCCCATGTTCCTTTAGCTGTGTTTTAATCTTGAAAACCTCTCCTGCCTTTTCTTCAGGACACTGACGTTTCTGAGCAATCTCGGTCAACTGCTGAACTGAATGACCCTCAAGTTAGATATGCCTGGTTTATGAACCCATGCAGATTAAATATTTTTGGCAAAAATACTACATACATGATAGTGTCCTTTTCAGTGCACCAGGGGTATGTAACCTCAGTCAGTCTTGTCAGTCAGTGGTGATGGGAAGGTGGTGTTCTTGTTGACTTTGGTTCTGCCTGGTGACTAGCAGAGTCATCCATTATAAAGGTAGCATTTACATTTGTAAGTAATAACCTGAGAGGCGGCCATTTGAGCCTGTATAAATACTAGGTTTCCCCAACTCTTATCCACACATTCAAGATCTTTGCCTGATATTCTGCCCTATTTGACACCACTCTGCATTCCTATGACCAAGGACTGCTATTAATTTTATTCCAGAGAGTGTGGGAATAAGTGTTCAACCCTAGCTGTTGAACATCAGCCCACATCTCTACAGATGAGACCTTGTCAATATTTTTAAATTCTCCAGGGTGACTGATTCTAATGTAGGTAAGGGTTCAGATTTCGAGTTAAAGGAAACTTTCAATATTCTCATTTTGCAAATAAGGAAACCGAAGTCTGTGGGGGCCGACGTAAAGGTTTGCTTTTGTTTGACTTGCTTTTAATTTGCCATTCCTTCCCAGGAAAAGACTAACTTGCATGTTGTTGAAGTGACCACTGCCTAAGCATGCTTCCAACAGATGTGCATATTTCTACTTTCAAAGTTAATTATCCTTTGCGTTCATTAGACCGCTGCTGGTGAGAGGGAAAGGGGCGTCCGCCTGATCATCAACTCCTCCACCCGGAGGGCTCAAAGTGACAGGTCAAGCCTGGGGTCCCGCGGCCCAGCGGACGTGCCAGGCCCGACAGCGGCGACGCCCAGGCGGCGCCCCGGCCCTCGCGCTCCCCGCAGACGCCGTCCACCGTCCCTCATGCTGCAGCAGGCAGCGCGCGGGACGCACCTGGGGGGACACACCTGGCTGGGGAGCACCTGGCGGTGTCATTCGGCGTCGCCCAGGGCCGCCCAGAGGCGCGTGGGGCGCTGGAGACAACAGAATCTGCAGGCCCGGCCACCCTTCCACTTACCCCGGCGTGATAAACTTTATTCGCTCTTTTAATCTTGATGTCCAGGGAAGTCCCCATCTCGGATTCAATGCAGGTCGCCACTTCCGGCTGCGCGTGACCCGAGGGAAGGGTCGCCCCGCCCCCTTCCCTCCCCGCCGGCCGTGGCGTCACATGACTTCGCACTCGAGGTCGGCTTGGCTCCTCAGACCCGAGAGGGAGTACGCCCCACGCCTTCCTCCTTCCGGTGCAGGGGCGGGCCTTAGCGGGACTGGCAGCCTAGCCCCGCAAGCGCCAGGAGTGAGGGGCGGAACTGAGATAGCCCCACCCCTTCCGCGAGGGCTGTCTTTCGTCGGAAATACCCCTTTCTCCCTCCAGGGAGGGAAGGGGGAGCTCGCGGCTCTCCCGGCATGCCCCTCGGCAGGGGGCGGGGCCAGGCCGTCTAGCCGGCGCGCCCTGCGCAGGAAGGCCGGGTCTCCCGTCGGGCTCTGCGGCGGAGACCTGCGCTGCAGAGGTGGCTTCAGGAGGTTACAGTTTGCGAGTGCGGCCCTTCCTCACACCTGTTTCCTCTCTCCACCTCCAACCTCCCCCCACTTCCTCCCCGGGGTTCTGCGGAGCCGGCACTGGCTCTGCCCCTCCCCGGCTTGGCGCCATTCTCCGCCCTCCCACGGGAGCACCCCAGTCACCCGCAGAGGTGCGGCCCCCGCGCTCGCGTCCTGCGCAGCGCTGATTGGCGGCCGGCCGGCCGGCTGCCCCGCCCCCGCCGGCGTCGGGCCAAGGTCTCGCGAAGCGCGGGGTGACCTCGCTCGGCTCGGAGCCGTGGCGCTGGGTCACCCGCCAGCCCAGCTCCGCGCGCCGCGAGGGGTTGTGGGTATTCCCCAGGCGCGTGTCCTGGAAGCGGGTGCTGAATATTCAGCGTGCGCCACAGCGCCGGCCGCGCAGGGCGGGGGAGGCACGCTCGCCGCGGGCTCGGAGATTGGCTGGAACTGCACGATTCCAAGCTGGAACGGACCTGCCTGTTCTCCTTTTTATTCCCAGCAACAACTGACTGAAGTAGACAGGGGATACTGGGAATGGGGGTTTCTGCCCCCAGCGGGGCACGCAGCACAGTGTGGAGCCACAGCCTACTTGTGTCGAAACAGAATCTGTTGTGAATGTTACATAAGGGCTTTTCAGTAGGCGGAAGGTCAAACTTCGTTATTTTAACTGATTTAAATAATTCAAAGAAGTGATTTATTTTGAATTCCTTGATTCTGATCTTTTTTTTTTTTAACTGCATTACTGTTAGGATCAGACTTTCTATTACATAATTTCGTGTATCAGTATGAGGGAAGACCCCCTCTTGAGCATTTAAAGTGTGGACCGTGGTGGCTCTGTAGCTGCAATTGCTTTTGAAGGTTAATAAATGTGGTGTTTCCTAATATTCAGGTCTCAGTTTTCAGTTCCTCAGCCCTCAGGGCTTCCCTCTCTATCTTAAAGATCTTTGTCAACTCAGACCCAGCAATTCTAAAATAATTCATTAGGGATTTAATCATCACAGACTAGTCTATTTGCAATTCAAGAAGTGGATTCCTCTTCCCTAGACTCACCCATCATTTTTAGCTGTTTAAAAAAATAAATCGGGACCTGGGGCTGTATCTCAGTGGTAGAGCGCCTGCCTAGCATGTGTGAAGCACTGGGTTCGAGCCTCAGCACCACATATAAATAAATAAAGGTATTGTGTCCATCTACAACCAAAAAAATATTTTTAAAATGATCAAACTCAGTAATCTATGTAGGGAAACAGGAAAAGAAACATGTAGCCACATTCTAGGCTTGTTTGTTATAGCAAACCTGCTTTGCTTTTTTTACAACTGCTCCTCAAGGACGACCATATTTTATATGTCATTGTAGGTTGTAGGCAATGTTTGTGGAAGGCTGGTGCAATGTAAAGAGCTCCTTCCAGCACTTATCAGTGTGACCTGTTGAGCCTTCCCCCTGTGGTGGCTTCCAAACAAAACAGACCATTTTTCCCAGTCATTGCTTTATTTACCTTTTTCAGTCCTTAATCTTACCTTTGATGATACCTTAACTTTTGGTCAATTTCAGTTACTAAATTGTCAGACTATGTCAAAGTGTCAACCTCGACTTCAATAAGACACTAACTCTTTTGGGTGGGAAGTTGCAAGTTGTGGTTTTGGCTTTCAGACCTTCAAGCCCTAACAGCTGTTGAAGGGAGAAAGGCGAGAGGAAATTAGGCAAGTATCTTAACTGGTGACTGCTGGAATTCTCTCAGTTGATCCTTGATTATCTGAATAACTGGCCCTTATTTGAAACTCCACTTGGGGGCAGATGGGAAGGCAAAGTGAGGCCTTCTCCCCTCCAGACAGTTCCATTAGAGACCAGTCTCAGCTTGATCTTTTCCAGCACCCAATGCCGGTATCCAGCAGTACATGCCCATCTTAGCTTAAGTTCCAACAGGACAGTTACAGACTTCCTCAGGTCCTTTTGAACCACAAGAAATACACCTCTGCCTTAAGAAAGCCTGGACGGAAGACTGGCCCATGACCACCCTTCTCTTCTCTACCATCCTTAAATCTTGTTCCCTCCTGAAGTACAGATGGAAATAAATGGACAAGAATGCTGATGAAACAGATCTGCAGGTAACAAATGGAATACCAGCTTCTTCCAGTGGACCATACTGGTACCTAGGAGACATCATCTTATGATGTCCCAGCTACATCACTTCCCTCCAGAAACCACTGGGATCCACAAGGCCTGCCACCTCCTTTCATTTTCTCTGCTGCCTTTCTGAATAGACTGGGAAGGAGAGGATTGGCAAAGTATTTGGTGGAAGCACAGCCAGATCGGCTGCCTTATATTGAGCTTTGGGGAAAGTGGCCCTAATTGTAGGTATCTTTATTGGAAGAGGGAATGCTGTGCCCTTAGGGTTCAGTTATAAGCATAGGGCCAATTCTGGGACAAAAGGAAATATCCCGGTAAGCATTTTTAAGTGGATACTGTGGTTCCCAATCCCTTCCTTCAGAACATGTTTGCTGAGCTGCTAGGAGTTTTAGTCTTAACTGCTCTCAGCTTAGTCACTCTTCAAAGCTTACCCTTAGCTGAATTTCTCCTTGTCCAAGGTCATGATCCCCCACCCCCGCCTTTTCTTTTATTTATTTTTATTGGTTCTTTTTAATTATACATGACAGTAGAACTCATTTTGATGTAATTATGTAGCAGGGAATATACCTTTTTTTTTCACAATGTAGATTCACTTCACAATTTGCATGTCACCCTTGCACAGGGCCATACTATTCTTATCTATATCAGTCCGATTTTAGTATGTGCTGCCAAAGCAAGCAAGTTTATGATTCCTTCTTATGGTATAGGACAACCCATGTCTGATGACTAATTGATGTAGGATATGAAATCCACTCCCCCTTCCCCAGTTCAGGACAACACTGAAGGACCATTTAGGCTTAAAGCTTCCTGTATTGTCAGTTTGCTGTGTAACAAATTACTTTAGCATTCAGTAGTTTGAATCAAATAATTATAGTATTTGTGGGTCAGGAACTCAGTACCAGCTTAACTGTGTGGCTCAGGCTTAGGTCTCAGATAGTTGCAGTCAAGGAGTTGGACAGGGCTGCAGTCATCTGTAGCTTGACGGGGACTGGAAGATCTACTTCCAAGGTGACCCTCACTTCATCTGCACAGGCCACTTGAGAGTCCTCCAAGTATGGCAGCTAACTTCTCCTAGACCAGGCAATCCAAAAGAACAACCAGGGAGTTGTGATGCCTGTATGACCTAATTTCCAGAGCCTCATATCTACTCTTCTATTCATAGTACACCGCAGTCACTAAATCCAGACCACTCAAAGGAACGGAGTTCGGTTTTTTACCCTTGGAAGGGAGCATCAAAGAATTTGTGGGCCTATTTCAAACCTCTCTGCTCTCCATTAAGTGTGGAGCCTCTGCTGTGATTGCATCACTTCAACTTCTCTCTCTGTCCAGTCCTGCTTCCTCCATCCTACCTCTCCACACCTGAGGAGAGTACCCCCCAGTAAACTTCCTGCACATTAAATTTCTATTTCAAGTCTGCTGCCTGGTAACCCAGCTTGAAATAATCCTGTTACTCTCGCTTTCTAACTTCACCTCTCATAACAACCTTAAGGTATAGGAGCAATTCCTCTTCCCTCATCTACAGAATGGAAGTGCTGAGGCACAGAAAGATGAGTGCACTTTCCTAAGGAGACTCAGTGGCCGCCACCACCCAGAGTTCCCATAGGCTTTCACCTATCACTGTGCTGCATCCAGGGCACATAATGAAGCAGGGCCATGATCTTAAGAGATCAGGCCAAGGACTGCCAATCAAATGTGAAAGCAAACAGGCAGTGTTAAAGGCAATTTTAAAGAAAAGAATGGGGTGATTTTATCAACTGATAGTGAAGATAGAGCATTAAAACGTTGAAGAATAATACAATGCATTGGTTTGCTAGGGCTGCCATAACGAAGTACCACCAACTGTGTGCCTTAAAACCACAGAAATCTATTTTCTCACACTTCAGGAGGCTTCAAGGTCACGCTCAAGATGTCAGCAGAGTTGATACATTTGGAAGACTAGGAGGGAAAGGTCTGTTCAGTCTTCTCTTCTTGGCTATCCTCTCTCTGCTGTCTCTACATGGTATTTTTAAAATGTGTCTTCATGTTCACACGGTGTTCTTCCTGCGTTACTGTCTGTCTCCAAACTTTCCCTTTTTGCAAATACAGCAGTCATATTGTATTAGGTCACACTAATGACCTATTTTTAACTTGATTATAAAGACCTGGTTTCCAAATACAGTAACATTCTTAAGTACTAGGGGTTAGCACTTGTGAATTTTGCAGGAACACAGCGCAATTCAGGATATATAACAATAAAATACTTTCAACAAAAGCCATAGAGATAAATGGACTTAAACAGTTGGTAGGAGATAAATACAGTTTATCAGAGATTGGATAAAAAATAAAGACACAGGATTTTAACAAAATAAGGGATATATTTGATTAATAAGACAGAATCAAAGGGAATTCACTTTTCAAGTGTCTATGGTGTTTAGATAAATATGATTGCTCATGAGTCATGCTCTTCCCTCATGAATTATCCTGTAAAAGGGATTGAAGAGAACTACCTAACGCTTTTCCTTTCCATCCCTTCCTCTAAGTTAGAATACAAAGTTTGACCCTTCTAGAGATGCAGTGTTCAAAAAACCATATTGGAAGCAGATACCTGGCCCCACCAAATCCCAAGCTTACCATGCCTTGATCTTGAGCTTCCTAGCCTCCAGAACTGTGAGAAATGAATGTGTTTTAAAATAAATAATATAGTCTGTGGTATTTTGTTATAGCAGCAGGAAGAGACCGAGACAATGGCATACTGGTAACAAAGAAACAAAGAAAACCTCAAATCCAATTAACTAAGTATGTTCCAGATACTTTAGCAAAACTTTAAAAACTTGGTATTAAAGATATACTCTCCCAAATATATCAGGTCAAGGAAGAAACAAAAACACAATCATGGATTTAAAATAACAAAGTGTGAATATTTGATACCAAAACCTCTGGAATACAGGCAAGGAAAGAAAAATTATTACAAAAAGAGTTTGGGGATTTGGCCAGAATGAAATGATGCAATATCTGGGATTTGCTTCAGATCCTCCTGGAGAAGAAAGGAGTGGGGGGCAGTGGGAGGAGTTTGGGTTGGGATGAGGTGATAACCCAATCAAAACAGATGTTGGTCATTGTTGAAATGGATGATGGGTCATGGTCTTGTGGACACTTGATTCCACAATAGAAGGAGACAAGATAAATATGCACCATAGGATATGTTGAAATATTAAGCTAACAAAGTTTTTTAATTCCTCATAATTCCTACTAGGTGCTTCCCAATTCTCTTTTTATCAAATTTATACCAACAACTCACTTAATGTGTGATAAAGAGCATTTTCCCAAAGTGGATCTGAATATATCCACTATAGAGGACGGTATGGAAAGAGAGGAGAACAGGAATAGGTGGTAGGGTGGAGTCTGGCTGCCTCGTTGGGTTTGGGTCCCTGTCAGCAGTGGAGATGGCAGAGCGATGACCTGCAAGAGTGAGTGAGTGAGAGATGAATCAGCCACAGGGGGGTTGGGGCCAAATCTAGCCACCCCTGTAGCTTGTCTTGGCCTGGCCCTTGTGGAGAGATTGCAAACCACTCCGGCTGGGACTGCAGCAGACACCCAAGGAGCAGGGCATTTAAGCCATATGCCTGTCTCCATCCCAGAAAGAATACTTTAGGTGAGGAGAATGGGGACATAAAAGAGAAGTCTAAAACACTATCCCCGAGTTCTAACTGAATAGTGAGAGTGATCCCCCCAGCCTGCCCTCAGCAGAAGTGGTTGGTGGAGAACTAATCTGGACTAATTTATAGAAAAATGGAGACTCTTGCTTTTCGGGCCATTTCTATGTTGTGCCTGTAAATTTTAAGACAGTTACATATACAGAAATCAATAGGCTTTTCTATTTACAGCAATAACCAGTTAGAAAATAAAATGAAGGTAGGGAATGTCTTCTCAGGAGCAATAAAAATATAAAATATTTGGAGTAATTGGACTGTGATATATGTTTGGGTTACATGGATAAAGCTATAATGCTGAATTTAAAAATATAAAATGTGAAGAATAGAGAGATTTGCGGTATTTTCAAATTGGGAATCTAAACATTTTTAGATATAAAATTATCAGTTCAGTGATATAAAATTACTTTTTAGGTCTAATTAATTTCTCTTAATACCCCAGTATAATGTTAATGGCAGAATTTAATGAAATTATATTAAAATTCCTCTGAAAAAGATAAAGGAACGTTTTAAGTGATGAATCTTCTAAAAAGTTGATTGTAGGGCCACCCAGTGCAGTGGTGCATGCCTATAATCCCAGCAACTGGGAGACTGAGGCAGAAGGCTCACAAGTTCTAGGCCAGCCTCTGCAACTTAGCAAGACCCTGTCAAAAATAAAAAGGGCTGGGATGTAGCTCAATTGTAAAGCACCCCTGGGTTCAATCACCAGTACCAAAAAGTAAATTAATACACAAATAAATAAATAGTTGATTGTCTGAGAAAGAGCCCTCATAGACCTAAAATAGAGTAAGGCTATAAGCATTAAACAGCATCATTTTGACATAAGATCAACAGAACATAACAGATAGCTCAGAACAGATTTTAATATATTAGAGTACAAGATGTTGTTTTATCTATTTTTATTGTATATATTTAAGTTGCACCTAAGATTTTAATACACAATAAAAAAGGCATCACGATTCTATGGAGAACAAGGGATTACTTGGTAAATTATATTAGACCAAGTGGCCTGATATTTAGCAGAAAAATTCATTGAGATTTTACTATCATATTATAAATCAAAACAGAGATTAAGAGAGAAAGAAGAAAAGATCTAGTTGGATTAAAGAGTTCAGGAAGTAACAAAACCTGAGAAGGCATAGACTTAATGAAACATATGAAAAACGTACGTGAAAAAAACAGCTAAAGTCTTGAAAAGATGCAACAGTAGAGTTAGACAGAAGGCGTGCCACACCGTGCTTTTGGATAGGAGGGCATAACGTCAAAAATGTTAATTCTCCCTGACTTAATTTGCAAATAAAAAATAATACTAATAAATATATTGCCTTCTCTTTATATCTGTGGCTGGGTAAGTTGATTACGAAGTTTAATTGGAATCATAAGTAAGCAAGAGTAGCTGGAGCAAGTCCCATCCAGAGCTGAGCAGGTGAGGAGGGAGGTGCCTGGGCCCTGCCACCTGGATAGTAACCAGTTTTAACTGGCAGGTGCTTAATGGGCAGGTGTGAGAGCTCTGGACTCAAGCCTTCACAGGTGGGCAGCTTGAGCTCTTGCACTCTGGGGGCACCCTGACCACCATGTAAGGAGCCTGGGGACCCTGATGGAGAGACCGTGTTGAGACACCATGAGGAGAGGGAAAGGGCCTGGGCAGTGCGGAAACGAAAAGGGAGAATGGGGGAGGGAAGGAGGGACAGGGAGAGAAAATGCCCCAGTGTCCCCACTAAGAATGGCCTTCCCTCCATCCCCACCAGGACCCAATGTGAAAGGAACCATCTTGGAATCTCTATCCCCACTGCCATGTGACTCCAGCCACAGGGAGGAATAAAGACCAGCAAAAGGAGCTCTGCAGAGCCTCAACCAGCCCACAGAACTGTGAAAAATCATGAAATGGCTGCTTTTTAAGTCAGCAAGTATTGAGGTGGTTTGTGGTGCTGCAATAGAAGACCAAATCAGATGATTGCTACCTACGGAGAAAAGAGGACAGGTGGAGGGGAAGGGAGAGAAGACGGTTTTCTCCGAGTACACCATGCGATCAAATTTGTATTTTAGAGCCATGTAAAAGTTCTACTTAATTAAAACAGTGTTAATTTTAAAAATTAAATTACACAAAATGCTAGAAAATATCATTGAAATTTAACTTTTATGTCCCCCTTCAGCTTTATTGAGGTATAAGTTGACAAATAAAATTTTGTTTATGTAAGGTGTGCCATGGGATAATTTGTTATGCTTGTGAAATTTTTACCCAATGACAACTGAGTTGTTAAAACTTCAGTGGAACTGGGGTGGAGGTTCTAACTGAAGACTGATAGAAAAATATCACAAAGGGAAAAAAAATAATCAATTTAATAGACACAAATTTGGACTCTACATAAAGGGGAAAATTCAAGGTAAAAAGGGAAGAATATAATGGGAGATGAATGCAATAAATATGACAAGCAGAGATACACACACACACACACACACACACAACACACATATACTTGTGTGATGCTGGGGATTGAATCCAGAGCATTCACTCTGCCGCTGAGCTACACCCAGTCCTATAATAACCTGATGACAGGGGATATATTAGCTTTCTATAGCTATGTAACAAATTACCACAAACTGAGATACTTGAAACAACACTCAGGTGTGAGCTCCTAGCTGGTCAGATGTAAGGCTGAGTGGGTTGCAATCAAGGTGTCAGCCAGGCTGGACCTTTTTTTTTTTTGGTACCATGGATTGAACCCAAGGGTGCTTAACCACTGAGCCACATCCCCAACCCTTTATATTTTCTATTTTGGGACAGGGTCTCACTAGGTTGCTTACAGCCTCACTAAGTTGCTGAGGCTGGCTTCGAACCTGTGATCCTCTGTCTCAGCCTCCAGAGCTGCTGGGATTACAGGCCTGCAGCACCATGCCTGGTCAAGCTGGACTTCTGTCTGGAGGCTCTGGGAGCCTTTGCTGCCCCGCTGTCTCAGGTCCTCACTGTAGGTCTTAGGCCCTGGTCCCTTGCCGGCTGTCGCAGGGACCACTCTCAGCTTTTAAAGACCTCTCCCTGGTCCCTGATGGGCTCCTCCATCTTCGAGGCCCGCAATGCTGTGTTGAATTCTTCTCTGGCTGTGAATCTTTGACTTCCTTTTCTGCCTTGCTTTTGCTAACAGCCAAAGAAAACTTTCTGCCTTTGAAGGAGTTATGATATTAAATTAGGCCCACCTGGAAAATTTTATTTTAAGGTCAACTACCACGTGTTGTATCACACAACCTAGGGGTTGATACTGCATCCTATGCACAGCTCTGTCCTCAGTCAGAGGGGCTGGGACCATACAAGGCTGCAGGCCAAGAGGGTCCTTCCTAGAACTGGCGAGTGTGCCGTGTGTGCTCTGTGGGCGGTACTGGGGTGTTGGAACTCACCGCCTCGCCCATGCTGAGCATGTGAGCGACACCCAGCCCTCGGTCTTAGAATTTTGACTGCCGGTGGGGACAACATTCAAATTTATTATAGTTTGCAAAAGAGGAAGTCATGCTGTTGTAAGCAGACATATGGAAAAATGTTTAGCTTGAGTAAAACACAGAAATGCCAGAAAGAAGCTTCCATTCCACCAATTAATGTAGCAAAACATAATCACCATTGACAGGGACACTGTGAACCAGGCGTTTGCATTCACTGATGGTGGCGATGTGAATGGTCCCACACAGGAAGAAACTCAGCTATGTGTGGTTGTCAGTTCATCACAAAAACTGACATGAACAGCTTCTAAGGCGGAAAGCTTTATTTTGGCTCATGGTTTCAGGGGTCCTACTATCCCATAGGGGCACACCCGCAGTGACCTAGCTTCCTCCAACGGATCCACCGCTGAACATTTCCACCACCTCTCATAGTGCCACAGCCTGGGGCCAAGCTTCAGCATATCGGGTCCTGGGGGCTATTTCAGATCAAAATTGTATCCTATAACAAAGCCTTTAAAATGTTTATAATCTTTGGCCTCATGATTTGACTGCTGAGAATCTATCTAAAGAAAATAATCCTAAATCTTTAAACATCATGGTCTACAGCAAACTATTAATAATGGAAAAGTAGGAACAACCTAATTGACAACATAGGCATGGATTAATACGTTATACTTTCAAATCAATAAGATATATGTAGTCACTAAAAAAGTTATGCTGAAAGAAATGAAAGATCTCAAAAATGGAGAAACACTTCATGGAGATGAAGCATTCACCTCCGGCGCCCCTTCTCCCCCTCAGTGGAACCTCGTTCAGCAATCCCAGCAGGTTTTCTTTCTTTTGTTCACGAGGTAAATAAAAAAAATTATATGGCAATGCAAAGCCAACATCAGCTTGAAAAGAACAAAGTTAGACGATTTAGGCTGTGTGACTTTGAGACCTAGTATAAAACTAGGGGCTTAAAGATAGACAAAGAAGTCAATGGAACAGATCAGAGAGCTCAGTAATAAGCCCGTATGTTTGTGGTCAACAAAAATCAAGTATGATTTTCAACGAGGTGCCATGGCGATTTGATGGGGACACAGAAGCCTTTTCAACAAACGGTGAACAACTAGATATCCACAGGGAGTAAAATGAGTCTTGCTCCTGACCTCACACCATATCCAGACGTTAACTCGAAGTGAATGGTAGACCTGAAGGCTAGTACAATAGAGTTTCTAGAAGAAGGCATAGGATACCAGCTTCCTGACATTGGGGTGGACAAATAGTGCTTAGTCAAGATCTAAAAATCCTGAATTATGAAAGAAAAAAATTGGTAAATTATACTTCTGCCGTTCAATATACTAAGAAAATGAAAAGATGAGCAGGAAACTAGCAGGAAATTTTAGCATTATACAGATCTGACCAAAATTTGTAGTATCTATATCTATGTCTATAGATATATAGTGATACATATATATATGCAATCTATATGTATATATAGAGAGAGATCACAACTCATTAAATTGACCAAAAAAAAAAAACCTAACAATTGGTTGAAAAAGTTGAGTAGACACTACACAAAAGCAGAAATGTGAATAATCACTAAACATCTTTAAAGATGATCAGCCTCAGAAACCATTAGGGAAATGCAAATTAAAATCACAATGAAATACACTAAGCACTCACCAGAATGGTTAAACTTTAAGTCTGACCATACCCAGGTAAATGGGACTCTTACATGTTGGTGGTGGTGGTGGCAATGCAAATCGAAACCACCACTTTGGAAAACAATGGGTTGGCAAAGGCAAGGTGCTAAGCACCTCAGTGAGACCCTATCTCTAAATAAAATACAAAATAGGGCTGGGGATGTGGCTCAGTGGTGGAGTGCCCCTGGGTTCAATCCCCAGTACCCAAAAAACAAACAAAAAAATGTAGCCTGAACTTGCCAGAAACAATCTTCCAAAATGTGTGCCAAGGGAAATCAAAGAATTCTGAAAAGAGAAGGACAGTCTTTGTAAAAGATGTCACTGTGGGGAGAGTCACTGGGAGCAGCGTGGTCTCCTGCCAGTGTTCACCAAGGCCCGAGACCAGGGCAGGGGTGGAATTAACCACTGTTTAATAGTGACAGTGGCCAGGACACCGTTCTGGCTCCTGTATCAGCTGCAGGAGACCTGGTGTACCCAGAGCATGCACTGACTCTGCAGGATGCACCCACTGTGGTGGTCGCTGAAGATGGCAGCCCTTGCTTCTTGAAGTCAGATCTTGGCCCCCTGCCTCAGTGACATCAGTTTTGGCTGCACCAAACCTTCTTTTTCCATCACTCCCAACTGCTCTTTGGTTTTCCTGGAATCCCAGAAAGGCCCAGGAGGCCAGGAGGTGTCAGTGATACCAGACCCCTAGAGAAAGGTCCACATGTGGCAGGACCTACCCAGTCCGTACCCAGGATTCTCTCTCTGACCTTGACTGCACAGGCAATGTGTCCGCCATCGGGACTTGCCTTTCAGATGAGGTGTCCTTCATTTCAATTCAATTATGGTCCGGTGGTTTATTTCCTACACCATCACAGAGCCTATCTTGGTTTGCCTTAGTGGTTTCTATATTAATCCTAAACCGAAGGCAAAATGGTTTATTAGAATAGATATAGAGAGGGCTGGAGTCGTGGCTCAGTGGTAGAGTGCCTGCCCAGCATGTGTGAAGCACTGGATTTGAGCCTTAGCATCACAAAAATAAATAAACAAAATAGAGTTATAAAAAAAAAATAGAGCGCCGGCCAATGGCTTGGGAGGCTGAGGCAGGAGGATCTCAAGTTCAAAGCTAGCCTTAGTAATTTAGTGAGGCCCTGTCTCTAAATAAAATATAAAAAGGATCAGGGATGTGGCACAGTGGTTAAATGCCCCTGGGTCCAATCCCTGGTACCAACAAACAAACAATGTGTGTGTGTGTGTGTGTGTGTGTGTGTATGTATATATATTTGATATATAGATAAATTATATACAGATATATCCTGAAAGTAGGTAAAAATTTGGAATAAAGAAAATGATAGATAACTCCATGTAGCTCCACTTTTAAAATTTCAGTTTTAGGGCTGGGGATATAGCTCAGTTGGTAGAGTGCCTGCCTTGCAAGCACAAGGCCCTGGGTTCAATCCCCAGCACCGCAAAAAAAAAAAAAAAAAAAATTTCAGTTTTAAAGCTATGAATACACATGATCCCAGCATTAACACACAGGGTCAAAGATGTGACTCCCAGGGATCTTCACAGTCATACCTGGGACAACTGCACAGACAAGTTTGTCAGGCATCATGACGCCTGGGATTCAAAACTTATAATTAAATGGGACAGATCAGTGGACAGGTATACACGTGATAGAGTAAACAGCGTTCATTCTAGAATCTATGTAGAAGGGATGCACCTGCTCACCCCGTGAGTCTTTCAGCTCCTCCTCATGGCCTTTGTTTGGTTGGTTTTGGGAACTGGGGGTTGAACCCAGGGGTACTCTACCACTGAGTTACATCCCCAGCCCTTTTAATTTTTTATTTTGAGACAGTGTCTCACTAAGTTGCTGAGGTTGGCCTTGAACTTGAGGTCCTCCCACCTCAGCTTCTCAAGTAGCTGGAATTACAGTCATGCACCCCCAAGCCCAGTTCCTTTCTTTGTTTGAAAGTTTAAAAATATAAGTTGGGGGTAGAAATCATAACAATTATTTATGACAGAACTTTCAGGGACTTTAAGAAGGTGTTATTTATTTGCTCAGGGACCCCACATCCACGTACTGGGTGCCAATTATACGTTGTGCTGAATCCTAAAGAATCTCTGGGGAACGAAGCAGATATGTTCTTTCCACGTGCAGCTGATGGCTGGGAAGGGAAGGGAGCTGAGGGAACGCGCACCTGCAGTCAAGAGCTGTTGTGAGCTTGCATGTGTCTGGGCGGTGGTCTCTTATCCCCTTCCCAAGACTTGAACCTGGGAGCAGAATCCCGGCAGGCCCTTTGCACTGCTGGCATCCCTACTGCTGCTGAGTCCCTCCACCAGGCCTCTGCAGGTTCCAAAGAAGAATTGGGACTGACGATCAAGGAGAGGCTCAAGTCCAGGCGTGGTCCAGCTCAGCTTTTTCTTTAGTTAAGAGCGCTGTGCAAAATTACTACAAAGTTAGTGGCTAAAACAAATTAATGCTCTCAAAATTCTGGGGACCAGATGTCCAAAACGAGGGTGTTGGCAGGGCCAGTTCCTCTGGGGTCTCTGAAGGCCCGTCGGTTCCAGGGCTGCACCACCTCCTGGTGCGGCCAGCACTCCTGGGCGCTCTCTTGCTCGTGGACTCCCTGCATCTCTTCTTCAGTTTCCTCGCCTCCTTCTCTGTGTGTCTTTCTTCTTCTTGTTTTATGAATGTATAATCCACCCAGATAATCCAGGATGAACTGATCTCAGGATCCTTTAACATATCTGCAGGGACCCCTTTTCCAAAACGTTTTACTTTCACAAATTTGAAAAGAACACATCTTTGGTACTGGGCACCATTCAATCCACAACAGCGACCCACAAGTCACAACTAAGAAATTCACGTAGTCTCTCCATTCTTTTTTAATATGATGGGGTCTTATTTTGCTAAAGGGTATTTGCCTGCTGGGTGTGATTTCTTCATTCAGTATCTAAAGAATAAATCATGGATGGATGTTACCATCCTCCCACGGTTTCCTCCTTATGCCTAAATTTTTCTTCTGGGTCGCAGTTTATTCCTCTATGCACAGAGAACTATGGGAGTACATGGAAGGTGCTGTGGGCTTCACGTGTCCCCCAAAGTCCACGCGTAAGAAACTTAAACCAACGCCAGGCATGGGAAGTGGGCCTGATGGGTCCTGTTTCAGTCCTAAGGGTCCAACTCGAGAGCGGACGGAGGCCATTCTCCTGGCAGGGGGCTAGTTCCGGAGAAGACAGCTATGTTATAAAGGTAGCTTTCTCCTTCTGGCTGTGTGACTCCACCCCCCACGTCACGATGTGGCGCAGACACCTGACCACTAGAACTAAAAGATAAGCTGGTGTTGTTTTAGGACACTAAGCTCATCATCATTTGTTTCAGCAGCAACAGAAAATGTGTAATTTTTTTACATCAATAAATGTTTATTTATCATTTCCATGCCTAATCGAAACTGTGATTCTTAAACCTGCTTCACTGGCTGTTGCTTTGTGATTCCGGACGCCGATTCCAATCCTGTTACCGAGCTCGCCGTCTGCAAGCGGAACACCGTTTCTGAGTTGCGGCACTGGCTTGGCATTTAGATGGCAGGGACTC